>CANIUD010000731.1:0-117500 GCA_947470075.1 Closterium sp. Yama58-4
TGGTTCAGGCGGTGTCCATTCCGTGTGCTCTAAGAGCAGTGGATAAGGCAGCTGAAAGGAGGAGGCTGAGAGGAGGCGGAGAAAAAAAAGGGCAGGAGCAGGAAAGGCTGGTTCAGGCGGTGTCCATTCCGTGTGCTCTAAGAGCAGTGGATAAGGCAGCTGAAAGGAGGAGGCTGAGAGGAGGCGGAGAAAAAAAAAGGGCGGGAGCAGGAAAGGCTGGTTCAGGCGGTGTCCATTCCGTGTGCTCTAAGAGCAGTGGATAAGGCAGCTGAAAGGAGGAGGCTGAGAGGAGGGCGGAGAAAAAAAAGGGCGGGAGCAGCAAGGCTGGTTCAGGCGGTGTCCATTCCGTGTGCTCTAAGAGCAGTGGATAAGGCAGCTGAAAGGAGGAGGCTGAGAGGAGGCGGAGAAAAAAAAAAGGCGGGAGCAGGAAAGGCTGGTTCAGGCGGTGTCCATTCCGTGTGCTCTAAGAGCAGTGGATAAGGCAGCTGAAAGGAGGAGGCTGAGAGGAGCGGAGAAAAAAAAAGGGCGGGAGCAGGAAAGGCTGGTTCAGGCGGTGTCCATTCCGTGTGCTCTAAGAGCAGTGGATAAGGCAGCTGAAAGGAGGAGGCTGAGAGGAGGCGGAGAAAAAAAAGGGCGGGAGCAGGAAAGGCTGGTTCAGGCGGTGTCCATTCCGTGTGCTCTAAGAGCAGTGGATAAGGCAGCTGAAAGGAGGAGGCTGAGAGGAGGCGGAGAAAAAAAGGGCGGGAGCAGGAAAGGCTGGTTCAGGCGGTGTCCATTCCGTGTGCTCTAAGAGCAGTGGATAAGGCAGCTGAAAGGAGGAGGCTGAGAGGAGGCGGAGAAAAAAAAAAGGGCGGGAGCAGGAAAGGCTGGTTCAGGCGGTGTCCATTCCGTGTGCTCTAAGAGCAGTGGATAAGGCAGCTGAAAGGGGAGGCTGAGAGGAGGCGGAGAAAAAAAGGGCGGGAGCAGGAAAGGCTGGTTCAGGCCTTAGTTGGTATTGTACGTTTACGGGGGTTTACGTTTACGTGACTTTACGTAGTAAACTTACGTTTACTTACGTGGGCCCAAAATGGCTTTACGTTTACGGTCAGCCAGAAACATTTCTGGCTGCCCGATAAGATAAGAAATCATCGGACTAAGTGGCTGCATGGGAAGCGCCTAATCTATCACTAGCTTGGTGTTAGCACATTATTACATCAACTTACAGATGCCCCAAATCTACACGGACATGTCACAGCCTCTCCCACCTCATATCAGTCAGATTTTCTCGTTTAGCAGACAAAAAAACTTTTTTTTGCCCTGCCCGTGCGACTTTACGTAAAATTACGCGTAAGAAAACGTAAAGGTAAACTCAAGTGTAAGTTTACGTTTACGTGACCCAAAAAAACGTAAAGTACCAACTAAGGTTCAGGCGGTGTCCATTCCGTGTGCTCTAAGAGCAGTGGATAAGGCAGCTGAAAGGAGGAGGCTGAGAGGAGGCGGAGAAAAAAAAAGGGCGGGAACAGGAAAGGCTGGTTCAGGCGGTGTCCATTCCGTGTGCTCTAAGAGCAGTGGATAAGGCAGCTGAAAGGAGGAGGCTGAGAGGAGGCGGAGAAAAAAAAAGGGCGGGAGCAGGAAAGGCTGGTTCAGGCGGTGTCCATTCCGTGTGCTCTAAGAGCAGTGGATATGGCAGCTGAAAGGAGGAGGCTGAGAGGAGGCGGAGAAAAAAAAAGGGCGGGAGCAGGACACCCTGGTTCAGGCGGGGTCAGTTGGAGGTGCTCTAAGCACTTGCTCCAGCACGCTCCTGAAGTTGTCAACAGCCCATCTCGATGATTCCATGAGAGAGCGACGGGGATGGGAAGGGTGGTGGAGAGGAGGCGGAGGAGAAGAGGCAGAAGCGGGGAGGGGAAGGAGAGAGGCGGAGTGGCAAAGGGTGGAGGTTGGTAACACTGGTTCAAGTGCTGTCGGCACCCGGTGCTCTTAGTGCTTGCTCCAACAAGGACCTGAAGCTGTCAACAGCCCATCCCGATGGTTCCATGAGAGAGAGTGAAGGGGAAGGGAAGGGAGGAGGAGAGGGGGACGACCCAGGCAGGACAGGAACAGCACCTGGGAAAGCGCCTGGCCCACCTGGAAATCCACCTGACCAGGCACCTGGCAGCGAGAGCTGATCACTGGCCAGGTGCCCAGCAATAGAAGCAGATGCGTCAGGTGTTTCATCAGGGGCAAGATGTTGCCTGGAAAGCGCAGCAGATAAATCTTCAGGTGGAGAGGAAGGGGTGGGGATGGCTGTGGTGAAATCGTAGAGCGAGGCGAGGGCAGCGAGAGAATCGGGCCTGTCAGGGAAAGGAGAAACCATTGCTGCTTGACTGCTATACGGTGGAAAGAGGGGAGAAGCTGCCACCAACACCCGCCCCACCAACAGCAGCCCCGCCAACCGCAGCAGCAGCAGCAGCAGCAGCTGCTGCTGATGTCAGCTGTGGGTTGTAATAGCCCAGGCTCGCGTCTGCTGCACCAGGAAACCCAAGACTGGCGTCTGCTGCACCAGGAAACCCAAGACTGGCGTCTGCTGCACCAGGAAACCCAAGACTGGCGTCTGCTGCACCAGGAAACCCAAGACTGGCGTCTGCTGCACCAGGAAACCCAAGACTGGCGTCTGCTGCACCAGGAAACCCAAGACTGGCGTCTGCTGCACCAGGAAACCCAAGACTGGCCATCCCTCGAGTCATCATGAGGGAGCTGGCTTGGGAGCCCACCGTCCTCCCCCCTTCGCTGCTTGCGAATCCAGACTCCATGCTGCCAGTGTCGCCCTCGTTACTGTCACGGCTGCCACCGCTCCTGTCACTGTCAATGCTCTCGTTGTCATCACCCTCGTCACTGTCACTCCATGTGTCCTCTGGAACTACTGTCACCTGCCCTTCCTGTGGCTGCTGCTGCTGCGGCTGCTGCTGCTGCTGCTGCTGCTGAAGTTGCTGCTGCTGTCCCTGCCCCTCAGCTTGCTGCATTTGCTGCTGTTTTTGTGAACTAAAGCCAGCTCCTGCCCCTGCTGCCGCTGCTACTGCCACTGCGGCCCCCTCTGCTGCTCCTGCTGCTCCTCCTGATGCCTCACCTGTTGTCACACCTGCCGTCCGTCCCCTACCAAGTTGCTTCCTCCTCCCCACTCCTCTCCTCTGCGCCTCCCTCTCCCCTTCCTCTCGTATCCCTTCCAGCGCTTCAAACCCTAGCTGCAGGGCCACCTGGTAATTCACCTGAAGTCTCTCCTGAAAGCTTAACCCCCCTCCTCTCTTCCCTCCCTGCTCGACCTTCTCGCTGTCCTTTTGCTTCTCCTTCTGCTTCTCTTTCTGCCCTTCCATTTGCTTGTCTTTCTGTTTCTCGTTCCGCTTCTTCTGAGAGATTAATATCCCCGCTGTAGACATCCCCGCCCTCCCGCTAAGCTCGCCTTGCGCGTAACTCGCGCGCGACTGCCCTGGGCTTGAGATGGTCTGCTTGACAAGGCAGGAGGAAGGCAAAAAGTATGGGAACAGTTATTAGTGATGTACGACCGTTGATCTCTGAGTAGACTCAAAAATCGCCCTCTCGCGAAGTTTGCCTTGCGCCTTTCTAGCGCGCGACTGGACTGCCCTGGGATTGATATGGCCTGCTTGACAAAATCAGGAAGAAGACGAAAGTAGCGAGACGTCTGAAAACACGATAAAAAGGGGTTGCTGATCATGACTCGTGCTGAACTCACGTGAACGGCGCCGCGAATCACCGGAGCACACTGCAGCTTCGCCTCAGCCACACGAAGCTTCGCGTCCACCCGAGCCGCGTCGCTCAGCAGCCCGTCGATCCGGCCGTTGATCTCGGTGATGCGACTCGCGAGCTCGTCGGAAAACCGTCGCAGCCACGTCAGCAGCTGTTGCTCGTACTGTAACAACGTGGCAGGCTCCGAGCATGACGGAGAGGATGACGTGACTGCAGAGGAAGAGGAGCCGTCTGACGTGGCAATACTAGCCATGGCGGCACCGGTAGACCGGATTCAAGCCGATGATGACGTGGCGGTGGTTCGCCGCTGTTCTGATTCGAGATCTGATGATTAAAACGACTACCTCTCACGAATTCCGATCGTCGCGGCAAGTAGCCTGCTACAAGCTAAGCGGCTAAACCGGGGCGCAAGAGCGTCAGAATTGAGCGTCAGAATTGCTTAGTGATGTCTCTAAACTTGTCAGTCCCGACAGGATTCTGTGAGAAGTATGTCAGTGATGTTGGGAAGGTACCAGAAACCGCTGCTTTGCAAGAAATACTCGCCTCGTCGTCCTCCTCCTCACGTCAAGGCTTCGCGAGAGTAAGGGCGTGGAATGAAATTCTAGAATGCTAATGTTTTTACACCCGCAAAGCACGCGGAACGTGCTGTCAGGGCTGACTGACAGCCCAGTTCGGCAGCCAGGGGGAAGCAATTTTGTAGGAAGGTTATGGGAAGGTGAGGCTCGCGTCAAACCAGGGTCAACGAATTTTGACACTGGGTTGACTGTACCGCGGAAAACCTGCGCCATGGGGGAGCTGGCGCAGAATGGAGGGGGGAATGGGAAATAGCGCCGCAGGAGAGAGGCACATTTGGCCTCAAATGTGCTTGCCCCAGGACACTGTAGCGGGAACAGAAAGGTTCGCCAGAGAAAAACAAAAGATTTGCGCCCCATGCTGTTGGGGAAATCCAACTTTCAAAAAACGAACAATGTGTTTTTTAATGCAGTAACCCTTTCCTTTGCTGGGTCCAATGCTGGCCCGTGAACAGTGAACTCAGGTGGAATCAAAAAGTTGATTCTTCTGTTTACAAAGAATCACTTTCTTCTTCCGTCTCACTAGGGCGGAACCTTTCCGCCATGGGGGGGAGAATAAGGACAGAAGACGGCGCGGAAGCAATGTTTGGAGGTGTTCGCGTCGCTGCTGTTAAACACCTGCGCTTCGATTTCCGGAAAGTGTACCCTACAGCCCGTACTGTTTTGCCCTCGATAATGCGATTAGAAGCTTCAAAGAAGACGGAAAAAATTTTCTTCCGCCTTTCTTCCGTGGCTGCCGAGCTGCGCAGGCAACAGCTGCTCCATTTCATGGTGGATGCGAGATTTGAAACCAGCAACTGTACGCGTTATTGGGACCTGTCTTAAACATCAGTTATGTATGCAGCGCGGGCCCAAAAGTTGCTGCGTAAGCAAGTTTTGTAAACAGTGCGACCTCACCCTTCCGTCCCATTCGCCCTGCTTGGGCGAGTTATACTGGTTGACCACCCTGTACATACATGCCTGAAGCCTTTAGACCACCAGAGATTTTTGTTGCTCTAGAACAAGGAGCACAAGCAGCTTTGAATTCAAATACGCAAGGAATTACATCAAATGATGATCACATCTGTTACAATCACTAAGGACCCTTTTTGTCTAAGACCGGGGCTTCTCTTTCTTCTCCTTGAAGAGAGCCAGCAGCGACACACCAGACACCTTCACCACTTTGAACCGCACACCAGGAATATCTCCCACAGCGTGTCCCTTACGGCCGAATCCAGCAATGAGCACCTCGTCCTGTTGGGGTGAGGGAAAAGATGGGGGAGAGGGGATGCCAGGCAGAACAGCGGAAAGGGAGGAGTTATTGGACGTCTCAAAAGTCGCACCGGGAATATCTCCCACAGCATGACCCTTACGGCCGAATCCCGCAATGAGCACCTCGTCCTGTTGGGGTTGGCGAAAGGACGGGGAAAGGGAATGCCAGGCAGAAGAGCGGAAGGGGAGGAGAGGGGAACATTTCGGATGCGAGGGAGCGAAGGGAGGGGTGGAGGGTCGGAGGAGAGGGAAGAGCAGTATGGGAAGTAGTGGTAGGCAGTCAAGAGTCGTTGCTGGGCAAGAAGGCTGCAATCTTAGATATCACACCAATCTCCTCCCCCCCTTGTATCCTTAAATTAGCCCTTCACTCCCTCCCCGCACTTCCCTACTCCCTCTCCCCCTTCTCCCTCCCCCTTCCGCTCCAGCACTCACGTTCTCCTCGATGAAGTTGAGGCAACCGTCGTTGGGCACGAACGCGGCGATCCGCTGAACATCACCCCAACCTCCCCCTCCACCCCCGTTACACTCACGTAACCTGACCTCCTGAAGACCCTCGTGACACTCACGTTCTCCTCGATGAAGTTGAGGCAACCGTCGTTGGGCACGAACGCGGCGATCTTCTTGCCGTTCTTTCAGCTGCACTCGCGCGCACTTACGAATGGCGGAGTTGGGCTGCTTCGCCTCAATACCACTGAAAAGGAAGAATGGGGAGCACAAAAGAAACGATACGGGGGAAGGGGAGACAGGGAGACATAATATACCTTGTAGCCATTTTATACGAGCTGCACTCGCGCGCATTTGCGGACAGCGGAGTTGGGCTGCTGGGCAAGGAAAAGCCATCGGAAAAGGGATACTTACATATTTACGAGAACGAAGGGGACCAAGAAGGATTAGATGCATGTGACGGCACGAAAAGCAGAGAGAGCAAGTGCGGAACAAGAACACACTGGAAAAAGGAATTTACATCTTCTCGAGCACGATGCCCTTGGCGTGGGACGAGCCCATAAAGGGTTTCTTCCACTCGTTGCCCTGGTGGCTTTTCTTGTACTGCTTGTCCGCCCACAGTTGGTTGCGCCGGTGGTTGCGCAGCTTGCGCCCGGCTCCCATACCACGCGTCTTACTGTGCGCGTACACGCGGGGAGGGATCGGGGGGAAGCGAACACACACAAAGAGAATCGTTCACAGCATCGGGTGCCATGCCAAACAGTCTAACAGAGAAGCTGAGGAAACTGGGTCACACGACCCGTAGAAAGGAGCAGTCGTCAATCACGCCAAATGATGCCAACCATGTCACGAGCATCCGCGACACGAGAGTATCATACTGGCATGGCATCGGTAAAGAGGTACCACACGAGCTGATTACGAGGTCAACTCCGACTGTAACTATGCACCGCAAACTAATGCGACTGTACAGAGCCTCGCGTGATTACGAAATTTGATCATTGAGGCTATACAGAACTTCGTCGCTGACCTGAAGCACAGGCATCTGCGCTTAACGAAACACTGAAGTTGTACCGTCGGGTCATTTTAGGTTTCGGATCGATTTGAGCGGGACTGGACCTAACGAAACGCTGAAGAACGAATCCGAGGCACAAGAATCGTGTGGGAACGATATTGTGCACCGATTAAGAAAACAAGAAAAAACCATGGAGTCGGAGATCAAATGGGTGATTCGAGAGCCAGTGTGTGGAATTATGTGCAACGGATTTTGATTTTTAGGATCCGCGCGAATGAACTCGTCACCCATAGCACTTGATTTGTCTAAGGCAACGCTCCTCGCGAATGTCCTGCCGTGATCTCGTAAAACCCTAGACCTGTCCTCTAGCAACGAAGCCCAGATTGGAGGCTGCAAACTGCGCGACGCCTCAAGAAACCTTAAGCCTTACAATAAGAACTCACCCCATGGTGGCGACTGGATGCGGTGCGACGAGGGTGAGGTGAGGAGACGAGGAGGGGAACAAGCTAACAAGCCTCGGGGTTAGAAGGGAAAGGGAGGTAAGGAGAAAGGAGGATTTTGGGTGGAGGGGGTCGTGAAGAGGAGGGCGGAGAGGAAGAGGGGGGAGGGTCGAAGCCTCATTTCGAAACAAAACGGCGTTCTCCGTATTGTGTCTGTAACGAGGATAAGAAATTCGACTATGAGAAGGCAACATAGTTAGAATCAGTTTTAACGAGAAATGTTTAAATGACGTCTTCATGCGTGGGTAATGTTCGCAAACAGTTATCAATTAGTTGTACATGAAGATATATGATATCAATATTGTGCATAAATGCCTGAGCCAGAATAATACGTAAGATTGATTTTAGTTCTGTTTTGTCTTTACCCACTGCCACAGCATATTTCTCAAGAAAAAGAATCTTCATGAGCGTTTGACAGTGAGTGAGTAGGTCCAGTGATTAGAGGTGTATTTATTCTCATCAAGCCCAAATGTATTCCACGTTCAAGAGCCGTTGTATTGAGCAGCACAATGGGCACCACGGAAGATACTTTCAGGGTATCACCTAATTGGTCACAAGTGCACAAAGAAGGCAATAGCCTCCCTCGTGGAGGTTGCCCGTGCCGTGCCAGCGTGGAAAGAGTTCGGGCTCGCGTCACAAAAAAAAAACCCTAGGGACCTCGTGTGATCGTAGCCGTCCGCGGAACTTCATGGGATGCGAGATCGACGACCGTTCAGCTAATTTGACTCCGATATTCTCCAACCTCCACCCACCCAACTGATTCCCCATCCCTAGCAGCAGACATTCCATCCATACAATACAAATCTGAGCAATTTTACCAAAACCCTCATTTCGCTTCTCCACAGAAGCAGTTTCAGTGCTTTCCTTCACCAGCAGGCATCAGCAACGGCAACATCAGCAAGACGAGCTGAACGCTGTGTGCCCTGCTATCACGCTTGACCTGTACCTCTGTTCTTGCAGCAGTCAGCTTTATTCAGTATGGGTGACGAGGAGCTCCGCTGCTTTGTTGGTGGCCTCTCGTGGGGCACGGATGACCGCGCTCTTTCGGATGCTTTCCACGACTATGGAGCTGTTGACGCTAAGGTTCGATGATTGTGACTTTCGGAACTTCATGGGTTACCTTTTTGAGCGCTACCGGCCTCGCCGATTTTAATGTTTCGATCTGGATCTGCTGCTCCTGGACTTTGATTGACGGGGTTTAACGACGCCTGATTGGCGGCTTTCTGACGAAGCATGCATGGCGGGGTTACGTATTCTGATGAGGGAGCTTGACCTGCCGGGTTCTTATGTTCGGAAACTCTTTACCTGAGCTCGTTGCGATGGAAACCGTCCTGTTCAGGTTGTGAATGACCGAGAAACCGGCCGCTCCCGAGGTTTTGGATTTGTGACTTTCAACGACAAGGCTGGCATGGACGATGCAATCAAGGCCATGAACGGCAAGGAACTTGACGGCCGGACTATCACCGTCAACGTTGCTCAACCCCGTGGAAGTGGAGGTGGGCGCGGCGGAGGTGGCGGCTATGGCGGCGGTGGCGGCGGGTATGGCGGCGGTGGTGGCGGATACGGCGGTGATCGCGGCGGCGGTGGTGGATACGGTTCAAGGGACCGCGGAGGAGGCGGCGGCGGCGGTGGCTGCTACAAGTGCGGCGAGGAAGGCCATTTCGCCCGCGAGTGCCCTAGTGGAGGCGGCGGTGGTGGCGGATATGGCGGTGGTGGCGGCGGCTACGGCGGCGGCGGCGGCGGAGGCCGTTATGGGTCTGACCGTGGTGGTGGTGGCGGCAGGCCGAGGTCTGGTCCCTATGACAGATCTGGTGGCGGAGACCGCAAAGACAGATATGATGACCGCTATTAACACGTTTGTTTCCAAGGCTTTGGAAAGATGACTCTGTATAGCACTACATAGATCATAGTTGTGCTTCTGCAGCTACAGCGCAATGTGCGTATGTATGAGGTGCTCCTTTCCATGCAGCTACGTTTGACAGTGAAAGAGTTGGGTGTAAGCTGTAGAAATAAAGATTTCCGAGCTAATGTTACCTACGGTGGGTCACAAGCAGGCATTCATGCCAAATCTGCTTGTCCCTCAGGAAAATGGAATTCATTGTGGGTGCCAACAATAATTGCATATTTCACTGTCTTGGGAGCAGTTGCACGAAATTCTTCACGAATGCTCAAATTTCTTGCTTCACCTACCGGTAATTGTACATGGGGGAAACTGCATTGCCGCGTACGCAATATTAGCCAGGTGTTCGGCTTCCAAGTACCACCATGCCCAGCTCCAGAAGTTCTCGTTTCAGGGACGAAGCTACGTACGTGTGGGAATGTGGAACAATCAGCACCACCAGTCCTGCCCGGCTTAGAACGCCCCTTTTCTTTCGCTCAAATTCTGTCGCTAGGATTTAATTTGATCAGTCTGTTTGTCGCGTAGCGCTCCCGCGTCAGGAATGTCAGCCACAGTCGCAGAAGAGGCGGCAGCGCGAGTGGCGGCGGCAGAGGCAGCGGGAATCACGCTGTCGGATGAAGTGAAACGCGCCTTGCTCGCGGGGCGCCCTGTCGTGGCGCTGGAATCGACTATCATCTGTCATGGTACGCCGCGGTTCAGTGCGGTGCAGCAATGCGCTGCAAGCTCATCAGGCCATTGCCATCCCCGCCGTGCTGCGGAATTCGCGGAAGCTTCAGGCGGCGCATGCCGCGGAAATTTAAGGCAGCGCGCTCTTCGGAACTTTCAGGCAACAAAAACCGCGGAAACCGTAGGCTGATTATGAGCCCTGAGACATCTCAAAGCCCGTGCAAAGCTGCAGATTTTGTGACTATATATAAAACAAAATATTATTATTATTATTATTATTATTTCTGCGCGAATTCTGTTGGCTGCACGGTCTTATCAGGCCCATCTTGCAGGGAGAGAGGAAGAGGAGGGGGCTGCTGTAGTAGTAGGAGAGGAGAGGAGAGGAAAGGAGAGGAGAGGAGAGGAGAGGAGAGGAGAGGAGAGGAGAGGAGAGGAGAGGAGAGGAGAGGTATGCCGTACCCACAGAATCTGCAGGCAGCAGAGGGCGTGGAGGAGTGGTGCTTGAATATCCTCTCCCCCACACCTCTGCTCCCTTCCTCTCGCCCCCACCTCTCCCCATCTTCCCCCACCAAGGCGTGCCGTGCCCTCAGAATATGCAGGCAGCAAATGGCGTGGAGGGTACTATCCGGAGGGAGGGGGCTGTGCCGTCATTGGCGGCCGGCCATCCCTCTCCCTTACACCTGTTGTTCCTCCCGGTTTCCCTGTATTTACCTCCTCCCAAGGCATGCCATATCCACAGAATCTGCAAGCAGCAGAGGGCGTGGAGGGTATTATCCGCCAGGAGGGGGGTGTGCCAGCCACTATTGCCATCCTTGACGGACGGCCATGCATAGGTGGGTGAGTGAGCCTTTTGGGTGGTTTACAAGGGGGAAGGGTTTAGGTGGGTAACGGCCATCATTGTCATCATTGACGGGCGCCGTGCATAGTTGGGTGACTTGTGAGACGCCTCATAAGTTGTGCATAGATGAGTGATTTCTGAGACGCCTCCAGCGAGTGAGTGAGCATTCATGCCATTCAGGTGACTTGAGGAGAGGAGGGGAGGGGAGGGGAGGGGAGCGTGCCGGCCACCATTGCCGTCATTGCTGGCTGGCCATGAATAGTTGAGCTCAAATGGATGTAACATGTTTGAGTCACTTTTGGTATCTCTGCGGGAGCCCCATGTAGGGGCCACTTCCGAGAATTCTCAAAAGTATTTTCGAGGGAGGCCCAAGTTGGACCCATGTTTTTACATCGCAGCTGTTGATGCTTCCGTAGGAAGCTGTTTTGTAAGCTTGCGCGTTAGATTCACTTTTGGTTATTCTCACTTCCTCGTCCCTTCAGCTGCAGCAGCTGGCCATGTTGCCTCATACATAGCCCGTTTCCCACTCCCTGTCACTCGTTTCCCTCCTTTCGTTGCCACTACCCCCCTCCCCCGCACACTCCTGCAGGGCTGACCTCCTCTCAGCTGCAGCACCTGGCACGGGACGGCCATGCTGCTGTGAAGACTGCCAGACGGGATGTGGCTCTCGTGGTGAGGCGTGGTGAGAAATGGTGAGGCGTGGTGGGGAATGGTGAAAAAAGGTGAGGCGTGTCAGACAATGGCGAGAAATGGTGAGGCGCGGTGGGGAATGGAGAGAGAAATGGCGAGGCATGGTGGGGAATGGAGAGAGAAATGGCGAGGCATGGTGGGGAATGGAGAGAGAAATGGCGAGGCATGGTGGGGAATGGAGAGAGAAATGGCGAGGCATGGTGGGGAATGGAGAGAGAAATGGCGAGGCATGGTGGGGAATGGAGAGAGAAATGGCGAGGCATGGTGGGGAATGGAGAGAGAAATGGCGAGGCATGGTGGGTGGTGCTTGTGGTTAGGCAGTGGGGTGGGGCAGTGGAGGTGGGGCAGTGGGGGAGGGGCAGTGGGGGTGGGGCAGTGGGGTGGGGCAGTGGGGGTGGGGCTAGGGAGCATGCCTGTTGCGGGGCTTACTTCATTCACTCCCTTGTCTTGTACAGCGAAATTAGCCCGTTCCTTTGAGGCGCCTCAGAACTCGGGCATTGCAATCAACCCGCTCCCACCGACTAGTTATATCATCAGTCACACATTCGCTGCCAGTCGCCCACATGCTCCCTCTTTCCTCCTTGGCGTTTAGAGAGTTGCCATGCGATGCTTGACATGTGACCAAAGAATCAATGCCTGTTACGGCGACCGAAGGGATGCCCCTTCTTCCCTTCCTCTGACGCCTTGTGTAATGAGTCGAGTTTTGAGTCGACTCAAAACTCGGTTAGAGAGTTGCCATGCAATGCTTGATATGTGACCGAAGAATCAATGCCTGTTCCGGCGACCGAAGGGATGCCCCTTCTTCCCTTAACGTGACGCCTTGATGCTTCACCGGTGTCTCATTGCGTCACAGGAACCACCACTCCACTGTGCGTGTATGCCACCATGCTGGTTTAGTGAGGGTGTTTTTGAGACGTCTCAAAAACACCCTCACTACACTGTGCGTGTATGCCACCATGCTGGTTTTTGCTGCCTTTTGAGAATTCTCAAAAGCCACCATGCTGGTTTTTGCTGCTTTTTGAGGCACGACTCAAAGCCGTTACTGAAACCCCTCTTCTTCCCTTGGTTGATTTGATTCTCTCCCCGCAGATGTCTCAAGGGCTCACAGGAGCCACCACTGTGTCGGCTACTATGCTGTTTGCTCACAAGGTGGGGTGTTGACGCATCAAGGATGTATCATATCATTTTTGAGAATTCTCAAAAGCAATCTGCAGAATTCTCAAAACAATCTGCAGAACCCTCAAAAACAATCTGCAGAATTCTCAAAAAACGATCTCCAACCACAAGGTGGGTGCTGCTGATGCAGTGATGCATCATGTCATGCAGTGTATGCGTGTTCAATTGTGCACCGAAGTGTCAATGTGGGCCTTGACCGTGCAACACTGCACATCATTGCAAGTCGTCACTGGAGTGGAGCCACCATTGTGTCAGTCAGTCAGCTACAATGCCGCTCGCTCACAAGGTGGGGTGGTGGTGATGCATCATGCAACGTGTACACCGCAGAGTGTGTTTGTGTGTGTGTGGCGCACTAGATTGTAAGCATACGTAGCGTGTGCTTGTGAGTGCATGCATACTGCTCATCGTCTCTCATCGTCTCCATTGTGTTACCAAGCATGCGCACAGTATGCTCATGTATGTATGCTCACAAGCTCACGGTGTCACGGCTTTGTGCACTCGAATGTGAGCATGCTTTGCGTATCCTGGTGGCTCACTGTGTCACCACTCTTTTCCTAACCTGCCTCTTTTCCATTCCTGCTCTTTTCCATGCCTGCCTCTTCTCCAAACCTCCCCCGTTTCCATGTCCACAGGTGCGCATTCCTGTGTGACAGGAGGCATAGGAGGCGTGCACCGGGGGGGAGGGGAGAGAACAGTGAGGAGGAGAGCGAGTATTTGTGCCCACTGCCCCCCTTCCCTTCTGCCCCCCTTCCCTTCTGCCCCCCTTCCCTTCTGCCCCCCTTCCCTTCTGCCCCCCTTCCCTTCTGCCCCCCTTCCCTTCTGCCCGCCTTCCTGCACCCCTCTTTTCATGCGCACACCGCAGGTGGGCATCCCTGTGTTTGTGACTGGTGGCATAGGCGGCGTGCATCGAGGGGGGGAGAGCAGTAAGCAAAGAGAGGAGGGAGGGGAGTAGTAGGCGAGCAGAGCGTACAAAGGGAGGGGGGAGGGGGGTGGTGGGCGGAGTGTGGGAGAGCAGTGAGTAGAGAGGAGAGGACAAGCAAAGGGTGAGGGAAACGAAGCAAGAGAGGTGGGGAGTGGAGAACGGGAAGGCAAGCTAAATAATACGGGAAGGGGGGAGGTAGAAAAGAAAGAGATTGGGCACGGGAAGTAAGAGTTTGGGGCGCAATTTTGCTTTCCTTCATCCACCGCAGCTCTTTCACGAGCTTCACTCGTTTTCACTCGACATGTCAAGAAATCCATGTCTCAAAAATTCCACATGGATTTCCACATGGGAGGGGAAAGGGAAAATTCTTGTAGTAAGACGATTTTTTAGTCGACTCGAAAATCGATCTCCACTTTTAGTTGACTCAAAGCCATCCCCTCTCCCCTTTCCCCACGCCCCGCCAGCGCTGGACATCCCATCATTCGCTTCTTACAGAGCTGCTCTTTCCCTTTCCCCTCCCACCCCTTCCACTGTCCCCTGCATCGCCTTCCCTCACCCTTCCACTGTCCCCTGCATCGCCTTCCCTCACCCTTCCACTGTCCCCTGCATCGCCTTCCCTCACCCTTCCACTGTCCCCTGCATCGCCTTCCCTCACCCTTCCACTGTCCCCTGCATCGCCTTCCCTCACCCTTCCACTGTCCCCTGCATCGCCTTCCCTCACCCTTCCACTGTCCCCTGCATCGCCTTCCCTCACCCTTCCACTGTCCCCTGCATCGCCTTCCCTCACCCTTCCACTGTCCCCTGCATCGCCTTCCCTCACCCTTCCACTGTCCCCTGCATCGCCTTCCCTCACCCTTCCACTGTCCCCTGCATCGCCTTCCCTCACCCTTCCTGCCCATTGCCAGCGATGGAAATCTCATCTGACCTCACAAAGCTTCGCACGCCCGTGGCAGTGGTGTGTGCGGGATTCAAGTCACTGCCTTGACGTTCCCCCCTCTTCCCCCATCTCCTCTCCCCTTTTCCCCCGCCCTCTTCCCCACTCCCCCATTCCCCCGCCAGCGATGGACATCTCATCTGGTCTCACGGAGCTCGGTCGCACGCCCATGGCTGTGGTGTGTTCGGGAGTCACTACCTTGATTTCCCCCCTTCTTCCGCCATCCCCTCTCCCCCGTTCCTGCGGTCCCGGTCCCCATTCCCCCGCCAGCGATGGACATCTCATCTGATCTCACGGAGCTGGGTCGCACGCCCGTGGCCGTGGTGTGTGCGGGTGTCAAGTCAGTTCTCGACATTCCGCGAACGCTTGAATACCTGGTGAGTGGTGTGTGAAGGAGTGAAGTCGAGGTGACTTTTGAGTCGACTCAAAAGTCACCTTGAAGGAGTGAAGTCGCTGCACTCTCTCTCAACACCTGTACGGTGCCAAGGAGTTCCCGTCTGTTTAATGTTCAAGCCTATTCCCCGGCTCTCTGTTGTCTTTTCTCTCACATCTTGAATTCAGGAGACGCAAGGGGTGACAGTGGTGGTGTACGGTGCCAAGGAGTTCCCAGCGTTCTTCACACCACAATCTGGCTGCCCTGTCAGTGCCTCTCTCTCTCAATGCGTGTGGCTAAGCATGATACGAAACAGCATTTTTCAAACCAGCCTCAACTCTCCTTTTCCTCTCACCAACACCTCATCTCTCTCCCACTCACCCCATTTCTCTCCCACTCAGCCCATCTCCCTCCCACTCAACCCATCTCCCTCCCACTCAACCCATCTCCCTCCCACTCAACCCATCCCTCTCCCAATCAACCTATCCTCCTCCCATCTTTCACCCTGCAGGCACCCGCCACTCTCAGCGACCCTGCTAGTTGTGCAGCTCTCATTGGTGCGCCCTTGTACCGTCTCTTTTTGTCCTCTGTTCGAACTTCTTTTCCCTTTGAAACAACTCGTCTATTCACTCTGGATATCCGGTTTTAATTTTCCGCTTCACTGCTCTTCTTGAGTCACTTGTCTGTCCAAGTTTCAAAGAGCTTGCCACCTAGTTCCCACCCCCCCTCTTTATATACCTTCCAGTTTCTCAACTGTGAAAATTCGTTGCTCTTTTTCCTCTTCCACTTGTGTCATGTGCTCACACTGCGTTTCAACCCACACACTCACACTCACACTCCGCCTGGAGCTGACGAGTGGCATGGCGATTACAGTGCTGTGACAAAAGTGATTTTCCGAGACGTCTCAAAAAATCAACCCCCACACACTCACACTCCTTCACACTCCGCCTGGAGCTGTGGCATGCAGATTGCAACATTGCAGTGCCGGTGTCCCAGAGGCAGGCTGCAGCAGAGGCAGAAGAAGCTGCCAGGAACCAAGGCTAACCTTCTCTCGTGGTTGCTGCCCTCTCCCTCTCTCTCTCCCTCTCCCTCTCTCTCTCCCTCTCCCTCTCCAGACGCCAACCATCGCATGCAGCTTTCAAGTGGCATGGTGATAGCAGTGCCGGTGCCACAGGGGCAGGCAGCAGAGGCGGAGGGGGTGGAGCGAGCAACACAGCAGGCACTTGCCGAAGCAGAGTGAGTGCATTATTAGGAGTGGATGTTGATGAAGCTATGTCTCACGTGCTGGCTGCAGCAGCAGTGGCAGCAGCAGGTATGCACAGTGTATAGTGAATTGCGAATTTCAGTTGTACGTTGCACATTCGCTTTTCATGGTTTTCATGCTTGCCTTCCATGTGTGAGGCATTGTGAACCAAGCCGTTTGCTTCGCAAACATTCGAATCCATCACTCTGCTCCTGTTTCTCTTCCCCCGGTGCCCCACCTTTTCTTTCATGCCCACTCTCCATGCATCTTCACTTACTGCTGCCTTTCACAGCGCACAGGGCGTGAAGGGGGCACAGGTGACACCGTTTGTGCTCAAGCGGATCAAGGAGCTCACAGGAGGGGCGTCACTCACTGCAAGTACGTTCTAGCCGGATGGGTCTGTATGTGTACTCATGTATTCATGGGGTGTGAAAGGGCCACAGGTGACAACAGGGTCAAGCATACGTGCTCAAGAGTATCAAGGAGCTGACAGCAAGGTCTTCATTTGGTGCGAGTACGTGTTTGAGTTGACCCAAAAGTCAACGTGGACCTATAGAGGGCACAGGTCACACCGTTCGTGCTCAAGCGAATCAACGAACGAGCAAGCGAGTTGCTCTATGTGATTTTCCGAGAGTCGTTCCCATCTGCGCATGTGTTCACGACGCTGGTGCAAGTGGAAAGGGTCCTTAAGGTGTCAAATGCAGAAGTTGCAAATTATTGTTATGAACAGTGGAGGGCCCTGTTGAAGAAGATAGCTGAAAGTAAGGACTAGTATGTTATAACTCATACTAGGAAATCAGAGTACTGTTACAATAGTGAAGTTAGTACTCAGTGTCCAATCAAGTTTATTAAGTTTGTTACTCTCACTGAGTACTAAGTTCATTACTGTAATAGTGCTGTGATACTTTAGCATGAGTTCTACCATACTAGTCTTTATTTTCAACTATTTGAGCAGAGTCTTCCTTTGTTCATAACTATAATTCGTAACTTCTGTCTTTGACGCCTTAAGGGCCCTTTCCACTTGCGCCTGCGTTGTGAAGAAATGCGCATATGGGAACGGCTCCCGGAAAATCACGTACAGCAACTCGCTTGCTCGTCCTGCTTTATAAGGATCCCGAAAGGATATCTAGCGTTCGCTGCACTAGCCGCAAATATGCCACTCTTCGTGCTCTCAAAATCAAAGAATGGGTATCAAAAGTTTGTTCTCTGTTTTATTAATCTTTCGACTCCTGATCTCATCTTGAATAGTATCACTTTTACTCCCCTGTCCTTGTCATCTACTGATTCTCTCTTCTTGTGCTCTTTCCTTCCTCCCTATTCGACAATTGCCGCCACTGTCTCCCTCCAGACATAGCACTAGTGAAGAACAATGCCCGTACGGGTGCCCAAGTAGCCTGTGCTCTTGCACAAAGGAGAATGTCACCCGTGTCGAGATTGTAGTGTAGATGACAATATTGCAATTCCATTGTGTAACACTCGCCGCACAAATATTTTTGTGGGATTTGCTTGAAAACGAATGGCTCTTCCCAGTACCACGAGCATATGGAATGCACATTGTATCAAGCCTTCTTGTTGTGGAATGGGAGTGCGCCATTCAACCTTGTATAATAACACATTGTAACCTCACAGAGCTTGTGAGGCTCATATGGTAATTAGCGTCCAGCTTTTTCTAAAACGTAGTGCACTTTCGTGCCATAAAGGATTCTTCTGTGTACCCTTTTGTACCCTTTGTAATGCATAGCTGAACCTCTTGAGATTGACCGTACGAAATTGCTCGTGTTACGATTTTGTAATCGGCTCATTTGGCAATTTCGACAATTTCTTGGCTGAAGTCTGAGTTTCGGTCGCATTTCCACCAACTCCAGTCCAGTGCTGTTGTCGCCGAACTTATGATCATGCAATGAACGGCAGACTTTAGTCACGCCTGTACCACAGCATGGCGACAGTCTTGCGCGCGACGCGACTCGCCGGTCCGCTCAAACTCAGCAGCCGCTCATTCTGTCCGCAGAGCAACTCAGGGAGCGTGTGCTATCGTGGCATAGTCCACATCAGCGCGTGCCAGCGTGGCCTAGCTCGTGTCAGTGGGCTTGCACGGTCCCGTTCCGATGCCTCGCCGTACCGCGTCGCTGTGTCCGCCAATGATAGTCTACATAAGGACCACATACCTAATCGACCAAGTAGATTAAAACTCTCAGCCAGTTCATTTAGAGGTTGCGGAATCAGATGGAGCAGCAGCAACAGCGGCGCCAGCAGCAGCAGCGGACGTGGCAGCCGGCGATTGGACGACGGCGTGAAACGAGCGGCTGGGCTTGGGCCGGTCACCACGGCGGCTCAACCGGGCGAAGAGCTAATGCACCGTATGTGGGTTTCTCCTTTCGCGGATATCGCTTTTGAACTGGCTTGAAAGTGAATCTGACGGATAGAGTGAATTTGACGCATCCACACCTCCTTCTGTCGTTCCCTCACAGTCACCCCCATTCCCACCTCTCCTACCCATCCCCATCTCCCCACTATCCCATCCTTCCCCTCACTCACGTTCCAACCCCTCACCCTCTCTCACCCCCTCTCACCGCCTCTCACCCCTCCTCTCACCTCCCCAATCGCCCCCCACTTCCCCCTCTCCATTCCCCATTCCCCCCCCGCTCCCCTCTCTTCCTTCTCTCCCCTCTCACCTCCCCAATCGCCCCCCTCTTCCCCCTCTCCATTCCCCATTCTCCCCCCGCTCCCCTCTCTTCCTTCTCTCCCCTCTCACCTCCCCAATCGCCCCCCTCTTCCCCCTCTCCATTCCCCATTCTCCCCCGCTCCCCTCTCTTCCTTCTCTCCCCTCTTACCTCCCATTCCTCGGTTTGATCGCCACAGAGTTTTACGAGATTCGGCGAGAAGCCGAGGCAGTTAAAGAGCAACTGGCGGCCATCAGATCCACTACCGACGTGCCACGTCAGCGCGCTGCCATTGCTGACCTGGAGCGTGACGTGGCAAGGGAGGACCTGTGGGAGGATCCAGCTCAGGCGCAGCAGCTGATGACGCAGCTGACGGAGCTGAAGGACGGCGTGAGAGAAGTCGAGGAATTTGCCGATAAGGTAGGGTATTGGGAAGAGGGTATGGGGAAGAAGGTATGCAGATAGGTAGCGTATGGGGAAGAAGGTATGCAGATAGGTAGGGTATGGGGAAGAAGGTATGCAGATAGGTAGGGTATGGGGAAGAAGGTATGCAGATAGGTAGGGTATGGGGAACAAGGTATGCAGATAGGTAGGGTATGGGGAACAAGGTATGCAGATAGGTAGGGTATGGGGAACAAGGTGTGCAGATAGGTAGGGTATGGGGAACAAGATATGCAGATAGGTAGGGTATGGGGAACAAGGTATGCAGATAGGTAGGGTATGGGGAACAAGGTATGCAGATAGGTAGGGTATGGGGAACAAGGTATGCAGATAGGTAGGGTATGGGGAACAAGGTATGCAGATAGGTAGGGTATGGGGAAGAAGGCAAGGAGGTTGCAAGCAAGGGAGGGTTTGAGGGAAGATTTAGCTCAGGCGCAGCAGCTGATGACGTTGCTGACGGAGCTAAAGGATGGTTTTAGGGAGGTTGAGGAATTTGCGGATAGAGTAGGGCGTAGACAAGGTATGCACATAGGTAGGGCGTAGACAAGGTATGCACATAGGTAGGGCGTAGACAAGGTATGCACATAGGTAGGGCGTAGACAAGGTATGCACATAGGTAGGCAGTTTATTGCGAAGGGGAGGCATGAGGGTTGTGAATGAATGACGGAGCTGAAGGATGTTTTCAGAGTGGTTGGGGAGTTTGCGGACACAGTAAGGCGTTTTTTTCGCAAAAAGGAGGGCACTAGGCCCCCAAAGCAGCTCGAGGGGTATAAGGCTAGTGTGAACTCCCCAAGCTTGCTTGGCTAGCTTACCATATGATTTTTTCTTCTGGTGAAATGATGTGGGATCGGCTGTCCTTTGCTGTACCAGTTTTTTTTTTTTTTTTTTTTTTTTTTTTCTCATCTTCGTACTACCAGGTACCGACTACCATTTCTGCTGGGATACATCCTTGCTTACTACTACCATTTCATAAGCAAGGATGAGAATGTAAGGGGGGTTCTGCACTTCCGGACCCATTTAATCTCATCTCATTGCACTCCCATTTCTTGAATCCATACGCCCTCCTTCCCTACACCACCAACAGGTGGAGGAGGTGTGTCTTATAGTGGAGCTGCTAGAAACGGAGCAGACACCAGACGCGTCACTGGTGGAGGAGGCGAGGGAGGGGCTGCAGTGGGTGCGAGCACACATGGAGAGATACGCTGTGGCTCAGCTGCTGGCAGGGCGGTTCGACCGCAAGGGCGCGCGACTTACCATTGCTGCTGGTGCTGGAGGGACCGATGCGCAGGTACGATGGAGTGTGGTGGAGTGCGGTGGGTTGCAGTGGGTGCGAGCACACATGGAGAGATACGCTGTGGCTCAGCTGCTGGCAGGGCGGTTCGACTGGAAAGGAGCCAGGCTCACAATTGCTGCTGGGGCTGGGGGGATCGACGCCCAGGTGGGGTGGGGTGCACTGCGGTATGATGTCGGTGGGGTACGGTGCAGTGCGGTGGAGTGTGGTGTGGGTTGCAATGGTGAGGGAGGGGCTGCAGTGGGTGCGAGCACACATGGAGAGATACGCTGTGCCTCAGCTGCTGGCAGGGAGGTTTGATCGTAAGGGTGCCCAGCTGACTATAGCTGCGGGTGCAGTGCAGGCGGCACAGACGCCCAGGTGGGTTGGGGTTTGGTGGAGTGCAGTGTGGTGCGGGGAGGTGTGGTGTGGGTTGCAATGGTGAGGGAGGGGCTGCAGTGGGTGCGGGGGCACATGGAGGGATACGCTGTGGCTCAGTTGCTCCCAGGGCGGTTCGACCGCAAGGGGCCGCGACTGACTGTTGCTGCGGGCGCTGGGAGAACCAACGCTCAGGTGAGATGCGAAGGGATGTGGTGCGGTGTGGTGCGGTGGAGTGAAGTGAAGTGGCCTGCAGTGGGTGCAGGGGCACATGGAGAGATACGCTGTGGCTCAGCTGCTGGCAGGGCGGTTTGATCGTAAGGGCGCTCGGCTCGCAATTGCTGCTGGTGCTGGGGGGACCGATGCTCAGGTGCTATGCGGTGCAGTGCGGTGAGGTGTGGGCTGCAATGGGTGCGAGCACACATGGAGCGATACACTGTGGCTCAGCTGCTTTCAGGGCGGTTTGACCGCAAGGGGGCAAGGCTCGCAATAGCTGCTGGTGCAGGCGGCACAGATGCCCAGGTGAGATGCGGTGGGGTGAGGTGAGATGCGGTGGGGTGAGGTGGGGCTGCAGTGGGGTGAGGTGGGGTTGCAGTGGGTGCGAGCACACATGGAGAGATACGCTGTGGCTCAGCTGCTGGCAGGGAGGTTCGACCGCAAGGGCGCATGGCTTACCATTGCTGTGGGTGCAGGCGGCTCCAACACCCACGTGGGATGGGGAAAGGCAGGGGTGCGGTGTGGTGGGGTGGGGTGGGGTGGGGTGGGGTGGGGTGGAGTGAGGCTGGAGCAGGTGGGACAGATGCCCAGGAGGTGGGATGGAGGGGGCCCAAAAAATCTTGAGGCGGACATGCTGCTGCGCTCGTACGGTCTTTGGGGGCTTTGAGGAAGCGTACTTGCTATGTGTGTGTAACAGTGTCTTTTCTCGTCTGCGCATGTACATGTCTGCGCATGTGCATGTCTGCGCATGTACATGTCTGCGCATGTACATGTCTGTGCATGTACATGTCTGCACATGTACATGTATGTGCATTTACATGTCTGTGCATGTGCATGTCTGCGCATGTACATGTCTGCGCATGTACATGTCTGTGCATGTACATGTCTGCACATGTACATGTCTGTGCATGTACATGTCTGTGCATGTGCATGTAACTACCCTCTCAGGTCTGGGCGGGTGTGCCCCTGTGCACGCACGTACATGCAGTGGGTGGCGGACAAGCGGGGCTTTTCCAAGCCAGTTGCCCATGCAACCACATCTTAGCGTGTGTTTTCTCGTGCATGCATGTGTGTATCACTACCCTACCAGGACTGGGCGGACATGCTGTTGCGCATGTACATGTGGTGGGCCGACAGGTGGGGCTTTAAGAAGCGAGTGGTTGAGCGGTCAATACTCGATCTCTCCTTTCTCATTCTCTTGTGTGCGTCTGTCTGCATCACTACCCCCTCAGGATTGGGCGGACATGCTGTTGCGCATGTACATGCGGTGGGCGGACAGGCGGGGCTTTAAGAAGCGAGTGGTGGAGCGGTCGGATGGGGAGGAGGCGGGGATCAAGAGTGCAACACTTGAAGTGGAGGGGCGGTATGCGTACGGGTATCTGAGCGGGGAGAAGGGCACTCACAGGCTCGTCAGACAGTCGCCATTCAACGCCAAGGGGCTCCGACAGGTGGGGTTGGTCCTGGGGTTGGGGTGATGAGGGAAGGTGGTTGGTTGGTATGCATGTATGGGGAAGTGGAGGGGCGGTATGCGTATGGATACCTGAGCGGGGAGAAATGCACTCATAGGCTCGTCAGACAGTCTCCGTTCCACGCCAAGGGGCTGAGGCAAGTGGACTTGTCTTGCCTGTGTGCGTGTGCATGTTCGATCGAGATGGAGATTTTGGAGGGTCACCTTTTGGGGACTACAATGAGGGCAAGATGTGACTACCCCGATGGCAGCATGTGACAACAATGAGGGCAGCATGTGGTTATAATAGGAGCAGACGTGATTGCAAGAAGGGCCTATGTTTCTTCTTTAACCACCACCAGTCTTGCGGGGGTGGAGGTGATGCCTCTCCTCTCCTAGAGGAAGAAGCAACGCCAAAAGGATCTCTATCTTGCTGCTCTTCCCCGATGAGTGAGGACCCGTGCGTGGGACCTCACATTCATGCCTCTCCTAGAGGAGGAAGCAATGCGGCTCCTAGTGATACCTCCTCGAGGTGGGGATTCCTGAGCATGTGTGCAGGGCGTGAGTCGTCGTGACCACAATAACGGCTTAAAAACTCTTTGAAATCTACCCTTTTCCCGCACAGATTTCACTCCGCATACGAATTTTTGCAGGGGTGGAGGTGATGCCGCTGCTGGAGGAGGCAGACGAGTTTTGCGGGGGTGCAGACGTTTCCTCTCCATTCTTCCCTTGGTACATGCAGACGAGTTTTGCGGGGGTGGAGGTGATGCCGCTGCTGGAGGTGGAGGCGATCAAAGTGGAGATTCCAGAGGATGACCTGGATGTGACTACGATGAAGGCAAGACGTGACTATAATGGGGGGTCATATTCTTCCTTTCGCCCCACAGACCAGTTTTGCAGGAGTGGAGGTGATGGAGCTCCTAGAGGAGGAAGCAATAAAGGTGGAGATTCCAGAGGATGACCTGGATGTGACTACAACGAGGGCTGATACGTTTCCTCTCCATTCTTCCCTTGTTACATGCAGACGAGTTTTGCGGGGGTGGAGGTGATGCCTCTGCAGGAGGAGGAGGAGGTCAAGGTGGCGATTCCTGAGGATGACCTGGATGTGACTACAATGAGAGTGGCATGTGGCTGAAATTAGGGCATGACATGATTCTAGTGGGTGATTTTGACGTGATTGCAGCAAGAGGCAAGTTGTGACTGCAACGAGGGCGCCTTTTTGTTGCTCCTTTTAGTCACGGAGACGAGGTTTGCAGGTGTTGAGGTGATGCCTCTCTTGAAGGAGGCAATCAAGGTGGAGGTTCCTGAGGATGACCTGGATGTGACTACAATGAGGGCTTAAAGGCTCCCCTCCCCCTTGCATTGTACCCCCTCTCACATTTCACTCCGCAGACGAGTTTCGCAGGGGTGGAGGTGATGCCTCTCCTAGAGGAAGAAGCAATCAAGGTGGAAATTCCGGAGGACGACCTGGATGTGACTACAATGAGGGCGGGTGGCAAGGGTGGGCAGAACGTCAACAAGGTGGAGACGGCCGTGCGCATGGTGCATGTGCCCACAGGGATTGCTGTTAAATGCTCAGGTGAGGGTTGATATCAATGCTGATCAGATGGTAAGTGCTGGCACATGGTGGCTAGGTGGAGACGGCTTTGCGCATGGTGCATGTGCCCACAGGGATTGCTGTTAAATGCTCAGGTGAGGGTTGATATCAATGCTGATCAGATGGTAAGTGCTGGCACATGGTGGCTAGGTGGAGACGGCTTTGCGCATGGTGCATGTGCCCACAGGGATTGCTGTTAAATGCTCAGGTGAGGGTTGATATCAATGCTGATCAGATGGTAAGTGCTGGCACATGGTGGCTAGGTGGAGACGGCTTTGCGCATGGTGCATGTGCCCACAGGGATTGCTGTTAAATGCTCAGGTGAGGGTTGATATCAATGCTGATCAGATGGTAAGTGCTGGCACATGGTGGCTAGGTGGAGACGGCTTTGCGCATGGTGCATGTGCCCACAGGGATTGCTGTCAAATGCTCAGGTGAGTAAGGTTGATTTGGTGAGGGAAACCGTGGGGTGAACGTGGACCAGGTAGAAGAAGAACCGTGAGAATGGTTCTAACCCCTTTCCATGAGCGCACATATTGAAGGATGAGGCATTTCAAGTCAACGGGGATAGCAATCAACAGTCCCATGCTTCCACTGCTCCTCCTGCCATCTGGCGGCGTCTCTTTTGTCCTCCTTACATTCCATTCCTCTTTCCCCTTCTCTCCCCTGAACCTGTCCAGAGGAGCGGTCGCAGGCGCAGAACAAGGCTAAGGCACTTGCGATGCTTAAGGCAAAGCTGCTCATTATCCTGGAGGAGCAGAGAGCAGCGGAGATTAGAGAAATTCGGGGAGACGTCGTGAAAGCAGAGTGGGGCCAGCAGATTAGGAACTACGTGCTGCATCCGTATAAGCTGGTGAAGGATTTGAGGACGGAGTATGAGACGAGCGATGTTGGAGGTGTACTGGATGGCGACCTGGATGAGATTATGGAGACTTATTTGCGGTGGAAGCAACAACAGCAGCAGAAGCAAGAGCAGGAGCAGCAACAGCAGCAGCACCTAGTTTGAAGCATAGCATGATTATGAGCGTGGTGCCGATTGATTTGACGTAGACGGAGATAATTTTGTGTTTCTCTCCAATGCATGAATGCATTTGATGAAGCTAATGTAAACATATTCTCAACCAGCCTTATAAGGTGCATAATCTCCGTATTGTAATTGTTCAACTCCCGATCGACCACACTTCATTTTATGCCATTAGAAAACTGATTTGTGGAACCTTTCAAGGCGAGGAAGATTGACAGCAACTTGCAACTGACACCAGCATGGTACTGTAGTACTGTACTGTACAGAAAAGGGAATCTTTTGATGTCAGCCACGTCAGGCGTACGCCGAGTGGTCCCACCAACCGCACCCGGGGGAAACAGCTCCGTGACAAATATCCCTACAGCACTAAATGCCCACGTGGACCAGGTCACACCCAGCAAACGCTGATGCTGGATCTGAAGAACACCCACGCTGGATTCCACGGCTGCAAGTGAATTTTGTAATCTCGCCAATCAGGAGACGGCCGTCTCCACCGTTGGCGATACAATGCACGATGTGGCGCCACGAAAGTTGCTCAGATGGAGCAGTCCAGCCACAATGCAACACCGACATGACCCATCAGTCACTCGCACATCTCCGCGCCACTCACTCGACGGAAAGATCGGCCAACTTCATTGATACTCGAATTATGCCAGGAGCATTTTGCATTTGTACTCAACCGACAAATTCTCGGTAGAGTATTTAGGTATAGCACTTTTTCATATTATAAGCACAATTATGAATCAAAGGCATCACCAGCTACTTTCCCGCAAATACCCCTGAAAACAAAACAAGAAAAAAACCAAAACTCATATATAGCCTGTATACAATTTGGAAAAATCAACCCTAAACACGGGAAGCCTTCCATTGTTTATGGTTGATCCTTTCCCATATTGCATTCGGTTTCCCAATGAGTCTTATTTATTTTGTTTCTCTTTACGGAATTTTGCTCCAACACGAAGGCGCGCGAATATAAATTTGAGCCCTGATGTCCGAGGTAAGCAGGTCCACTATCAATGGAGGCTTGACGGTGTCCTCGACCCCATTCTGTTGAGTTATTCCCAATTTGCATCATTTTTCCTAATCGGTTATTTATTATCTTTAAATAATTTGCACCCGATAAAAGTTTTCTTAGTAAAGAATTGAGTATTTTTTTGTTGTATATTCTTGGTAGCACTTCGACACAATTATTCATATTTCAGTTTGGTGACTGCGTTCTGATTCTGTCACATTACTGATGTGTTTTAGCGTGAAAAATGTGACTGAAAAGCGAACACCAATCAGCGATGTGATTGAAAAGCTAGAACCAATCAGCGATGAGAAATCGAGGTTGAGTACCGACGCAAAATGTCTCTGGCATACTTTTACTATCAATGATATTGGCCGCGCAAAGATGAATGTCCGCTGGCCTCATGCCATTTCATCTTTCCCCAGCTCAGCACAGCTGCACCCCCGAACCTTGAAGTCTGGCAGGAGGGGGATGTGCTGTTCTATCCACTTAGGTTTGGGGTGCAGTGCGGGGAAAGTGCTCGTCCCCGCCAGTCTGGGATGCGGGGAACGTTGCCGAGGGGAACAAGACACATTCGTGATCGTTTGAAGGTCCTCTGGTTTGGAGTCGCAACAACACGTTTCGCCATAACCAACGCTTTTTCGCCGCGATTAAGGGACACGATTGACGATGAACAACTCTCGTCGTAACCCTCGCAAACCATGGTTGTTGGCGGTCTTCATCATCTTTTCCTCTAGCTCTCACCACTCTGCACCGCCAATCCATGCAGGTCATCGCATCAAGAAGCTGCTCGGTTCGGCGCTGCTGACAAAAGTCAACCGTCGGCTTTGCACAGACGTCAGGTTCCCCTCTCTCGAAATCGATGTGCCGTCAAACGGTTCACTTTCCCGTCAAGCTTGCACAGAACCTGACCTGATCCCAGATTCTCTCCCCCTAGACACGTGTCACTCGTCCTCCGCGAACCCCCAGTTACGCAAGGAATCCTTCCCTCTTGCCCCTCCACGGTCCTCCACCTGAATCCTTCCCTCTTGCCCCTCCACGCATGTCTCTCTGACACACCCCCTTCGCTTTCCTGCCTGGGGTTGAGTAATTTAGGGAACTAAGATCATAGCTCGTAGTTCTCAGTTCACGACACTCCTGACTTAGTTCCCTTTCTACTCTCTGCCGAGGCTCAGACCCTCGCAGTCGCCTTCCGTCAATGCAACCCATGGTTAGAGCTACTGAAGCTCGTGTACCATACATTGACACCAGTATCCGTTGGCCATGGTGATTTAACAAGTCACGGCCAATTCTGAAGCATCTGTGGAGCAGGAAGTCGAGGCTACTCGAGGAGTGTGGTGATCTGTATGGAGATCACCGGGAACCGTGCGTTCTCTTCGGTCCGTTCTGGCAGTCTGTTCTGGATGGTGAAATCTGCATCGCAGGGGTGGTTTCATTAACGCGCAGCGGTGGTTTGCAACCAGTTCTTCTCTGATCGAGGCATTCAAACGAGATGAATCCGGCAAGGCGGAGCAAGCGGATCTCCGATCCCGTAGAAGCATCGGTGGTTGAGCGCTTCTTCACGCACAAGGCCGTCGTCAAGCCAACAATGGCTCAGGAAGCTTCAGGCAAGACCCCACCCGCTGCTGTTCAGCAGCGTCGGCATGTCAGAAAACCTAACGTTGTGCTTCCTGTGGTTGCTGGTCTGACGCACCCTGGTGCAGATGCCAGAGGTCCATCTATGGCTGTTGCCAAGGATCCGGAGCTGGACCTTGAATATCCCGAGGCTTCAATTCAGGAGTCCACACAAGAAACGCATGAACAGAAGAAGACTGCACAATCCATGTCTCGTGATTTCGACGAAGAAGACGAGTGGGCTGAACTTGCGATGACCGTGAAGCTGGTAAGCCTGGGAATCTGATTTGCCACTGATTGAAAATTTTATTCATTGGTTGTTTTTTCAAAGACTTATCCCGTCGTTCGTCTTTGATATATGCAGTGCCTTGCGACCGCTGCTCCCTCGGAGAAACTGCTGGAAGAGCACGTGAAGTTGGTTATAGAATCCCCGACATCTGGCATCCAATCTCCCTTTTCCGCGAACACTGAAGGTTTCCTCTCAGAAGCTCCCACTAGCGCCTCTTCTCCTGCTCATTATTCTCCGTCCTCATCGCCTCCGCGTGACGCGACTGCTGCTAATCGCATGAAGGTCGCTGCTAGCCTGGCAGCCTCTCGCCGTCATGACGTCATGCTGTGTCATGCTGCGTGGCCAACCACCCATGAGGCTCCTTCTGGAGAATACGACTTTTTGGAGATTTCCATGGCGTCGAGCGCAAAGGGAATAGGATCTGGAGGTTCTCCCACATCTGTTCTGGACGGTTCCCCATTCAAGCCCTCCAACTGGCACAGCAGGAAACCGGAAGGATCACTGCACTCTCTCAATAACGAGCAGAAGCAGCAAAACCAGCAGCAGTCGACTGCACAATGGCCGACTCCTTCCCCGCTGCTTCCCGCGCAGCCGTGCCTGCTGTTGCCAACTCAACGTGTGGTTGTGGATGTGTCCTTCAGGCAGCAGTTCGAAGTGGCTCGCCCGACCCCTCGTTATGCCGAACTTCTCTCTCAGCTTCCCTCCGTGTTTGTCGGCGGACGTCAGCGGCTCAAACCCCTCGTCACCGCCCTGGCTACTGCCATGAACCTGTCACTCCAAAGCAGTGGAATCGCGATAGCTCCCTGGCGCCGTACTAAGTACCTCTTAAGCAAGTGGTTCCCAACAACAGATGCTGGAACTGCTATCCCTGAGGCTCGCACCCAGATCCTACCAGAGATGGTGGCGGGGGACCTTCCTACCCCTGTGCCAACCGTGCCCACGAACCTGCCAGTCGCGACGACTGCAGAATTGGTTGCTGCTGCGGCCATGAAAGCTGCTGACGCCTTACCTGGTTTTATAGCAATGCCTGTAGCTGCCGGTGTTGTGGACCACATATGCCAGAATGGCGAGAAGGGGCTTGGCAAAGCTGGAAGCACCAAGGTTCCTCGGGTAGTGACTGACAGCCTGGCAGAGATGTCCCAGCTGCAGCTGCTGGCAAGCAAGGAGGTGCTCAAGTGCTGCCATAATCATAGCTTGGCACACCAAAAGAACTCCAATGGCCCTTCAGCTGCTGCTGGTGTCACTGGTGCTGCTGGTGTGGTGGGGTTTGCTGTTGATGACTGGAAGCCTCCCGCGGTGGCTGCGAAGCGTCGGCCTGCTTGCCGGGAAGGCTGTCTGTCCCTCTGCCTGCGCCTTCAGGAAAGGGAGGAGGGGGAGGTGTATTGAGCGCTAAGCTTATAGATTCATCAGTTGCTGACTGGCTTCCTATGTGTTTATATATGCTTCGATTTTTTTACCTTCACTTAGCTGTGCTTCATACATACCCTACCAGCCATGAATATGGATGGAGGTAAATTTTGTTTTCCCTTTTTCATGTTACTGATCTGACTCATCAGCCTGCCCTACCAAGACTGCACCAGAGCTTGAATTGAACATTCAATGAGTGAAGAAACATGGCAATGAGCCAGGCCAAAGTTAATTTTTTTGTAGAGGGTAATAATACTCTGTTCAGGTACATACATAATACAGTATAGAGTGTTCTGTACTACCTAGATCTGATAAAGAATTTTCGAACTTATGTTATCCAATTACGTTCTTGTCTTACACTGCTTTTATCGAATCACTGCCTTCACCAGAGCTACTAAATTGTCGGGAACCCCACCCTAGTTCCCTGCGGCTGGTGTGCTGGCGGGATCAGCTATGGCCAAATCCAAAATTAGAATGCAGTATAAGGTCCGTCTCTGTCGCGCTCGCCGAAGCTGTGAGGCGGCGGTTGTCAGAATGAAGAATGGATGATGCATTGATGTTGGTTGGGGTACATATAGCTAACCCTAAGTTTTGTACCCCCTAAGACAAACCTCACTATAGGCTACAACATTTGACACACCCCCATAGCCTAAGTGAGGGGTGTCTAGCAGAACCAAACGAGTACGGTCACAAGACCAGTCCAAGAAACGAAGCTCAGGGTGGATCACAACGTCACCACACAGTCTGAGCACAAACAACAGTGGCCACAAGGCCAGTCCAAGAAGTAACAGAGATATATAGAAAGCAAAGTAAACAGTACACTCAAGTCTAAGCAACACGAGAACCAGTGTCAACAAGGCCTAACTGCACACAGCACCTCTGGTGGTCACAAGGCGGAAGCGCCTTGGTGAAGATGTCTGCAGTGTTGGCCTCGGACTCCACAAACTCAAAGCGAGCCTGTCCACGCCTCTGCAACTCTCGCAGAAGAAAGTACCTGACGTGAATGTGCTTCACTCTGCTCTCCAGTCGCGGCTCTCGACAAAGGAGAATAGACGCCTTGTTGTCAGTGAACAAGGTCGGTGCAGAGCTCGGCCGCTCACCAAGGTCGGTGAGCAAGAAGGTCAACCAACGCAGCTCCTGTGCCGCCATGGCACCAGCGTAGATCTCAGCCTCAGCTGTAGAGGTCGAGACCGAAGAGGAGCGCGTGGACCGCCAGGAAACAGCTCCAGAACCCAGGCTGAAACAGTACCCCTGAGTAGACCTGTGAGTCTCAGCGTCGTCAGCGTAAGAGGAGTCACAGTGACCAGTAAGTACGACAGACTGCTGTCCTCCAAGAACTAGCCCGACGCCCGATGTCGTCGCTAGGTACTTCGCCACCCTCACAGCTGCTGTCCAGTGAACAGGACGGTGTCTCCCTGGCGCAACAAAGCGCGCAAGAACGCTGAGAGGGAAGGCGAGGTCCGGGCGAGTACAAGTCATCAGGTACATGAGGCAACCCACAAGCTCTGCGTAGGGACCACTAGGCTCGAACGGCTCGTCAGGAAAGGGTCCAGTGAGTCTGTGGTCAACAGCAAGAGGTGTGCGCTGTACTGTGGAGTGCTGAAGCCCGAACCGCTGAAGGACCTGCTGCACCATGTGCGACTGTGAAAGTGTAATGGTGCGAGCAGCTCTGTCCCTGGTGATCTGCAGGCCAAGGTAGTGGCGCAGCTCACCAAGATCAGTGCAGGTGTGTCTCTTCTGCAGTTCGGACTTCACGTGTGCCAAAGCAACCCTGTCAGGGGTGGCGAAAACAAGGTCGTCAACGTAGACCAGAACAAAGAAAGGTGTGGGGCCACGACGAACGAACAGCGACGGGTCAGCAGAAGACGGCTGGAACCCAAGGTCAGACAGGGTAGAACGCAGGGTGTCGTGCCACTCACGAGGAGCCTGACAAAGACCGTAAACCGGTCGCCTCAGCCTCCACTGGGTCCCAGGAGGGAAAGAGCCAGTGAAGGCAGAGGGACGACGCAACCAGACCTCCTCGTGAAGACTGCCCTGAAGGAAAGCAGTAGAGAAGTCGAGAGAGTGTAACTCGTAGTCTCTCTGTGCTGCTACGTGTAGTAACACCCGAAGAGTGGTCATCTTCGGGGTGGGCGCGAAGGTCTGAAAGAAGTCAACTCCCTCGCGCTGACTGAAACCTCTAGCCACGTAGCGCGCCTTGAAGACCGGAGGAGATCCCGGTGGCCGCTTCACCCTGTAGATCCACATGCCGTCGACTACGTTCGCCCCCGGAGGGGGAACCTCATCGACGTAGGTGCCTGTGGATCTGTAGGAGGCCATCTCTGCGTCCATGGCAGCTCTCCACTGAGAGGCCCAAGGCCCTGACACTGCCTCAGCGTAAGTGCGAGGAGTCGGAATGTCAAGGGCGTCGGGGTCACCCTCAGGGGCGAGGAGCATGGCACAGAGATGAGGGGAAGCGGCCGCCAGGAACTCTAGCTCAAACTGCCTGTCCTCTAGGGCGTCACTGCCAAGGGCAGACACACCCCCGACGGCCAGAGGACTGGAAGGAGGAGCAGCCACAAGAGCGGTGGCGAAGTCAAGGCGGCGGGTAGAGGCAAACTCAGTGACTGCGGCAGTAAGAGCGGACACAGAGGACACAGAGGCACGAGGGTGGGTAACAAGAGAGGCGAGAACACGAGAGAGAACAGGACGGTACGTGCGGTAGTAGTCAGTGACAGGAGAAGGAAGCGACACAGTGAGGGCCGACTCAGGAGGAGACGGAAGCACAGACGGAGACGGACGAGGTGGACGAGAACAAAGGAAGGCTGTACGAAGGTCAGTGAAGGGAACAGGAGACGAGGGACGAGCACGAGGGGAGCGACGAGAGGCCCAAGTCTGAGAAGGAGGAGGAGACAACGAAGACTGAGAACGAGGGAAAACAGCGGGAGAGGGGTCAGGAGGAGGAAGCGGAGGACCAGAGACGGGAGGAGAGGGGGAGGAGGAAGGAGAGGGAGACGGGAGACCAAGGGTCCGAAGACCCGAGACAGGAGGAGGAGACGGCAGCAGCTGCTGCTGCTGCTGCTGCGGCTGCTGCTGCTCCAGCGGCTGCTGCCTCTGCTGCTGCTCCTGCTGCTGCTCCTGCTGCTGTCGCTCCTGCTCCTCGAGCCGCTGCAACTCTCTCTCCTCTCTCTCCAACTCCAGCTGCTCCTCACGGGCACGGCGAACACGAGCCTGGAACCTGGTCGGGTAGGGGTGGGGGGAAGGAGTAGTGTCCGGGGCAGCGGCAGCCCCAGAGTCGACCTCCGAAGCACCAAGCACACCACCCCCAGAGGCAGCACCAACACCAGCTCCAGACCCAGGCTCTCCAGAAACCGAAGGGACACCCTCACCCCCAGACGCAGCACCCCCAGACTCCGCACCAGCACCCCCAGACTCCGCACGACCAGTACCAGCCCCCGGAAGACAAGAGTCCTCTGCAACCCGCGGCTCAGCTCCAACTCCAGCACCCCCAGAACCAGAGACCTGTACAGGGACAGTCGCAGGACCAACCTCTCGAGAGGGAGCACCTGCAGGAGGCGGCGAGGAAGACTGTGGGGAGGGAGGCTGTACAGGGGGGGCTACCGAAGGGGGAGGGCTAGCCTGAGACACACCAGACGGGGCTGGACCAGGGGGGGGAGGCTGTACCGGGGGAGCAGGCGGGGGAGCGGCGGTCAGGAAGAGAGGGGGGGGAGGGACCGGGAGACCTCGAACCTGGTCAACCTGACGTAGTAGGGGGTGGACTCCTCGAAACGGACGTCACGGGAGTCAAAGAACCGGTGAGAGGGAGGGTGGTAAAAGGTGAAGTCAGAGGAGTCCTCAGGGAAACCAAGGAAGACACAAGGAACGGCGCGAGGCGAGAGCTTGTCCGCGGAGGTGTCGCGGACAAGAGCCAAGCACCCCCAGACACGAAACCTCGACGCGACACCAGGGGACCCTGTCCAAAGACTGGTCGGTGAAGCCTCCGGCCGAGAGACGCGTGGCCAGAGGTTCAGCTGGTGCGCGGCGTACCTGACCGCGTATGGCCACAGGAAATGGGGGGCACGGGCGTGAGTCAAGGAGGTGCGGGCAATCTCCATGACCAGGCCTATGCGACGCTCAGCAACCCCATTCTGCTGTGGGGACTCCGGAATGACGAATGCCCTGTTCGCGACAGAATCCAGCGAGAATGCCGGAGCGAAACTCGCCCCCGCGGTCGGAGTGGAGACAGCTGACACGACGACCACGAGTGTCCTGGGTGGTAAGCAACCACCTGATCAGCGTAGAAGTCACCTCAGACTTCCTCGCCAGGGGGAACACTGTGGTGTAGCGGGAGTAGTCGTCAACGACCACCAAAAAGAAACGCTCACGCTCAGGGCCAGGGCGAGGAGAGGGGCCCCAGACGTCCAAGTGCAGCGTCTCAAAAGGCTCGGTGGCCGGACGAAGGGAGGAGGAGTGAGGGGTGGCGCGCAGCCTACCCTCGACGCAAGGACCGCACGGTGGTGCAAGGGACGGCGGCAGCGACGGCAAGACACGCGGGAGACCTAAGACAAGACGCTGACGAGACATAGCGCGAAGACGAGGAGGAGAAGGGTGCCCCAGCCGGTGGTGCCACAAAACGGTGGGGTGGGCAAGCGACCGACAGGAGCACGACGCAGCGACCGGACTAGACGGAGGAACCTGACAAGACACAGCTACCTGGGGGGACGGAGCAACCTGGTGAGACGCGAGGACTCGAACGGGGGGCAAAACAGGGGCCGGGGGCAGGAGGGGCGGCTGTGGCTGCGGCTGCGGCTGCTGCTGCCGCTGCTGCTGCGGCTGCTGCTGCTGCTGCAGTCGCTGCTGAGGGCGCGGGCCAGTGTGAAGAGTGTAGAGACCGGAGCCCGGCTCAGCAGCAAAAGTGGCGAGGGGCTGGTAAGAGTCCCCGTCAACACACACCGCAGTCTCTCCAGAAGGCTCAAACCACACACCCACGTGCTGACTCACGAGGGGTCGCACGCCCACCAAGTTCCGGGAGAACGAGGGGACGTGAAACCCAGTGAGAGACCCAGAAGGAGCAGCCGGACACGGCAAGGTGGTAGTGTGACGCGCGGTGACTGGTCCCGAAGTGGGATCAGCCAGCGCCACAGAAACAGGCGCAGGAAGAGGCGTAAGTGTCGTGCTGTCACGAAAGAAGCAGTGAGAGGCTCCAGAGTCCAGCGTGAACGACAGCGAACCGTCCTCTGAGGTAGCCGCTGGACTAGAGTCTACACAAGAACCTACACTAGCAACAGGCAACTGAGCAAGGCTAGCACCTAAGCTAACAACACCAGAGTAAGCAGAGTCAGAAACACTAGAGTCAACAACAGCATACATAGCATGGGGAGTACCAATCAGATCAACTAACTGCTCAGCAGACATGCCCCACAGAGCGGAGCCGTAGCGCTGAACAAGAGGCAGCCAGTCAGGGGCAGGAGCACCAACCCCGTAGACCAAACGAACCGTGTCAGTGAGCTGAGCAAAGCACTGACCAGGGGGGTGAAACCGGCCACAAGGGTGGCCACGACGAGTGCCTGTCAGAACCTGGTAGGTGCAGGGAGTGTAAGCAGCACCGCGCTGGGTCTGACGCAGCCCCGACCCTGGAGCCAGCTGCTGCCGCTGCTGCGGCTGAGGCTGCTGGGAGGAGAGGGGCTGCTGGTGCTGCAGAAGCTGCTGCTGACGCTGAGCCTGGTACCACGCCGCTGCTCCACCAACCGGGGCAGGAAGTACAGGAGGCGACTGACGAACTCGGGCGTCGCCGCCAGCAGCAGGCGCAGTGGAGTCACCAGTCACTGCACGAGGCGCCTCTCCAGGCCCTGAACCTCCACCGCCGCCAGGCGCAACGCCACCTCCACTACCTCCGCCTCCACCTCCACTACCACCACCAGAACCGCCTTTCTTGCCACCCCTACCGCGGGACCGCGACGCAGTCGTAACAGCAGCTGCAGTCGCGTCAGTAGCGGCAGTGGCAAGTGAGGCAGTAAAGGTGGGTAACTGCGGGACTGTGCACCCGTGGAAGAGTGGGGGGGGCACAGCACCAGAGGCAGCGGCTACCGAGCGAAGGTTGCTCTCGACGTCCTTGAGTGCAGACTCAAGGACCTCGACGGTGAGCTCACTAGGGTGCTTCAGCAGAAGCGCGTCGCGAACGGAGGCAAGGCGGTCAGGGAGGCTAGTGGCGATGAAATAGATAGTAATCGCCATAGGGGGAGGAAGCAGTGCAAGCTGTGCCTCAGTGCAAGCAGCGCGGTAACTAGCGTCGAGCGAGCGGAGGTGAGCGATCAAGTCAGCAGAGCGCTCAAAAGACGCCAGGTCAGGAAACAGGAACGGGAGGAACAGGCGGCCAAGAGAGACAGCAGCGGGAGTAGAGTAGCGGGCCTTAATCGCAGTGAGGTACGCAGCAGCGGTGCGAACCTGAGTGAAGTGAACCTCCTCAGACTCAGGGAGGAGGCTGCTGAGCGCGATGCAGGCCGCAGCGTCACGTGACGTCCAAGCCGTCTGGTCAGCTCGCTGAGTGGCAAAGCGGGCTCTAGCGGCTTCGTCAGGGGCAGGTCCTAAAGGCGTAGGGTCGGGGGGCGCAGGTAGGGCACCAGTAGCGTGCGCCCAGAGGGACTCGCCTGCCTGGACCTGACTCTCTAACAGACGGCGAGCACGAAGAAGCCAGACGGAAAAATCAAGAGGTCTACCGTCAGCGTCGAAACGAAGGACACGCTGAGTCGCCATAGCGAAAACGAACGCGAACGGAGAGGGAGGGGACAGCAGTAGATGAGAGGCAAATTAGGGTTCGGCGGTACTCTGGGACAGGGGAGGAGCGGACGCCACAGCGGGCGTGACAGCGGGAGGTAACAGGGGACTAAGCAGCGGAGAACGAGAACGGGCGCAGCGGCGGGCGATGGCAGCGCGTACGGCAGCAGGGGCCAGCAGCGCGCGCAGCGGGCGACGGCAGGGGGCGCAGCGGGGATGCGCGCAGCGGCGGGCGACGACGGCGGGGCCGCAGCGAGGCGCGCAGGGGGCGGGCGACGGCGGCAGGCGCGGCGGCGACGAGCGCGGTCGCGAGCGACAGTGGCGGGCGCTGCGGGACGGGCGACGCGACGGGGGGGGGAGAGGGCAGGAGCGACGGGACAGGGGGAGGGCGACGGGACGGGGGGAAAGGGGCGGGTGCGACGGGACAGGGGGAAGGCGACGTGACGGGGGGAAAGGGGCGGGTGCGACGGGACAGGGGGAAGGCGACGTGACGGGGGGAAAGGGGCGGGTGCGACGGGACAGGGGGAAGGCGACGTGACGGGGGGAAAGGGCGGGTGCGACGGGACAGGGGGAGGGCGACGTGACGGGGGAAAGGGGCGGGTGCGACGGGACAGGGGGAGGGCGACGTGACGGGGGGAAAGGGGCGGGTGCGACGGGACAGGGGGAAGGCGACACGACGGGGGGAAGGCGCGGACGCGACGCGACGGGGGGAGCGCGACGCGACAGGGGGAAAGGGACGGGCGCGACTCGAGGGGGGGGGAAGGCAACGCGACGGGGGGGGGGGGGGGGGGGGGGGGGGGCTACGCTACGAACGAGAGCGTGGCTCGATGCTAGGCTCGGTAACAGCTGGAACGATACGAACGAGAGCGTGGCTCGGCGCTAGGCTCGGTAACAACGAGAAGGAGACGAACGAGAGCTAGGATCAGGCTCGGGTGGTACGAACGGAGAACGGCGGAACGGGATCCCACAGGATCCTAACCTAACTGATACCATGTCAGAATGAAGAATGGATGATGCATTGATGTTGGTTGGGGTACATATAGCTAACCCTAAGTTTTGTACCCCCTAAGACAAACCTCACTATAGGCTACAACATTTGACAGCGGTTCCTATGTTCACGAACCACAATGAAGTTACGGCAACTTTCTCGAGCTGATCCCACGACGCCAGATCCGTCCATTTTCACCCGTCAACCAATCAACCGACGGTAGGATTGTTTTTCGTTGCCGAACCTAGTCTATGGGCTGCGGGCGAGCTTAGCGGAAACGCGAACCGTATACAATTTTTGGGCAGCGACACTTGAGCTTGCTGCCCAGAAACTCCGTGATTGCAGATGAGCGAGTCGCGTTGTTGTCCTTTCGGACAGCTCCTACTGGCTGTCAAACAGTGCTGCTTTCGGATCCAATCACAGAGCAGCATCATAACACTTTTCGGAGTGGTTTTTTTTTCACATTGGGCAGCAGTCATTCTTCCTCTGCAGCCTCGAGAGTCTCTCTCCACCCGAGCTCTATCCACTCTTCCCTCCGCCTTGGAACCCCCCCCTTCTGTCAAATGTTGTAGCCTATAGTGAGGTTTGTCTTAGGGGGTACAAAACTTAGGGTTAGCTATATGTACCCCAACCAACATCAATGCATCATCCATTCTTCATTTTGACATGGTATCAGTTAGGTTAGGATCCTGTGGGATCCCGTTCCGCCGTTCTCCGTTCGTACCACCCGAGCCTGATCCTAGCTCTCGTTCGTCTCCTTCTCGTTGTTACCGAGCCTAGCGCCGAGCCACGCTCTCGTTCGTATCGTTCCAGCTGTTACCGAGCCTAGCATCGAGCCACGCTCTCGTTCGTAGCGTAGCCCGCCCCCCCGTCGCGTCGCCTTCCCCCCCCCTCGAGTCGCGCCCGTCCCTTTCCCCCTGTCGCGTCGCGCTCCCCCCGTCGCGTCGCGTCCGCTCCTTCCCCCCGTCGCGTCGCCTTCCCCCTGTCCCGTCGCGCCCCCCCCTTTCCCCCCGTCGCGTCGCCCTCCCCCTGTCCCGTCGCGCCCGCCCCTTTCCCCCCGTCGCGTCGCCCTCCCCCTGTCCCGTCGCTCCCGCCCTCTCCCCCCGTCGCGTCGCCCGTCCCCGCAGCGCCCGCCACTGTCGCTCGCGACCGCGCTCGTCGCCGCCGCGCCTGCCGCCGTCGCCCGCCCCCTGCGCGCCTCGCCGCGGCCCCGCCGTCGTCGCCCGCCGCTGCGCGCGTCGCCGCTGCGCCCCCTGCCGTCGCCCGCTGCGCGCGCTGCTGGCCCCTGCTGCCGAGCGCGCTGCCGTCGCCCGCCGCTGCGCCCGTTCCCGTTCCCCGCTGCTTAGTCCCCTGTTACCTCCCGCTGTCACGCCCGCTGTGGCGTCCGCTCCTCCCCTGTCCCAGAGTACCGCCGAACCCTAATTTGCCTCTCACCTACTGCTGTCCCCTCCCTCTCCGTTCGCGTTCGTTTTCACTATGGCGACTCAGCGTGTCCTTCGTTTCGACGCTGACGGTAGACCTCTTGATTTTTCCGTCTGGCTTCTTCGTGCTCGCCGTCTGTTAGAGAGTCAGGTCCAGGCAGGCGAGACCCTCTGGGCGCACGCTACTGGTGCCCTACCTGCGCCCCCCGACCCTACGCCTTTAGGACCTGCCCCTGACGACGCCGCTAGAGCCCGCTTTGCCACTCAGCGAGCTGACCAGACGGCTTGGACGTCGCGTGACGCTGCGGCCTGCATCGCGCTCAGCAGCCTCCTCCCTGAGTCTGAGGAGGTTCACTTCCGTTGCTGAGGTTCGCAATGCTGCTGAGTACCTCACTGCGATTAAGGCCCGCTACTCTACTCCCGCTACTGTCTCTCTTGGCCGCCTGTTCCTCCCGTTCCTGTTTCCTGACCTAGCGTCTTTTGAGCGCTCTGCTGACTTGATCGCTCACCTCCGCTCGCTCGACGCTAGTTACCGCGCTGCTTGCACTGAGGCACAGCTTGCACTGCTTCCTCCCCCTATGGCGATTACTATCTATTTCATCGCCACTAGCCTCCCTGACCACCTTGCCTCCGTTCGCGACGCGCTTCTGCTGAAGCACCCTAGTGAGCTCACCGTCGAGGTCCTTGAGTCTTCACTCAAGGACGTCGAGAGCAACCTTCGCTCGGTAGCCGCTGCCTCTGGTGCTGTGCCCCCCCCACTCTTCCACGGGTGCACAGTCCCGCAGTTACCCACCTTTACTGCCTCACTTGCCACTGCCGCTACTGACGCGACTGCAGCTGCTGTTACGACTGCGTCGCGGTCCCGCGGTAGGGGTGGCAAGAAAGGCGGTTCTGGTGGTGGTAGTGGAGGTGGAGGCGGAGGTAGTGGAGGTGGCGTTGCGCCTGGCGGCGGTGGAGGTTCAGGGCCTGGAGAGGCGCCTCGTGCAGTGACTGGTGACTCCACTGCGCCTGCTGCTGGCGGCGACGCACGAGTTCGTCAGTCGCCTCCTGTACTTCCTGCCCCGGTTGGTGGAGCAGCGGCGTGGTACCAGGCTCAGCGTCAGCAGCAGCTTCTGCAGCACCAGCAGCCCCTCTCCTCCCAGCAGCCTCAGCCGCAGCAGCGGCAGCAGCTGGCTCCAGGGTCGGGGCTGCGTCAGACCCAGCGCGGTGCTGCTTACACTCCCTGCACCTACCAGGTTCTGACAGGCACTCGTCGTGGCCACCCTTGTGGCCGGTTTCACCCCCCTGGTCAGTGCTTTGCTCAGCTCACTGACACGGTTCGTTTGGTCTACGGGGTTGGTGCTCCTGCCCCTGACTGGCTGCCTCTTGTTCAGCGTTACGGCTCCGCTCTGTGGGGCATGTCTGCTGAGCAGTTAGTTGATCTGATTGGTAGTCCCCATGCTATGTATGCTGTTGTTGACTCTAGTGTTTCTGACTCTGTTTACTCTGGTGTTGTTAGCTTAGGTGCTAGCCTTGCTCAGTTGCCTGTTGCTAGTGTAGGTTCTTGTGTAGACTCTAGTCCAGCGGCTACCTCAGAGGACGGTTCGCTGTCGTTCACGCTGGACTCTGGAGCCTCTCACTGCTTCTTTCGTGACAGCACGACACTTACGCCTCTTCCTGCGCCTGTTTCTGTGGCGCTGGCTGATCCCACTTCGGGACCAGTCACCGCGCGTCACACTACCACCTTGCCGTGTCCGGCTGCTCCTTCTGGGTCTCTCACTGGGTTTCACGTCCCCTCGTTCTCCCGGAACTTGGTGGGCGTGCGACCCCTCGTGAGTCAGCACGTGGGTGTGTGGTTTAGCGGAGAGACTGCGGTGTGTGTTGACGGAGACTCTTACCAGCCGCTGGCCACCTTTACTGCTGAGCCGGGCTCCGGTCTCTACACTCTTCACACTGGCCCGCTGGCTCAGCAGCGACTGCAGCAGCAGCAGCAGCAGCAGCCGCAGCAGCCGCAGCAGCAGCAGCAGCAGCAGCAGCAGCAGCAGCAGCAGCAGCCGCAGTAGCAGCCACAGCCGCCCCTCCTGCCCCCGGCCCCTGTTTTGCCCCCCGTTCGAGTCCTCGCGTCTCACCAGGTTGCTCCGTCCCCCCAGGTAGCTGTGTCTTGTCAGGTTCCTCCGTCTAGTCCGGTCGCTGCGTCGTGCTCCTGTCGGTCGCTTGCCCACCCCACCGTTTTGTGGCACCACCGGCTGGGGCACCCTTCTCCTCCTCGTCTTCGCGCTATGTCTCGTCAGCGTCTTGTCTTAGGTCTCCCGCGTGTCTTGCCGTCGCTGCCGCCGTCCCTTGCACCACCGTGCGGTCCTTGCGTCGAGGGTAGGCTGCGCGCCACCCCTCACTCCTCCTCCCTTCGTCCGGCCACCGAGCCTTTTGAGACGCTGCACTTGGACGTCTGGGGCCCCTCTCCTCGCCCTGGCCCTGAGCGTGAGCATTGCTTTTTGGTGGTCGTTGACGACTACTCCCGCTACACCACAGTGTTCCCCCTGGCGAGGAAGTCTGAGGTGACTTCTACGCTGATCAGGTGGTTGCTTACCACCCAGGACACTCGTGGTCGTCGTGTCAGCTGTCTCCACTCCGACCGCGGGGGCGAGTTTCGCTCCGGCATTCTCGCTGGATTCTGTCGCGAACAGGGCATTCGTCAGTCCTGGACGCTTCCGGAGTCCCCACAGCAGAATGGGGTTGCTGAGCGTCGCATAGGCCTGGTCATGGAGATTGCCCGCACCTCCTTGACTCACGCCCGTGCCCCCCATTTTCTGTGGCCCTACGCGGTCAGGTACGCCGCGCACCAGCTGAACCTCTGGCCACGCGTCTCTCGGCCGGAGGCTTCACCGACCAGTCTTTGGACAGGGTCTCCTGGTGTTGCGTCGAGGTTTCGTGTCTGGGGGTGCTTGGCTCTTGTCCGCGACACCTCCGCGGACAAGCTCTCGCCTCGCGCCGTTCCTTGTGTCTTCCTTGGTTTCCCTGAGGACTCCTCTGACTTCACCTTTTACCACCCTCCCTCTCACCGGTTCTTTGACTCCCGTGACGTCCGTTTCGAGGAGTCCACCCCCTACTACGTCAGGTACCCCAGTCGAGGTCTCCCGGTCCCTCCCCCCCCTCTCTTCCTGACCGCCGCTCCCCCGCCTGCTCCCCCGGTACAGCCTCCCCCCCCTGGTCCAGCCCCGTCTGGTGTGTCTCAGGCTAGCCCTCCCCCTTCGGTAGCCCCCCCTGTACAGCCTCCCTCCCCACAGTCTTCCTCGCCGCCTCCTGCAGGTGCTCCCTCTCGGGAGGTTGGTCCTGCGACTGTCCCTGTACAGGTCTCTGGTTCTGGGGGTGCTGGAGTTGGAGCTGAGCCGCGGGTTGCAGAGGACTCTTGTCTTCCGGGGGCTGGTACTGGTCGTGCGGAGTCTGGGGGTGCTGGTGCGGAGTCTGGGGGTGCTGCGTCTGGGGGTGAGGGTGTCCCTTCGGTTTCTGGAGAGCCTGGGTCTGGAGCTGGTGTTGGTGCTGCCTCTGGGGGTGGTGTGCTTGGTGCTTCGGAGGTCGACTCTGGGGCTGCCGCTGCCCCGGACACTACTCCTTCCCCCCACCCCTACCCGACCAGGTTCCAGGCTCGTGTTCGCCGTGCTCGTGAGGAGCAGCTGGAGTTGGAGAGAGAGGAGCGAGAGTTGCAGCGGCTCGAGGAGCAGGAGCGACAGCAGCAGGAGCAGCAGCAGGAGCAGCAGCAGGGGCAGCAGCCGCTGGAGCAGCAGCAGCCGCAGCAGCAGCAGCTGCTGCCGTCTCCTCCTCCTGTCTCGGGTCTTCGGACCCTTGGTCTCCCCTCTCCCTCTCCTTCCTCCTCCCCCTCTCCTCCCGTCTCTGGTCCTCCGCTTCCTCCTCCTGACCCCTCTCCCGCTGTTTTCCCTCGTTCTCAGTCTTCGTTGTCCCCTCCTCCTTCTCAGACTTGGGCCTCTCGTCGCTCCCCTCGTGCTCGTCCCTCGTCTCCTGTTCCCTTCACTGACCTTCGTACAGCCTTCCTTTGTTCTCGTCCACCTCGTCCGTCTCCGTCTGTGCTTCCGTCTCCTCCTGAGTCGGCCCTCACTGCGTCGCTTCCTACTCCTGTCACTGACTACTACCGCACGTACCGTCCTGTTCTCTCTCGTGTTCTCGCCTCTCTTGTTACCCACCCTCGTGCCTCTGTGTCCTCTGTGTCCGCTCTTACTGCCGCAGTCACTGAGTTTGCCTCTACCCGCCGCCTTGACTTCGCCACCGCTCTTGTGGCTGCTCCTCCTTCCAGTCCTCTGGCCGTCGGGGGTGTGTCTGCCCTTGGCTGTGACGCCCTAGAGGACAGGCAGTTCGAGCTAGAGTTCCTGGCCGCCGCTTCCCCTCATCTCTGTGCCATGCTCCTCGCCCCTGAGGGTGACCCCGACGCCCTTGACATTCCGACTCCTCGCACTTACGCTGAGGCAGTGTCAGGGCCTTGGGCCTCTCAGTGGAGAGCCGCCATGGACGCAGAGATGGCCTCCTACAGATCCACAGGCACCTACGTCGATGAGGTTCCCCCCCTTGGGGCGAACGTAGTCGACGGCATGTGGATCTACAGGGTGAAGCGGCCACCGGGTTCTCCCCCGGTCTTCAAGGCGTGCTACGTGGCTAGAGGTTTCAGTCAGCGCGAGGGAGTTGACTTCTTTCATACCTTCGCGCCCACCCCGAAGATGACCACTCTTCGGGTGTTACTACACGTAGCAGCACAGAGAGACTACGAGTTACACTCTCTCGACTTCTCTACTGCTTTCCTTCAGGGCAGTCTTCACGAGGAGGTCTGGCTGCGTCGTCCCTCTGCCTTCACTGGCTCTTTCCCTCCTGGGACCCAGTGGAGGCTGAGGCGACCGGTTTACGGTCTTCGTCAGGCTCCTCGTGAGTGGCACGACACCCTGCGTTCTACCCTGTCTGACCTTGGGTTCCAGCCGTCTTCTGCTGACCCGTCGCTGTTCGTTCGTCGTGGCTCCACACCTTTCTTTGTTCTGGTCTACGTTGACGACCTTGTTTTCGCCACTCCTGACAGGGTTGCTTTGGCACACGTGAAGTCCGAACTGCAGAAGAGACACACCTGCACTGACCTTGGTGAGCTGCGCCACTACCTTGGCCTGCAGATCACCAGGGACAGAGCTGCTCGCACCATTACACTTTCACAGTCACACATGGTGCAGCAGGTCCTTCAGTGGTTCGGGCTTCAGCACTCCACAGTACAGCGCACACCTCTTGCTGTTGACCACAGACTCACTGGACCCTTTCCTGACGAGCCGTTCGAGCCTAGTGGTCCCTACGCAGAGCTTGTGGGTTGCCTCATGTACCTGATGACTTGTACTCGCCCGGACCTCGCCTTCCCTCTCAGCGTTCTTGCGCGCTTTGTTGCGCCAGGGAGACACCGTCCTGTTCACTGGACAGCAGCTGTGAGGGTGGCGAAGTACCTAGCGACGACATCAGGCGTGGGGCTAGTTCTTGGAGGGCAGCAGTCTGTCGTACTTACTGGTCACTGTGACTCCTCTTACGCTGACGACGCTGAGACTCACAGGTCTACTCAGGGGTACTGTTTCAGCCTGGGTTCTGGAGCTGTTTCCTGGCGGTCCACGCGCTCCTCTTCGGTCTCGACCTCTACAGCTGAGGCTGAGATCTACGCTGGTGCCATGGCGGCACAGGAGCTGCGTTGGTTGACCTTCTTGCTCACCGACCTTGGTGAGCGGCCGAGCTCTGCACCGACCTTGTTCACTGACAACAAGGCGTCGATTCTCCTTTGTCGAGAGCCACGACTGGAGAGCAGAGTGAAGCACATTCACGTCAGGTACTTTCTTCTGCGAGAGTTGCAGAGGCGTGGACAGGCTCGCTTTGAGTTTGTGGAGTCCGAGGCCAACACTGCAGACATCTTCACCAAGGCGCTTCCGCCTTGTGACCACCAGAGGTGCTGTGTGCAGTTAGGCCTTGTTGACACTGGTTCTCGTGTTGCTTAGACTTGAGTGTACTGTTTACTTTGCTTTCTATATATCTCTGTTACTTCTTGGACTGGCCTTGTGGCCACTGTTGTTTGTGCTTAGACTGTGTGGTGACGTTGTGATCCACCCTGAGCTTCGTTTCTTGGACTGGTCTTGTGACCGTACTCGTTTGGTTTTGCTAGACACCCCTCACTTAGGCTATGGGGGTGTGTCAAATGTTGTAGCCTATAGTGAGGTTTGTCTTAGGGGGTACAAAACTTAGGGTTAGCTATATGTACCCCAACCAACATCAATGCATCATCCATTCTTCATTTTGACACCTTCCCCAAACACTACAAAGCCCACCCGTCCTCTTCATTCCTACCACAGCAGCTGCGAATTTCTTCCTCCTTTGAAGGCTCACCTTCTAGCTCCTCGAGACTTCAGCTCCTAGCTTCGCCACTCGTTCCGCCTACTGCGATGGCATCTCTGACTACTCCGTCTCTTGTTGGATCCGCGAGCCGTGCTGCCGTGAACTCTGCGGCGTGCAGCAGCAGCACACGCCGCGCTAACATCGTGAAGATGTGGCGGCGCGCGATTGCATGGCGCGTGGGACGCTTCAGCGAGAAAGAGCAGTGCGCTGTGCGCTCCCCCCGTGCGTCGCTCGGCTTCTCCCCTCTGCGACCCAAGCCCGTGGCTAAGCCGCCCAGCAAGAAGCCCAGGCCCAGGGATGTGATGGGTACCGCTGCTGCTGTGAAGCCCAGAGCGGTGCACAGCGGTCAAGCGACCGTCGCAGCTGCAGCAACCAAAGCTATGCCAACTAAGGCGACACCGGCAAAGACGACACCAGTTGAGGCGACGCTAGCTACGGTGACTTTAGCCAAGGCGACGCCAGCAAAGGCGACGCCAACTAAGGCGACGTCAGCTCAGGTGACGCCAACTAAGGCTACGCCAGCTATTGCGACGCTAGTTAAGGTGACGCTAGTTAAGGCGACGCCAGCTAAACCAACGCCAGCTAAGGCGATGCCAGCTAAGGTGACGCCAGCCAAGGCGATTCCAGCTAAGGTGATGCCAGCCAACTTGAAGGCGACTGCCGCAGCAGGTGTGAAGGCTGCAAGTGCAAGCAGCCCAGCAGCAGCACCAGCAGTAGCCGCATCAGCACCAGCGGGTTCCCACATCCCAAAGGCCGGTGTTGTTGGCGCAAGCGGAATCCCGAGACCTGCAAGCAGTGCGGCACCATGGAGGGCCGCACCAAGAGCGACGTCAAGTGGCATTCCGAAGCCAGGGAAGGTAACAGCCAAGTAAAAAAGTTGCAAAAAAAAAAGAGAAAAAAAAAAAAAACAAAACAAAACAAAAGAGAAAAAAACAAATAAAGAGCCGCAACAGCAGCAGCAGCAGATGCGGTCGAGGGCGTATTCAATGGGGATGCGGAGGGACGAGTGTGTTGGGTGAGATGGCATGGCTGGTGGGGGCAAGAGGGAGGTGCATGGAGGGACTTACCCCTTTTTCCACCCTGCTTGCAGGGTGTTGTGGGAGAGATGGGAGGAGAGGTGGAGGAATGTGGTGAGCTGGAATGGGGAGGCATGGCATGAGGGGGAAGAGCATGCCCTTGGATCTGAATGCTGATGCTGACTGTGTGATTGAGGGGGATTCTCATGTGGACTGTGCCATCTGTTGCCGCACCGTGCACCTGCTTGGCTCATGAATAGTGGAATGTTCTAGATTAGTGTAGATTAAGTTTTAGGTTCAGAGCCTGTAATTGTTGATGCTATCTTTATGTTGTTGCTGTTCATGTGCTTTTTGTGTTTGTGTGTTGAGTGGGAGTGGTGCATGGTAGGGCGGTTTGGCTGGTTGAGTGTATTTGGGTGGTGGAGGGGTGAAGGGTTAGAAGGCACTGAGTGGTGCCGATTTGGTCTGTGTGATTCTAGGGAGGTGGTGATGCTTCCTTGGTCAGCGGTGGTATTCTACAGTGGTTTACCGCATCCCTTCCATCATGTCTTATCCCGCCAGATCTCCACCTACGGTACTCCCATTATCCCGCTATCCTTTCATTTGAACAGTATATGATGCTTAATTCCCACACTTTGATTTCCATTTTCCAATTTATCAGCTGTATTTGCTTCTTTATGAGCATCTCATGACAGTTTCATTGCCTCCTGATGTTCTCACCAGTTCATGCCAAAATTGTCAACTCATGTTATCATGCTTTCAGTTGCTCATGGCAGCCTTACGAGCGGCACATGATGTTTCTCTGTCCCATTCCAATTTCATCTGCTCATCAATATCTCTCACCATTTGCATCAGCTAATGGTGCTTTTCAGTGGCCAATGCTGATTTCATCACATCATAGATTCATAGCATTCTCCAGTCCGTCTCCAATCATGTCTTTTCTCTCCAAACATACTCCCACCCCTCCCTCTTCATGTCTCTGATACTTAAAGAATACTAAGGCTTGATGCAACCCAATGATGTTATCTGATGCCTTTCACCTATATTTTTGTTTTGTTCTGTTCTGTCGTTTTTCTGGCAATTTGTGATGCATAGCGTACTGCTCATAATTTTATGGTTTCCGTTGTTCATGGGAGTCTTATCAGCTCATGACGCTTGTACCATGTCATTAACATTGACTGCTTATGAGCAAATCAGTCGTGCATGCTCATACCACCTCATCATGATGCTGTGCATGGGAGGGACGGATGGTGGTGTGTTTTTAGGCACAAAAGGGGCGAAGGGAGCAGTGGAAGAGTTGAGCTAAGTGGCGGTGTGGGAAATGCTGCTGTTCACTATTCTTCCCTTTAGCAGTGAACCTAATCATCTATTGCCTTGCCATTGATGTGCTTCATTTTCGATATTTCTCACGCCGCATCTTATCTTCTCCGCTTTTTTCCTCAATGCATAGAAAAGCATTTCTAATTCCAACGGTCCCTGGTGTTTGTCAATGCTCATGATCCAGTGCATCTTGCTTTGCTCCCCACTCTACCGTACCTTTTCTTTCTTTTCCCCCACTTGCTTTCCCTTCTCAACCAATCAACCTTCAGAATCCCCGTCCCTCATCTGGTTATCCTCCATATCGCTTCACTCTCATCCCTCGCTTGCCCCTTTCAGAATAGCTAGGCAAGAATGATGAACTAGCAGAAGTTTGGGTACAAATATGAAACCCTAGTTGGGGTTGTACCCCATATTGGCTACCCCACTACAGCCTACAAGCATAATACAGTTTAACACACCCCCATAGGCAAAGTGGGGGAGAACAAAGGGTCACAAGACCAGTCCAGCAAAGCAAAGCAAAGCCCAGGGTGGATCACAACGTCACCACACTCCGAGCACAAGTAAAGGCCACAAGGCCAGTTCACATGCAGTGCTAGATATAGTACAAGACAAGCAACACAGTGATCAAAACCTAGCAAGCAAGCAACAAGATATATATAAAGTACAGTACAAAGAATGTCAAGCAGTGAGCAAGTGAGGAAACGTGGACACAAGGCCTAAAGAAGTACAGTGCCGCTGATGATCACTAGGCGGGAGCGCCTTGGTGAAGATATCAGCAGTGTTGGCCTTCGAGTCCACGTACACAAGCCGAAGCTGACCGCGCTGCTGAAGCTCTCGAGCAAGAAAGTAGCGAAGAGCAATGTGCTTCGTCCTGTGCTCCAGTCTGTGCTCCTGACACAAGGCAAGAGCCGCCTTGTTGTCACCGTACAGAACTGGAGGAGAACTAGGCCGCTCTCCCAAGTCAGTCAGCAGGTAGGTGAGCCAGCGTAACTCCTGTGCAGCCATGGCTGTGGCGTAGATCTCAGCCTCACAACTAGAGCCGAGAACAGAGGAAGAGCGGGTGGACCGCCACGAGACAGAACCAGAGCCAAGGCTGAAGGTGTAACCCTGTGACGACCGCTGCGTAGCCAGGTCGTCCACCCAAGAAGCGTCCGAGTGACCAGTGAGGACAACTCTGTCGTGTCCTCCAAGCACCAGCCCCATGCCTGATGTACTGCACAAGTAACGCAGCACCCTCTTAGCAGCCTCCCAGTGCTCTCGCCTGTGTCTCCCAGGTGCAACGTAACGAGCAAGGATGCTAAGAGGGTACGCTAGGTCAGGTCGCGTGCAAGTCATCAGGTACATGAGGCAGCCTACAAGCTCTGGGTACGGGCCACTCGGCTCTACGGACTCGTCCGAAGGTGGAGCTGAGAGCGAGTGGCTGGTAGCCAGAGGTGTGGCCTGTGGTGAGGAGAACTGGAAGCCGAAGCGCTGAAGGACCTGCTGCACCATGTGTGACTGAGTCAGGGTGATGGTGCGGCGAGCTCTGTCCCGGGTGATCTGCAAGCCAAGGTAGCTACGCAGTTCACCCAGGTCAGTGCAGGTGTGTCTCTTCTGCAGCTCCGACTTCACACGAGCAAGTGCCTCAGTGTCAGCAGTAGCAAAGACCAAGTCGTCGACGTACACGAGAATGTAGAACGGCGGCAGCGACGTGTCTGTGCGCAGAAACAGCGACGGGTCAGCAGTAGACGGCGCGAACCCAAGAGCCGCAAGTGTAGTCCTCAGTGTGTCGTGCCACTCACGTGGCGCCTGGCGGAGACCGTAGACTGGCCGGCGGAGACTCCACTGGGTACCAGGGGGAAACGACCCAGTAAAGCCAGGTGGGCGGCGCAGCCAGATCTCCTCGTGCAGGCTGCCCTGCAGGAACGCTGTGCTGAAGTCAAGAGAGTGAAGCTCGTAGTCACGCTGAGCAGCAACGTGCAGCAGAACCCGAAGAGTGGTCATCTTCGGGGTGGGGGAGAAGGTCTGGAAGAAGTCGACCCCCTGACGCTGACTGAAGCCTCTAGCAACGTAACGAGCCTTGAAGACAGGCGGAGAACCTGGCAGCCGCTTCACCCTGAAAATCCACATGCCATCGACGATGTTCGCCCCAGGAGGGGGAACCTCGTCGACGTAGGTGCCTGTGGACTTCCAGGATGCCATTTCTGCGTCCATGGCTGTCTGCCACTGAGAGGAGTAGGGACCCGAGATCGCCTCTGCGTAAGTGCGCGGAGTGGGGATGTCTAGTGCATCCGGGTCTCCCTCAGGGGCAAGCAACCAGGCCACGAGATGAGGTACAGCAGCCGCAAGAGAGTCAAAGTCCTCCTGCCTGTCCTCAAGGACGTCCGTGCTAAGAGCACACTCACCCCCGACGGACGGAGGACAGACAGACGCAGACTCTGACTCAGCAACAAGGCTAGCAGCGTAGTCTAGACGACAGGCAGCAGCAAATTCAACCAACTCAGCGACCAGAGCAGACGCAGCCGAGGACTCAAAGGTAGGGTCAGTGACAACAGTAGCGAGGAGACGCGTGACTGTAGGGTGCTCAGCGCGATACCGGTACCCCCAGTACGAGCACCCCCAGGACGAGCAGCCCCAGCACCCCCAACTCCAGCCGAGCCACTAGGACGGCGAAAGCGCCGGACGTACCAGTCACGAAGCTGCTGCGGTGTGAGAGACTGCTCAGCACCCCGAACCGGAGCACCCCCAGACGCAGTAACCCGAGGCTCCGTAGGCTCAGTAGCAGCACCCCCAGGCTCAGTACCCGCAGGCTCAGTACCCGCAGGCTCAGCACCCCCAGTCGCAGCACCCCCAGGCTCAGCACCCCCAGTCGGCAAACTCTCAGGCACAGTACCCTCAGCTCCAGCACCCGTAGTCCCAGCACTTTCAGGCCCCGTACCCGCAGGCTCAGCACCCCCAGGCTCAGCACCCCCAGGCTCCGTACTCTCAGGCACCGTACCCTCAGCTCCAGCACCCTCAGTCCCAGCACCTGCAGCCCCAGCACCCCCAGGCCCAGCACCCCCAGGCTCAGCACCCCCAGGCTCAGCACTCCCAGCAGCACCACCCGCAGCAGCACCTGAGTCACCTGTGAACTCGACAGGCTCAGCGACGGGAGGAGGGTCTACCTGAGAGACACCTGAAGGAGCAGGACCCTGAGGGGGAAGGGGGTCTACCGGAGGGGGACCAGGAGCAAGGAAAAGCGGCGGGGGAGGGAGGGGGGCAGTGCGGTAGGGGAAGAGACGGTAAAAAGGGACCGACTCGTCAAAGGTGACATCCTGAGAGGCGAAGACCCGGCGCGAGGTGGGGTGGTAAAACTGCCAGCCAGGCGCGTCAGGGACAAAGCCAAGGAAGACATAGGGAAGCGTGCGGGAGGAGAGCTTGTCCGCGGACGTATCGCGGACAAGGGCACGAGCACCCCACACCCGGAAGCGCGACGCATCGCCAACCTCCCCCATCCAACGCAGTGTGGGCGAGGTCTCCTAGGGACCTCCTGCTCTGAATACCATTTCAGAATAGCTAGGCAAGAATGATGAACTAGCAGAAGTTTGGGTACAAATATGAAACCCTAGTTGGGGTTGTACCCCATATTGGCTACCCCACTACAGCCTACAAGCATAATACAGTTTAACAGCCCCCTGTGTCAGAATGTGATGGTTGTCTAGCCTGCAGTGGGGTACTCTATAGCGAGTACAACCCTTCTAGGGTTTGCTATATGTATCCCCATGCTTGTTAGTGAAAACTCTCCTTGCCTATTTCTCGTTTTCGCCTAGCCTATTTAACATGCTATCCGTGCAGGTCGACCGTCCTGGGTCGATCCAGTGGGTGGTCCCACCAGAAGCTTCCGCTGCTGTTTCCTGCTGTTTCCTGCCTGCCGCGCGCTCCGGGCGCGCAGCGATTTTTTCTTCCCGCCGCGCGCCTGCCGTCGTTCCGCGCGTGTGGGGGTGGCCAGTATGGGGGTGACGGGTGTGTGCGCCGTCCCCTGCTCCTCCTCCTCCGTCTCCCACTGCTGCAGCTGCCGCTGAGGGGGGTGGGTGTGTGGGAGCCGTCGGAGTAGTACTAGGGGGGTGGCGTGTGAGCGGTGCTAGTGGTTCAACAGGGAGTGTGTGAACGGGGTGTGGGACAGTTGGGGGAGGTTGACCGGAGGTAGCCGACTTGTCGTCCGCAGCGCCTGAAGTCCAGAGAGCCACGACCCCCTGTGGCCGTGTAGTCCGGGGCTCTGCGCCCGGTAGCTACAGTGTGAGCACTCCTGGGAGCACAGTGAGCCAGCTGCGTCTGTCGCCGTGTAGTCCGGGTTTAGCCTGGTAGCGACAGTGCGGCGCACTCCTGCTGCCCGTGTGTCTGCAGCTTCAGCTGTCGCCTCACATCTTCTCGCCTCCACAGTTTCTCCTCCTCCTCACTTGCCCTTTGTGAAAGCCTCTAGCTTTGCTTGTATTTGTGAACCTACTGCTCTGCCTGCTTGCTGTGTTGATTGTACCCCACTTTGACTATGGGGGTGTGTCAGAATGTGATGGTTGTCTAGCCTGCAGTGGGGTACTCTATAGCGAGTACAACCCTTCTAGGGTTTGCTATATGTATCCCCATGCTTGTTAGTGAAAACTCTCCTTGCCTATTTCTCGTTTTCGCCTAGCCTATTTAACACCCTCAGACCTCTTTCTGCCTATGGCATCGTTAGCCAATATCAATTTCTGGTGATGTATTTTCAACATTGCATATCAGCAACATCACTTCATGGTGCCTTCAACTGCAGTCCATGATGCCACTGGCATTGCATGACAATAATGGTGTGAGATGCAAAACAGACTCGTAAAAAGACACACGCACCAGGAGTGAACTGTTTGGTGGCAAGGATGTTTAGTGGCACTTCGGGTGACTATTTGGCGACACACTCGGTGCAAAAGTCTGAGCCGGGTTCCAGCATCCAAGTGCTTTTGTCCAATTGGCACATCCACATGTTTTTGTCCAATAGGATGCTAGTTTTTGGGCCAACTGTATGTTTGTGTTGTCTTTTCTTGCTTCGTATGTTTTATTATATGAATAGCCAAATATGCTGTTGAATTCGTATTCTACTTCAGAATTAGGGAGCTCTCAATTGAGATAGGCTAGGAGACAGAGCTATCCTGAAATGGTTGAGCAATAGCAATAGCCGGGCTGCAATATTTGCTGTTACAATTTTGGAATAATAGTAATGCTATCGGAGCAGTTTCAGAAAGAGTGACATCTGAGCTCCAACAATAGAAATTCCAGATGGGGAGAGATGCCCTTGTCTCGCCTCAACCGTTCCGACCGTTGCGCGTCGAGGCGCTCCACGCTTCCAGATCGTTTACACGTTCCCGCCGTTTCCCGCCGTTTCCACGTTTCAGGAGCTTCCTGACTTCGGGTTGTGATCGAGATGGTGAAACGCAGCGATTTCGCGGCGCTGGTTACCATCGTGATCGCGACGATCGTTGTGTTACCGTCGTGCGGCGTCATGGCGGACCTCATCTTCGGCTCGCGCGTCGGTACGCTTGCATGCAACTTCTCCTCGATACGCTCGCTTGCTCGCGCGTCGGTACGCTCGCATGTCGTTTCGGGACTTCTCAAAAACCGTACGCTCACTCTCGGCGTTCCCTTGTGAATTCACATCCCATCATTGACCCGTTTCTCCCCCTCCTCCCTCCGCGCTTTCCTCTTCGCGTCCCTGCCCTTCCATGAAAACACTCCATCCGTCACCCTCCTCCTTGAATTAAGCGCCACTTCGCACGCTCCGCTGCCCCTGTCTGCCCGCTCCGTTCGCGTCACTGCAGGCCATATGACAGTCCCAGCAGACAGAAAGCAGCACTGCTCTAAAGCTAGTTTCGAATCGACTCAAAACTTTCCCTCCCGCTCCCCCTGCCCCTGTCTGCCCGCTCCCTTTCTCCCCACTGCAGGCCAAATGAGCTTCCCTGCAGGCAGCAAAAAGCCCAAACTCTCCGTCATATTCTGGCCTTTCCTTTCCACACCCTTCTCTCGCTCCTCCTATGCTTTCTCGGTCTAACCCTATTGCCGTTGCGTCACTGCAGGCCAGATGACCTTCCCAGCAGACAGCAAGCAGCCCAAACTCGTCTTCTGCCCCTCTCCCTCCCTCCATGTCCTCCTTTCCCGCCCGCTCCCCTGCCCCTCTCTGCAAACCCCCCGTCATTTCACTGCTGCAGGCCAAATGACCTTCCCTGCAGACAGGAAGCAGCCTAAACTCTCGGTTGTCTCTTCTGGCCTTTCCTTTCCACACCCTTCTCTCGCTCCTCCAATGCTCTCTCTGTCTGCCCCTATTGCCGTCGCGTCACTGCAGGCCAGATGACCTTCCCAGCAGACAGCAAGCAGCCCAAACTCTCCGTCGTCTTCTGGCCTCCGCCCTCCACGCCCGCCTCGCCCTCTTCTACCTCCGTCTCACAATCCACGCCTGCCGCCCTGCCAGTTGACGTGAGTGTGGGTTCATCGGGGAGGGGTGGTTTGTGTGTGTGCTGATGGTGGGAAAACACATGATGGGTGGATTGAAAGCAAATGACGGGTGGAATGGAAAGAGTACTCCACGCCTGCCGCCCTGCCAGTTGATGTGAGTGAGGGTTCACTGGGGAGGGATGGTGTGTGTGTGTTGGTGGTGGGAAAACACATGATGGGTGGAAAAGCACGTGAGGGGTGGAAAAGCACGTGAGGGGTGGAAAAGCACGTGAGGGGTGGAAAAGCAGAACCCACGCCTGCCGGCCTGCCAGGTGACTTGAGTTGAGCGAGGGTCATTGGGCACGGAGTGTGGAAAGGTGGTGACCATGCACATCATGCGTGGTGACCATGCACATCATGCGTGGTGACAATGCACATCATGCGTGGTGACAATGCACATCATGCGTGGTGACAATGCACATCATGCGTGGTGACAATGCACATCATGCGTGGTGACCATGCACATCATGCGTGGTGACAATGCACATCATGCGTGGTGACAATGCACATCATGCGTGGTGACCATGCACATCATGCGTGGTGACCATGCACATCATGCGTGGTGACAATGCACATCATGCGTGTAAAGGGATGGTGGATGGGATGGGATGGGATGGGATGGGATGGGACTGCATACGCTACCTTTGCATCTTTCCCCCGCCCACCCTCTTTTTGTGAAGCACCTTAAACATACTCTCCCTGTTCCATCCACCCTTTCCCCGATCACATGACCCATCAGGAGTCATTGGAAATGACTGCCATGCCAATGACGGCACGCGCTACCGCTGCATTCCCCCCTTTCCCCCTTCCACCCCCTGTTTTCGAGGTGCCTCTGAACGTATCTCTCCCTTCCCCCATCACATGAGATGGTAGCAAGGCGAGATGGTTTCGAGTTGGTTGAGATGGCCGCCAGTGACGGCACGCTGTGTCCTCCCCCCCGCCCACGCTTTCGTTTTGAGGCACCTCAAAAACTCTCTCCCCGTTCCATCGTCCCTTGCTTCATCAGTTTTCCCTTGCCTCGTTCTCCATTGCCCCACCAGGAGCCGGGTCTCGAGTCAGTTGAGATGACCGCCAGTGACGGCATGCTATACCACTGCATCCCCCTGCACCCCCCTGCATCCCCCTGCATCCCCCTCTGTTTATCAGGCACCCCAAGACCAGTCTCCTGGTTCCGTCCTCCCTTGCCTCCCCCATCACATTACCCACTCATCAGGAGCCGGGTCTAAAATCAGTTGAGATGACAGCCAGTGACGGCACGCGCTACCACTGCAACCCCCCACGCCCATGCTCTCTTCTTGAGCGCCATAACGTAACTCTTCCAGTGCCATTCCCTCTCCTGTGCCTTCTCCCCCTATCACATGACCCTCCAGGAGCCCGGTCTAGAAACGGTAGAGATGACAGCCAGTGACGGCACGCGCTATCGCTGCATCCTTCCCCCACCCAACCTCACTTCTTGAGACACAGTCATCATACTCTCCCGGTTCCATCCATCCATCCTCCCTTGCCTTCCCCCACCAGGAGCCCGGTCTAGAATCAGTAGAGATGACCGCCAGTGACGGCACGCGATACCGCTGCATCCTCCCCCCGCCCTCGCTCTCCTCCCCGCCATCGCCTGCTGCTGGCGGGGCAGGGGCGGAAGGGAAGGGCGGAGCGGCAGGAGTGGCGTTTGGGGAGAGCCGAAAGAGTCCCGAGGACCTGCTGGATGCGATGAAGGGTCTTCCATGTTTCTACCGGGTAAAGTCAACTCAGCCAATCACTGCTATGAGAAAGGGTGACGACTCACTGCACAGCACAGCAGGAGTGGCGTTTGGGGTGGGGAGAGCCGGAAGAGTCCAGAGGACCTGCTGGATGCCATGAAGGGGTTGTCTTGCTTCTACCGGGTCAGTTTGTATGGGGTACATGTTAACTGTGTTCAAGTCACCTTGTAAAACACCAGGAGTGGCGTTTGGGGAGAGCCGGAAGAGTCCCGAGGACCTGCTGGATGCCATGAAGGGGCTGCCTTGCTTCTACCGGGTACGTGTAAGCGGTGTTTTGAGTCAACTCACAGGTTATTGACACACGAGGAGAGGAGTGGCGTTTGGGGAGAGCCGGAAGAGGCCGGAGGACCTGCTGGATGCGATGAGGGGGCTCCCATGCTTCTACCGGGTCAGTTTGCAGGGGGTACATGTTAACTGTGTTTGAGTGGACTCACAACACACCAGGAGTGGCGTTTGGGGAAAGCCGGAGATGCGATGAAGGGTTTGCCATGCTTCTACCAGGTCAGTATACCTGCATGGGGTACAAGTAAGCTCGCAGAGGGTGTATGGATGGTTGCGCTTCGTGCACTTATAGAGTCCAGAGAACCTGCCGGATGCATTGAAGAGGCTGCTGTGCTTTTGATTGGATGCGTGTAAATTGCTAGATGGACGGTTAGGGCCAGCTTGCATGGGGGGGCACATGGTTGCTATTCACGCACTAGTAGAGTCCAAAGGACCTGCTTGATGCCATGAAGGGACTGCCGTGCGTGTAAGGCACTTGCATTGCGCTGCATGGTTGTACCTTGCGGTTATATCGAAGGGTAGGGTGAGTTTGTACACGTTAGGAGCCAGGTCTAGAGTTACTGGGTCTGCATGATAAAAGAAGTGTTTTGAGCCGTTTCAAAACACTTCTTTTTCCATGTGAACTCCACCCAGGTCGAGAACTTTTACAAGAAGTGTTTTCCATGTGAACTTGTACATGTTAGGAGCCAGGTCGAGATCACCAGGTCTGCATGCATGCCAGCGATGCTTCTACTGAGTACGTGTAAAAGAAGAGCCTGCTAGGTAAACTTTGGCAGATGAAGCATGCTCGTCTTTGTGTTGTAAGAACTGAACTGCTAAGGGTGGTCATGGCATGGGTTGTTGTGGTTTGACCACCGATGCCATGAAGGCACGGCACAGGCACCACCAACCGTATGCTGCGTAATCATCCTCGTTCCCCTGCCTTCAACCCCTTTCAACCCCTTTCAACCCCTGTTACACTCCCCCTAACCCCCCTCCGTTCTCAACCTTCCTCCTCCCCCTTTTCTTCCGGCCGAATCCGTTCAGTGAGACGTGAGATGTGCATCTATAGCTCTTGAATACATCCCAGTGGTTCGGGGGACATTCGCCCCCTTTTCCACTGTTTTCTTGAACCACTGTTACAAGATGCACATTCGCCCCCTTTTCCACTGTTTTCTTGAACCACTGTTACAAGATGCACATTCGCCCCCTTTTCCACTGTTTTCTTGAACCACTGTTACAAGATGCACATTCTCCCCCTTTTCCACTGTTTTCTTGAACCACTGTTACAAGATGCACATTCGCCCCCTTTTCCACTGTTTTCTTGAACCACTGTTACAAGATGCACATTCGCCCCCTTTTCCACTGTTTTCTTGAACCACTGTTACAAGATGCACATTCGCCCCCTTTTCCACTGTTTTCTTGAACCACTGTTACAAGATGCACATTCGCCCCCTTTTCCACTGTTTTCTTGAACCACTGTTACAAGATGCACATTCTCCCCCTTTTCCACTGTTTTCTTGAACCACTGTTACAAGATGCACATTCGCCCCCTTTTCCACTGTTTTCTTGAACCACTGTTACAAGATGCACATTCGCCCCCTTTTCCACTGTTTTCTTGAACCACTGTTACAAGATGCACATTCGCCCCCTTTTCCACTGTTTTCTTGAACCACTGTTACAAGATGCACATTTGCCAGATGCACATCAAATCGAACAGCTTTCGAGGTGCCTCAATAGTCAATGCCTTCCCACTCTCCCCTCCGCACCTCTCCACCTACCTTCTCTCTCCTGCCCCAATGGGTGCAGCAAGACGGGTGGTGAGCATACGAGTTCTGCTACAAGAAGCACATTTGCCAGATGCACATCGAACCGAGCAGCTTTTGATGCGCCCCAAAAGTCACTACCGTCCCTCTCCCCTCCGCACCTCTTCACCTGCCTTCCCTCTCCCCTACAGCAAGACGGGTGGTGGGCATACGAGTTCTGCTACAGGAAGCACATTCGCCAGATGCACATCGAAGTGAGCAGCTTTTGAGGCCCCTCACAGTCACTGCCTTCCCTCTCCCCTCCGCACCTGCCTTCCCTTCCCCCCGACCCCTCTCCCCTGGACCCAAATGCATGCAGCAAGACAGGTGGTGGATGTATGAGTTTTGTTGCAAGAAGCACATTCGCCAGATGCACATCAAATCGAGCAGCTTTTGAGGCTCCTCAAAACTAACTGTCTTTTCGACTCTCCTCCGCACCTCTCCACCGCCTCTCTTTCCCTCTCCTGAATGTGTGCAGCAAGACGGGTGGTGGACGTACGAGTTCTGTTACAAGAAGCACATTCGCCAGATGCACATTGAGCAGCAGGACGGGGAGAACAAGGTGGGCGGTTGTCTCTCTGCATGTGTAATCATGTGACCGTGTGACTGTGTGTGTGTGTGTGTGTGCGTGCGTGCGTGCGTGCGTGCGTGCGTGCGTGCGTGCGTGCGTGCGTGCGTGCGTGCGTGCGTGCGTGCATGCGTGCGTGCGTGCGTGCGTGCGCGCGTGCGTGCGTTGGGCACTGCATGAATTCTGTTACAAGAAGCACATTCGCCAGATGCACAGCGAGCAGCAGGACAGCGAGAACAAGGTGGGAGATTGCCTGTGTGAGACTGTGTGACTGTGTGTCTGTGGGACGGGGAGAATAAGGTGGGTGTGTGAATGTGTGTGGGTGCGTGACTGTGTGTACGTCTGTGTGTGTGCATGTGTGCGTGCATTTGTCACTGTCTGCTCGGAGGAGGCTTGACCTAAATCTTTATTCGTCTGATGAACTGTATTACATGCTTTTCTGCCCTTGTGTGCTGCGTTCTCCCATTGTGCCATGCCATGGCATGTGACAATGGACTTTGTGTTGGGGCGGCACAGCGCCAGAGAGTCGACTCCAAATGCACTTGCATGCTTCCCTGCCATCGTGTGCTGCCATGGCATGTGATAATGGACTTTGTGTTGGGGCGGCACAGCGCCAGAGAGTACCCTTGAGACATCTTGGAATGAACCTGTATGCTTCCCTCTCCTCGCCTGCTGCCATCCTGCCTTCCACCATGGCAGGTGACAATGGACTTTCTCCTGGGGCGGTGCAGCGCCAGGGAGGGCGTTTAAGTCGACTCTGAATGCGCCGTCATGCTTCTTTGCCACCATGTTTTCCTTTCCCTGCGTGCTGACCTGCCAGGTGACAATGGACTTTGTCCTGGGGCGGTACAGTGGCAGAGAGTCACTGTGAGCACAGAGGAGCCTCAACCCATTTCTTGAGATGTCTCAGAGGTGACTTTTGAGTCGACTCAAAAGTCACCTAGATGTCTCAGACGTTACATCTTTTGAGACGTCTCAAAAGTTGTCTCAGACATTACATCTCGTGCTTCCCTTCTCTTGCCTGCTGCCCTCTCTCTGCCTGCTGCCCTCTCTCTGCCTCCCACCATGCCAGGTCACAATGGATTTTGTGTTGGGGCGGTACAGCGCCAGAGAGGGCGTTTGAGACATCTCATCTCTCTCGGAATTCACCCTGCCCCTGCGTGTTGCCATGCCCTGGCAGGTGACAATGGACTTTGTGTTGGGGCGGTACAGCGCCAGAGAGTCACTGCGGGCACAGAGGAGGCTCGACCTATTCAGAAGTTACGTTGCATGCTTCCCTGCTTGTTGCCATGCCCTGGCAGGTGACAATGGACTTTGTGTTGGGGCGGTACAGCGCCAGAGAGTCACTGCGAGCACAGAGGAGGCTAGAGGCAGCTGCTGCTGCTGGTGGCGGCGATGGCGGGAAGAGGTGAGCGCGTAGATGGAGCAGGTGTGGTGGACGCCGGTCACTCACTGGTGCAGGGTGCGATGTGTGTGTATGCATGTATTGTACCTGTTTCATCTCAAGGTGTGGTGGACGTGGGTCACTGACTGGTGCAGGGTGCGATGTGTGTGTATGTATGTATTGTACCTGTTTCATCTCAAGGTGTGGTGGACGTGGGTCACTGACTGGTGCAGGGTGCGATGTGTGTGTATGTATGTATTGTACCTGTTTCATCTCAAGGTGTGGTGGACGTGGGTCACTGACTGGTGCAGGGTGCGATGTGTGTGTATGTATGTATTGTACCTGTTTCATCTCAAGGTGTGGTGGACGTGGGTCACTGACTGGTGCAGGGTGCGATGTGTGTGTATGTATGTATTGTACCTGTTTCATCTCAAGGTGTGGTGGACGTGGGTCACTGACTGGTGCAGGGTGCGATGTGTGTGTATGTATGTATTGTACCTGTTTCATCTCAAGGTGTGGTGGACGTGGGTCACTGACTGGTGCAGGGTGCGATGTGTGTGTATGTATGTATTGTACCTGTTTCATCTCAAGGTGTGGTGGACGTGGGTCACTGACTGGTGCAGGGTGCGATGTGTGTGTATGTATGTATTGTACCTGTTTCATCTCAAGGTGTGGTGGACGTGGGTCACTGACTGGTGCAGGGTGCGATGTGTGTGTATGTATGTATTGTACCTGTTTCATCTCAAGGTGTGGTGGACGTGGGTCACTGACTGGTGCAGGGTGCGATGTGTGTGTATGTATGTATTGTACCTGTTTCATCTCAAGGTGTAGTGGACGTGGGTCACTGACTGGTGCAGGGTGCGATGTGTGTGTATGTATGTATTGTACCTGTTTCATCTCAAGGTGTGGTGGACGTGGGTCACTGACTGGTGCAGGGTGCGATGTGTGTGTATGTATGTATTGTACCTGTTTCATCTCAAGGTGTGGTGGACGTGGGTCACTGACTGGTGCAGGGTGCGATGTGTGTGTATGTATGTATTGTACCTGTTTCATCTCAAGGTGTGGTGGACGTGGGTCACTGACTGGTGCAGGGTGCGATGTGTGTGTATGTATGTATTGTACCTGTTTCATCTCAAGGTGTGGTGGACGTGGGTCACTGACTGGTGCAGGGTGCGATGTGTGTGTATGTATGTATTGTACCTGTTTCATCTCAAGGTGTGGTGGACGTGGGTCACTGACTGGTGCAGGGTGCGATGTGTGTGTATGTATGTATTGTACCTGTTTCATCTCAAGGTGTGGTGGACGTGGGTCACTGACTGGTGCAGGGTGCGATGTGTGTGTATGTATGTATTGTACCTGTTTCATCTCAAGGTGTGGTGGACGTGGGTCACTGACTGGTGCAGGGTGCGATGTGTGTGTATGTATGTATTGTACCTGTTTCATCTCAAGGTGTGGTGGACGTGGGTCACTGACTGGTGCAGGGTGCGATGTGTGTGTATGTATGTATTGTACCTGTTTCATCTCAAGGTGTGGTGGACGTGGGTCACTGACTGGTGCAGGGTGCGATGTGTGTGTATGTATGTATTGTACCTGTTTCATCTCAAGGTGTGGTGGACGTGGGTCACTGACTGGTGCAGGGTGCGATGTGTGTGTATGTATGTATTGTACCTGTTTCATCTCAAGGTGTGGTGGACGTGGGTCACTGACTGGTGCAGGGTGCGATGTGTGTGTATGTATGTATTGTACCTGTTTCATCTCAAGGTGTGGTGGACGTGGGTCACTGACTGGTGCAGGGTGCGATGTGTGTGTATGTATGTATTGTACCTGTTTCATCTCAAGGTGTGGTGGACGTGGGTCACTGACTGGTGCAGGGTGCGATGTGTGTGTATGTATGTATTGTACCTGTTTCATCTCAAGGTGTGGTGGACGTGGGTCACTGACTGGTGCAGGGTGCGATGTGTGTGTATGTATGTATTGTACCTGTTTCATCTCAAGGTGTGGTGGACGTGGGTCACTGACTGGTGCAGGGTGCGATGTGTGTGTATGTATGTATTGTACCTGTTTCATCTCAAGGTGTGGTGGACGTGGGTCACTGACTGGTGCAGGGTGCGATGTGTGTGTATGTATGTATTGTACCTGTTTCATCTCAAGGTGTGGTGGACGTGGGTCACTGACTGGTGCAGGGTGCGATGTGTGTGTATGTATGTATTGTACCTGTTTCATCTCAAGGTGTGGTGGACGTGGGTCACTGACTGGTGCAGGGTGCGATGTGTGTGTATGTATGTATTGTACCTGTTTCATCTCAAGGTGTGGTGGACGTGGGTCACTGACTGGTGCAGGGTGCGATGTGTGTGTATGTATGTATTGTACCTGTTTCATCTCAAGGTGTGGTGGACGTGGGTCACTGACTGGTGCAGGGTGCGATGTGTGTGTATGTATGTATTGTACCTGTTTCATCTCAAGGTGTGGTGGACGTGGGTCACTGACTGGTGCAGGGTGCGATGTGCGTGTATGTATGTATTGTACCTGTTTCATCTCAAGGTGTGGTGGACGTGGGTCACTGACTGGTGCAGGGTGCGATGTGTGTGTATGTATGTATTGTACCTGTTTCATCTCAAGGTGTGGTGGACGTGGGTCACTGACTGGTGCAGGGTGCGATGTGTGTGTATGTATGTATTGTACCTGTTTCATCTCAAGGTGTGGTGGACGTGGGTCACTGACTGGTGCAGGGTGCGATGTGTGTGTATGTATGTATTGTACCTGTTTCATCTCAAGGTGTGGTGGACGTGGGTCACTGACTGGTGCAGGGTGCGATGTGTGTGTATGTATGTATTGTACCTGTTTCATCTCAAGGTGTGGTGGACGTGGGTCACTGACTGGTGCAGGGTGCGATGTGTGTGTATGTATGTATTGTACCTGTTTCATCTCAAGGTGTAGTGGACGTGGGTCACTGACTGGTGCAGGGTGCGATGTGTGTGTATGTATGTATTGTACCTGTTTCATCTCAAGGTGTGGTGGACGTGGGTCACTGACTGGTGCAGGGTGCGATGTGTGTGTATGTATGTATTGTACCTGTTTCATCTCAAGGTGTGGTGGACGTGGGTCACTGACTGGTGCAGGGTGCGATGTGTGTGTATGTATGTATTGTACCTGTTTCATCTCAAGGTGTGGTGGACGTGGGTCACTGACTGGTGCAGGGTGCGATGTGTGTGTATGTATGTATTGTACCTGTTTCATCTCAAGGTGTGGTGGACGTGGGTCACTGACTGGTGCAGGGTGCGATGTGTGTGTATGTATGTATTGTACCTGTTTCATCTCAAGGTGTGGTGGACGTGGGTCACTGACTGGTGCAGGGTGCGATGTGTGTGTATGTATGTATTGTACCTGTTTCATCTCAAGGTGTGGTGGACGTGGGTCACTGACTGGTGCAGGGTGCGATGTGTGTGTATGTATGTATTGTACCTGTTTCATCTCAAGTTGTGGTGGACGTGGGTCACTGACTGGTGCAGGGTGCGATGTGTATGTATGTATGTATTGTACCTGTTTCATCTCAAGTTGTGGTGGACGTGGGTCACTGACTGGTGCAGGGTGCGATGTGTGTGTATGTATGTATTGTACCTGTTTCATCTCAAGGTGTGGTGGACGTGGGTCACTGACTGGTGCAGGGTGCGATGTGTGTGTATGTATGTATTGTACCTGTTTCATCTCAAGGTGTGGTGGACGTGGGTCACTGACTGGTGCAGGGTGCGATGTGTGTGTATGTATGTATTGTACCTGTTTCATCTCAAGGTGTGGTGGACGTGGGTCACTGACTGGTGCAGGGTGCGATGTGTGTGTATGTATGTATTGTACCTGTTTCATCTCAAGGTGTGGTGGACGTGGGTCACTGACTGGTGCAGGGTGCGATGTGTGTGTATGTATGTATTGTACCTGTTTCATCTCAAGGTGTGGTGGACGTGGGTCACTGACTGGTGCAGGGTGCGATGTGTGTGTATGTATGTATTGTACCTGTTTCATCTCAAGGTGTGGTGGACGTGGGTCACTGACTGGTGCAGGGTGCGATGTGTGTGTATGTATGTATTGTACCTGTTTCATCTCAAGGTGTGGTGGACGTGGGTCACTGACTGGTGCAGGGTGCGATGTGTGTGTATGTATGTATTGTACCTGTTTCATCTCAAGGTGTGGTGGACGTGGGTCACTGACTGGTGCAGGGTGCGATGTGTGTGTATGTATGTATTGTACCTGTTTCATCTCAAGGTGTAGTGGACGTGGGTCACTGACTGGTGCAGGGTGCGATGTGTGTGTATGTATGTATTGTACCTGTTTCATCTCAAGGTGTGGTGGACGTGGGTCACTGACTGGTGCAGGGTGCGATGTGTGTGTATGTATGTATTGTACCTGTTTCATCTCAAGGTGTAGTGGACGTGGGTCACTGACTGGTGCAGGGTGCGATGTGTGTGTATGTATGTATTGTACCTGTTTCATCTCAAGGTGTGGTGGACGTGGGTCACTGACTGGTGCAGGGTGCGATGTGTGTGTATGTATGTATTGTACCTGTTTCATCTCAAGGTGTGGTGGACGTGGGTCACTGACTGGTGCAGGGTGCGATGTGTGTGTATGTATGTATTGTACCTGTTTCATCTCAAGGTGTGGTGGACGTGGGTCACTGACTGGTGCAGGGTGCGATGTGTGTGTATGTATGTATTGTACCTGTTTCATCTCAAGGTGTGGTGGACGTGGGTCACTGACTGGTGCAGGGTGCGATGTGTGTGTATGTATGTATTGTACCTGTTTCATCTCAAGGTGTGGTGGACGTGGGTCACTGACTGGTGCAGGGTGCGATGTGTGTGTATGTATGTATTGTACCTGTTTCATCTCAAGGTGTGGTGGACGTGGGTCACTGACTGGTGCAGGGTGCGATGTGTGTGTATGTATGTATTGTACCTGTTTCATCTCAAGGTGTGGTGGACGTGGGTCACTGACTGGTGCAGGGTGCGATGTGTATGTATGTATGTATTGTACCTGTTTCATCTCAAGGTGTGGTGGACGTGGGTCACTGACTGGTGCAGGGTGCGATGTGTGTGTATGTATGTATTGTACCTGTTTCATCTCAAGGTGTGGTGGACGTGGGTCACTGACTGGTGCAGGGTGCGATGTGTGTGTATGTATGTATTGTACCTGTTTCATCTCAAGGTGTGGTGGACGTGGGTCACTGACTGGTGCAGGGTGCGATGTGTGTGTATGTATGTATTGTACCTGTTTCATCTCAAGGTGTGGTGGACGTGGGTCACTGACTGGTGCAGGGTGCGATGTGTGTGTATGTATGTATTGTACCTGTTTCATCTCAAGGTGTGGTGGACGTGGGTCACTGACTGGTGCAGGGTGCGATGTGTGTGTATGTATGTATTGTACCTGTTTCATCTCAAGGTGTGGTGGACGTGGGTCACTGACTGGTGCAGGGTGCGATGTGTGTGTATGTATGTATTGTACCTGTTTCATCTCAAGGTGTGGTGGACGTGGGTCACTGACTGGTGCAGGGTGCGATGTGTGTGTATGTATGTATTGTACCTGTTTCATCTCAAGGTGTGGTGGACGTGGGTCACTGACTGGTGCAGGGTGCGATGTGTGTGTATGTATGTATTGTACCTGTTTCATCTCAAGGTGTGGTGGACGTGGGTCACTGACTGGTGCAGGGTGCGATGTGTGTGTATGTATGTATTGTACCTGTTTCATCTCAAGGTGTGGTGGACGTGGGTCACTGACTGGTGCAGGGTGCGATGTGTGTGTATGTATGTATTGTACCTGTTTCATCTCAAGGTGTGGTGGACGTGGGTCACTGACTGGTGCAGGGTGCGATGTGTGTGTATGTATGTATTGTACCTGTTTCATCTCAAGGTGTGGTGGACGTGGGTCACTGACTGGTGCAGGGTGCGATGTGTGTGTATGTATGTATTGTACCTGTTTCATCTCAAGGTGTGGTGGACGTGGGTCACTGACTGGTGCAGGGTGCGATGTGTGTGTATGTATGTATTGTACCTGTTTCATCTCAAGGTGTGGTGGACGTGGGTCACTGACTGGTGCAGGGTGCGATGTGTATGTATGTATGTATTGTACCTGTTTCATCTCAAGGTGTGGTGGACGTGGGTCACTGACTGGTGCAGGGTGCGATGTGTGTGTATGTATGTATTGTACCTGTTTCATCTCAAGGTGTGGTGGACGTGGGTCACTGACTGGTGCAGGGTGCGATGTGTGTGTATGTATGTATTGTACCTGTTTCATCTCAAGGTGTGGTGGACGTGGGTCACTGACTGGTGCAGGGTGCGATGTGTGTGTATGTATGTATTGTACCTGTTTCATCTCAAGGTGTGGTGGACGTGGGTCACTGACTGGTGCAGGGTGCGATGTGTGTGTATGTATGTATTGTACCTGTTTCATCTCAAGGTGTGGTGGACGTGGGTCACTGACTGGTGCAGGGTGCGATGTGTGTGTATGTATGTATTGTACCTGTTTCATCTCAAGGTGTGGTGGACGTGGGTCACTGACTGGTGCAGGGTGCGATGTGTGTGTATGTATGTATTGTACCTGTTTCATCTCAAGGTGTGGTGGACGTGGGTCACTGACTGGTGCAGGGTGCGATGTGTGTGTATGTATGTATTGTACCTGTTTCATCTCAAGGTGTGGTGGACGTGGGTCACTGACTGGTGCAGGGTGCGATGTGTGTGTATGTATGTATTGTACCTGTTTCATCTCAAGGTGTGGTGGACGTGGGTCACTGACTGGTGCAGGGTGCGATGTGTGTGTATGTATGTATTGTACCTGTTTCATCTCAAGGTGTGGTGGACGTGGGTCACTGACTGGTGCAGGGTGCGATGTGTGTGTATGTATGTATTGTACCTGTTTCATCTCAAGGTGTGGTGGACGTGGGTCACTGACTGGTGCAGGGTGCGATGTGTGTGTATGTATGTATTGTACCTGTTTCATCTCAAGGTGTGGTGGACGTGGGTCACTGACTGGTGCAGGGTGCGATGTGTATGTATGTATGTATTGTACCTGTTTCATCTCAAGGTGTGGTGGACGTGGGTCACTGACTGGTGCAGGGTGCGATGTGTGTGTATGTATGTATTGTACCTGTTTCATCTCAAGGTGTGGTGGACGTGGGTCACTGACTGGTGCAGGGTGCGATGTGTGTGTATGTATGTATTGTACCTGTTTCATCTCAAGGTGTGGTGGACGTGGGTCACTGACTGGTGCAGGGGCACAGCCTGCGACCTCACTGGCGCTGGTAGTTGTGTCTACTCTGACTGTTTACCTCTTCCCTCCCCTGGCCCCCCTCCTCCACCCCCCATCGTTTTCCTCCAACAGGTACCACGTGCATGTGTACACCAACGGCACAGCATGCGACCTCACTGGCGCTGGCTGTGATGTGTGCTGTAATGCTTTACCTCCCTTTCCCTTCCCCCCCCCTTCTTCCCCCCTCTCCCCGCGTCTCCCCTCTCTTCCTCCAGGTACCACGTGCATGTCTACACCAACGGCACATCATGCGACCTCACTGGCGCTGGCCGCCGCACCGAGGTGTGTGAATGGGTGGAGAGGTGCGAGGTACGGTGAGAGTGGTGCTTTCCCAGGTCGGGAGGTGAGTGGATGACCAAGAATAAGGAGGGACCACCACGGTATGGTCAAGCTGCAAATGACAGAACCGTTAAGTGGGACTGGCATGGCATACCATAGCATGGCATTCCAAATTCGAGTGCCATGGCATCCCGAGGCGGTCTCCAAGAATTGACATGGCATAGGCTAGTATGGTTCATGCACAGTGACTTTTGAGTCGACTCAAAAGTCACATAGCATAGTATGGTTCATGCACAGCTCAAATTAGGCTCATACGCAGCCAGTATTGCGCATGGCATGGCATGGCATGGCATGGCATGGCTCTTTGGTATTGCCCGTGCTTTCCTCTGCTTTAGGCTCATACGCAGCGAGTTCCTCTGCTTTCTGACTGCATTCCTAAACCCCCTTCTCACCGCTTGGCACACCCTCATACCCCTGCCTTTAACCCCCCTTCTCCTCCGCTCGCCAATCAGGTGCGGCATGTGTGTGAGGAGGGCGCGCAGACATTCATGGGCTCTATCAAGGAGGGCCCGACGTGTGAATCATATCCTCTATTGCATCAACTCAAACCCTCTTTTTCTTCCCCTCCCCACCCCCCTCAGGTGCGGCATGTGTGTGAGGAGGGCGCACAGACGTTCATGGGGACAATCAAGGAGGGCCCGACGTGTGAATCATATCCTCTACTGCATCAACTCTAACCCTCTTTTTCTTCCCCTCCCCACCCCCCTCAGGTGCGGCATGTGTGTGAGGAGGGCGCGCAGACATTCATGGGCTCTATCAAGGAGGGCCCGACGTGTGAATCATATCCTCTATTGCATCAACTCTAACCCTCTTTTTCTTCCCCTCCCCACCCCCCTCAGGTGCGGCATGTGTGTGAGGAGGGCGCGCAGACATTCATGGGCTCTATCAAGGAGGGCCCGACGTGTGAATCATATCCTCTATTGCATCAACTCAAACCCTCTTTTTCTTCCCCTCCCCACCCCCCTCAGGTGCGGCATGTGTGTGAGGAGGGCACACAGACGTTCATGGGGACCATCAAGGAGGGCCCGACGTGTGAATACGAGCTTGCACTGCACACTAACCTACTGTGCTCACACCCGTACGTCCTCCGCTTGCGCTGTTGGGCTGGTTCAAAGGTTTGGAGTTGGAGTGTAGGATGACTTTTGACTCGACTCAAAAGTCAACTTGGTTCAAAGGTTTTGAGTTGGAGCGTAGGATGACTTTTGAGTCGACTCAAAAGTCAACTTGGTTCAAAGGTTTTGAGTTGGAGTGTAGGATGACTTTTGAGTCGACTCAAAAGTCAACTTGGTTCAAAGGTTTTGAGTTGGAGTGTAGGATGACTTTTGAGTCGACTCAAAAGTCCACTTGGTTCAAAGGTTTTGAGTTGGAGTGTAGGATGACTTTTGAGTCGACTCAAAAGTCAACTTGGTTCAAAGGTTTTGAGTTGGAGTGTAGGATGACTTTTGAGTCGACTCAAAAGTCAACTTGGTTCAAAGGTTTTGAGTTGGAGTGTAGGATGACTTTTGAGTCGACTCAAAAGTCCACTTGGTTCAAAGGTTTTGAGTTGGAGTGTAGGATGACTTTTGAGTCGACTCAAAAGTCAACTTGGTTCAAAGGTTTTGAGTTGGAGTGTAGGATGACTTTTGAGTCGACTCAAAAGTCCACTTGGTTCAAAGGTTTTGAGTTGGAGTGTAGGATGACTTTTGAGTCGACTCAAAAGTCAACTTGGTTCAAAGGTTTTGAGTTGGAGTGTAGGATGACTTTTGAGTCGACTCAAAAGTCAACTTGGTTCAAAGGTTTTGAGTTGGAGTGTAGGATGTGTAGTTTTGAGGCGCCTTAAAACTAAATTGGATTTTGAGGCGCCTGAAATCTAAATTGGGTTGTTGGGCTGGTTCCTAGGTTGTTGTGAGTTGGAGTGTAACATGTGGCTTCAGGCCTCGAGCCTCTTTGCGCATTCCAACGTGTGCTCTTGCGTCTCTCTGATGCTCCCAATCTAGTTTTGAGGAGTGTACAAACTGATGCTCCCTGTCCTCTGATGCTCATATCCACGTTCCGCCCATCCCCATCCCCCTTCTTCCTGCCCCAGCCTCTTCCGCAGGGTGTGACAGCCCATGCACTACATCAACTGCCTTCACTCCTATTTCAAGGCGCCTCAATAAAGCTATCCACCTTCCACCCATTCCGCTCACCTCTCCCCTTTCTTCTCCCTCCCCCAGCCTCTTCCGCACTGTGAGGCAGCCCATCCACTTCATCAACTGCCACCAGTTCCCTGCCACATCTTCTTCCTCCTCCTCCCCCTCCGCCTCTACTTCTGACCCATCTCCTCTTGAAATAACCCCTCTCGATGAGGCTGCGGAGGGGACTGGGGAGGGAGGTATCCAGGGAGGGGTGGAGGAGGGAGGGGTTGCGAAGGGAGACGGGGAGAAGGGAGAAGAGGTGGATGGGAGTGGCCGTGATGGGGAGGCGGAGGAGGAGGATGGGGTGTTGTCGTTTGTGTACGAGGGGGAGGAGGAGGAGGAGGAGTTAGTGGAGGTGGATCCAGAGGTGGAGGAGATTGAGGAGAGCCTTAGTGCCTTGTGACCCATACACACACCCAGTGATTCACACACTTTGAGGCGTCTCAAAAGGTGAACCATGAGGCGGAGGAGGAGGAGGGGCTAGTGGAGGTGGTACCAGAGGTAGAGGAGATTGAGGAGAGCCTCAGCGCACTGTGACTCACGTGCTTTCGAGACATCTCACGATATGTCAAGTGAGAGGAGGATGAGGAGGAGGAGGAGCTAGTGAAGGTGGATCCGAAGGTGGAGGAGATTGAAAAGAGCCTCAGTGCACTGTGACTCATGTGCACTGTCATGCTTTCATTTACCGGTATCAGGTTAATAAACTCTGATCTTCAGGGCGTGGAGTAGTGTTTGTGCGTCACTGAGATGGCTCGCAGTATTCGTTTGACCAAATTCCATTTACGGTGTGTACTACGTATTTACGGTAAGGGTGGTACTATTTCTTTTTACATGTGACTCTTGCAGTTCATGGGGGACAGTGATTTATCTCGCAGCTTGGAACACGTGATTCTGCCCCCGGTTCTTATTTCTAGGATCGAAAACAAACAGATAGAGAAAACAATTTATGCGAATCAGGCACGAATGATGTGCTTTATAAGCTGATGGGATTGACATTGATACTAATGAAACCATCATGTGCGAGATGACAAGCTGGTATCAGCCAGTGAAAGCATCACGAAGAGGGAAATGGACTCGAGAATTCGAGACCATTGTACACCAACGAAATTGACATAATCTGCTGCTGAATGAAAGAATCATGTGGCGAGGAAATGGTCAAGGGATCATGAAACTATTGTAAGATGATGAAACAGACGTGCGAGAAACCTGAAAGGATTATGTGGCAAGGAGATTGAGATTGACATGGAATCATGAACGCATCGCTAAGACGACGAAATTGAAATGAGATACCTGAAAGCATAATGTGACGAGGAGATTGGCATCATGAAATTACAATAAGATGGTGAAATTGGAATGAGATACCTGAAAGCACAATGTGCTTAGGATCTAGACAAGGACCCCTGTGATCATGCAAGATGATGACATTAGCATGCGATACCTGAGAGAGCACGTGCTAAGGACATTGACGATCCTGAAATTACTGTACATATAAAAAATTGACATGAGCTACCAGGGAAGCACATGTGCTTGTGAAAGGCATGAGATACTGAATGTAGCATGAGGGATGCCAGTTGCACGAGATGCTAAGATAAACCATTTGGTGTAAATGAGGCTGCTCACCTCACAGCATCTGCGATGGCTAATCCTCACTTGCCAAACGGAGTGCAAAGCAAGTGGGGGATGGGAGAGGGAAGCAATATGGATACGTATGAAGGAGGGGGACGAGGATAAAAGAGGGATTGTCACTCTGAAAATGCGCAGACAAGGCAAGTATGTAGTACCCTAAATCCTCTCAAATCAGAGCACACCCACACCGGTCCTCCCTCTCTCCCACCCACACACCACTCCCTCACAGCAACATGATAGATGAAACTGGCTCAAGCCACTGAAAGCATCATGAGCTGATGTGAACGGTAATGATGAGCTAATGAAATGGTAATGACCGGGTACGAGAGTGATGAGCTGGTAAGACTTGCAAGAAAAACTCAAAGCTGATGAATTATAAATAGAATCATGGTCTGACAAAACTGGCATCCGGAAAAGAAAACAGAGACAGAAACTCTTGATGATGTGAAACTTGAATGTTTAACATTCATCACTGTTCACATTTCAGAGAGATGAGAGGTGAGGAGAGGGGGACGAATGCGTGTAGATGGTGACATGGTATTGTGACGAGACAACAGATGTGGGGGGGGAGGGGGACCATAGATTGTATGGCTCATGATTACATGAGACTAGCATGAATGAACCACTGAAAGTATTATGATCTGATGTGAATCACATAATAGACTGAACGAATGGTGAGCTGATGAAAACGGAATGAGACAGGGAATCCATTATGAGCTTATAAAACTGGGAAGAGAAATGAAATGAAAGCATGAGGACATGAGCTGAGCTGATGAATCTAGGATGGAAAGGTAAGACAACGAAAATGAAACTGGAATAAAACTAGACCGAGATACTCACCAAACTGAAATATTCACCATGATGATACCACTGGAAGAAGCCGACTCCGGGTGAATGTAACCATAAGCAGGGAAACAAGAGAAAATGCTACCGTCGACCATGTCACAATGAGCATTTTACTTGAATGGCACAGTCAGTTCCAGGACCATCAAGTCACTTCCCCCTGCTTCACCCCTTACCACACCAATACACCCACCAATCATTCCTCCCTTCCATGCACCATCAGTCGCAAAACACAAACACAGATTGCACATCTACATCATACATATAAATGTAGCATCAATGATAACACATTCCTAACATGGAACACAAAATAAAACTATCTAGAAACTTCTACTATGCAAGGGCCAAGCATGTGCATGCATGCTGCAGCAGTGGATCCAAGGGCATGTCATTCCCCCTCATGACATGCCTCCCCATTCCAGCTCACCACATTCCTCCACCTCTCCTCCCATCTCTCCCACAACACCCTGCAAGCAGGGTGGAAAAAGGGGTAAGTCCCTCCATGCACCTCCCTCTAGCCCCCACCAGCCATGCCATCTCATCCACCGCACTCGTCCGTTCACATCCCCATTGAACACGCCCTGGATCCCATCTGCTGCTGTTGCTTATTCCTTTTTTTTTCTTTATTTTTTTCTTTTCTTTTTCACGCCTTCACTTGGCTGCTTGCTACCTTTCCTGGCTTGGGAATACCACTTGACGTCACTCCTGCTGCGGCCCTCCTTGTTGCACTGCTTGCAGGTCTCGGAATTCCACTTGCTCCAACAATACCGGCCTTTGGGATGTGCGGAGCTGCTGCTGCCGCTGAAATGTTGCCTGCACTTGCACCCTTCACATCTATCATCGCCTTAGCTGCTGTCGCCTTAGCGAGCACGGCCTTGGTTGGTCGCGTCACCTTAGCTGCCGGCGCCTTGGCTGGGGTCACCTCAGCTGGCGGCGCCTTGGCTGGGGTCACCTCAGCTGGCGACGCCTTGGCTGGCGTCACCTTAGCTGGCGCCACCTTAGTTGGCATCGCCTTAGCTGGTGTCACCTTAGCTGGTGCCGCCGTAGCTGGCGTCGCCTTAGCTGGCGTCGCCTTAGCTGGCGTCGCCTTTGCTGGCGTCGCCTTTGTTGGCGTCGCCTTTGCTGGCGTCGCGGTGGCTGGCGTGGCTTTGGCTGCTGCAGCTGCGACGGTCGCTTGACCGCTGTGCACCGCTCTGGGCTTCACAGCAGCAGCGGTACCCATCACATCCCTGGGCCTGGGCTTCTTGCTGGGCGGCTTAGCCACGGGCTTGGGTCGCAGAGGGGAGAAGCCGAGCGACGCACGGGGGGAGCGCACAGCGCACTGCTCTACCTCGTTAAAGCGTCCCACGCGCACTGCAATCGCGTGCCGCCACATCTTCAAGGTGTTAGCGCGGCGCGCAGATCCAGCAAGAGACGGGGGGATCCGAGATGCCATAGCGGTAGGCTAATCGCACAGTACAAGCGGGAGGCGAAGGTAAAACCTGAAGCTGATCGAAGGAGCTAGAAGCAGGGTTAAGAAATTCTGAGATTGCAACTGCTGTGGTCGTGAAAATGGCGAGGACAGGTGGGCTTTGTAGTGTTGGGAAGGGAGGTTCTAAGGCGGAGGGAAGAGTGGATGGAGCTCGACTGGCGAAAAGCAATTCTCGAGGTTCCGGAGGAGGCAAGTCCGCTGCCCGAACCGAGAAGAGCAAACACCCCGAAACATACGCTCTGCTTTGGATCCGAACCTTTGGAGGCTTGGGAGCGGAACTTCGATGTTGACCGCTGTCGTAGGACAGCAGCAGCAGCGAAAAACAAACTCGAGTCGCATTTCCGCTAAGCTCTCCCGCTGCCGAAGCAACAGGAAGTGATTCGTCCACTGGATGAAGAAGGGGACTGCTGGTGCGTTGACTGGATGATGGGTGAACTTGACGGACTTGCCGTCGTGAGATTAGACCAAGGCTGCTCGAAGAATGGTTCCGTTCCGTCATCGTCAATATAATGCTGAAGTCGCCGCATAGCGGCGGGGGGCAAACGCGACTGAGACGGAGCCTGCGTCGCAAGGTGACTGAAGGCATTGCGCTGTCAGGAACCGCGCCTCGCATGCATGCTTGTTGTAATCTTCTCCCGAGGAACTAGGGTTCCGTCTGGCACCTCCCAGCCAAACCAGTTCACCAAGAATGGCGCGAAATTGAAGAAAAACTAGTGATGCGATATTTGCAGATCTGTTAAATGTGTACGTTTTGTAAGGACTTGAACTTTAAAATGTTTACATTCACACTAGTATTCTTTTCACTCAGCCCTTTCAGCTTAGCCCTACAATGCAAAAATCAACCTGGATGTTGTAAGAACGAAACAAGATTTCTCATCTAAGAGGGTATTTCATCTAATCTTTCAAACACTACAGTAATTCAGGATGACTCGGTTCATATCCATTGTCACCTGGCCTTTTGGATTGCAAGCGTAGTCTCTGGGAGTTATTTGACGTAGTCAGCCAATAGAGTTGGGCTGGCATAGCATGCTGATAGGATCAGGAGCATATGAAAATAGGAATTAAATACTAGCATCATCAGCTGAAAAATTTCCACGAGATGCTTCAAACATCATGGGCATGTGAGCTTGGTTGGCAGACACACTGGTACTGAAATCAGCAAGCATCATGAGCTGATGAATTCAGGATGAGTTGCTGGGGCACATAAGCAACTGAAATTTCCATGAGATAGTCATGAGCTGATGAAATAGGAATGCAATGTGGTTGGCATCATCAGCTGAAGAGACTGACTTGAGATGCTGAAAGTAGATGTGATATCAAATGTGTCATCAGCTGGCGAAATTGACTGAAAATTCTGAAATCATCATGAACCAGTGAACACAGAGTAGATACCGAAGCCATCGGTGCTGACTGAACTGGCATGAGCTGCTGCTACAGATACTTTGGGCTTGTGAAATTGAAACGAAACACTTAGTGATTTGATGAAACTGGCAAGAGCTGGAAAAGTATGATGCGCAGATAAATTTGGAAAAGTATGATGCACAGATGAATTTGGAAAAGTATGATGCACAGATGAATTTGGAAAAGTATGATGCACAGATGAATTTGGAAATGTATGATGCACAGATGAATTTGGATTAGTATGATGCACAGATGAATTCGGAAAAGTATGATGCACAGATGGATTTGGAAAAGTATGATGCACAGATAAATTTGGCTGGAGCTGCTAAAATTATACACGAGACTTAAAAGCATGACGAGATGATGGGATTGACAAGAGCTACAAAAAGCATCAGGGGCTGATGAAGGGCATGGTGAGTTGACAAGATTAGTATCAGACACTGTAAATTGCATCTGCTGATGGAATTGGGCATGAGACGCAAAAGCAATCACACCTTTAAAAAATGACATGCGAACCTAAGAGCATAAGCTACTAAGACTGACATATAATACCGAAGGCTTTTGAATTTGACATAAAACACCAGCAAAATATACGAAACAACTTAAGGATTTTGTTTCCCTCATAAGAGACTGCAGCTGCTGTGAAAATGGTGCAAACAACCAGGAGTGCTGACAGCATCACTGCTGGCTGACTTTCATATGACTGAAAGAGGAAGGAGGGCGTGAAGGTTGAAAATGGCAGAGGGAGGCACTGGCACTATGAATATTGACTGGAAAGGCAACACCGACTAAACTTACAGCATCACTGATGGCCAATTGTCGGATGGTTAAGGAAGCAGTCTGAGGAAGCAAGCAGGGATGCGAATTGGGAGACACTTGGATAATCAGGCAATTCCTGGATTTTCTCAAATCAGTGCAGTTAGGCCTCAAGAAGGGATTTTCAAACATCAACCGTCATGAGGGGTGAAGAGTGGTGAAGCTTGATTGGTTGGTCGTGGAAGGAAAGGAAGTTGAGTGGGCCGGAAGGAGGGGACTTATTAACACAGAATGGAAAGAGCGTTGAAACTTCAAAAGGGCAGAGAGAGAGACACTAGAACTATGAAAACTGATCAACAGGGAAAGACAGGCTAGAATCTCTTGAAGGGTTCAACAAAAAGCAAGTGACGATGAGCAAGGGAGCATGAGCAAGTGAGCATGAGCAAGTGAGCATGAGAAAATGAGCATGAGCAAGTGAGCATGAGCAAGTGAGCATGAGCAAGTGAGCATGAGCAAGTGAGCATGAGCAAGTGAGCATGAGCAAGTGAGCATGAGCAAGTGAGCATGAGCAAGTGAGCATGAGCAAGTGAGCATGAGCAAGTGAGCATGAGCAAGTGAGCATGAGCAAGTGAGCATGAGCAAGTGAGCATGAGCAAGTGAGCATGAGCAAGTGAGCATGAGCAAGTGAGCATGAGCAAGTGAGCATGAGCAAGTGAGCATGAGCAAGTGAGCATGAGCAAGTGAGCATGAGCAAGTGAGCATGAGCAAGTGAGCATGAGCAAGTGAGCATGAGCAAGTGAGCATGAGCAAGTGAGCATGAGCAAGTGAGCATGAGCAAGTGAGCATGAGCAAGTGAGCATGAGCAAGTGAGCATGAGCAAGTGAGCATGAGCAAGTGAGCATGAGCAAGTGAGCATGAGCAAGTGAGCATGAGCAAGTGAGCATGAGCAAGTGAGCATGAGCAAGTGAGCATGAGCAAGTGAGCATGAGCAAGTGAGCATGAGCAAGTGAGCATGAGCAAGTGAGCATGAGCAAGTGAGCATGAGCAAGTGAGCATGAGCAAGTGAGCATGAGCAAGTGAGCATGAGCAAGTGTGCACGAGCAAGTGAGCACGAGCAAGTGAGCACGAGCAAGTGAGCATGAGCAAGTGAGCATGAGCAAGTGAGCATGAGCAAGTGAGCATGAGCAAGTGAGCATGAGCAAGTGAGCATGAGCAAGTGAGCATGAGCAAGTGAGCATGAGCAAGTGAGCATGAGCAAGTGAGCATGAGCAAGTGAGCATGAGCAAGTGAGCATGAGCAAGTGAGCATGAGCAAGTGAGCATGAGCAAGTGAGCATGAGCAAGTGAGCATGAGCAAGTGAGCATGAGCAAGTGAGCATGAGCAAGTGAGCATGAGCAAGTGAGCATGAGCAAGTGAGCATGAGCAAGTGAGCATGAGCAAGTGAGCATGAGCAAGTGAGCATGAGCAAGTGAGCATGAGCAAGTGAGCATGAGCAAGTGAGCATGAGCAAGTGAGCATGAGCAAGTGAGCATGAGCAAGTGAGCATGAGCAAGTGAGCATGAGCAAGTGAGCATGAGCAAGTGAGCATGAGCAAGTGAGCATGAGCAAGTGAGCATGAGCAAGTGAGCATGAGCAAGTGAGCATGAGCAAGTGAGCATGAGCAAGTGAGCATGAGCAAGTGAGCATGAGCAAGTGAGCATGAGCAAGTGAGCATGAGCAAGTGAGCATGAGCAAGTGAGCATGAGCAAGTGAGCATGAGCAAGTGAGCATGAGCAAGTGAGCATGAGCAAGTGAGCATGAGCAAGTGAGCATGAGCAAGTGAGCATGAGCAAGTGAGCATGAGCAAGTGAGCATGAGCAAGTGAGCATGAGCAAGTGAGCATGAGCAAGTGAGCATGAGCAAGTGAGCATTGTCCACACTCCTGCTTTCCACCCTCCCACCATCATGCTGAGATAAGCACGAGCCACTGAGGGCATCATGAGCTGATGTGAGTGGCATGCACCTCATGAGCTAAGGAGCGAATGATGAGCTAATGGAAGGGACATGACAGGGTGAAGCAATGATGAGCTGAGAATAGTCGCATGAGAATCTCCAAGCATGAAGAGCTGATATGAATGGCATGTGGCTCATGAGCTAAGGAGCGGATGATGAGCTAATGATGAGCGGATGAGGAGCGGACATGACAGGGTCAAGGAGTTGACGAGCTGAGAACTGTCGTATGAGAATATTAAAGCATCGTGACATGATTCTGTGAATGGATTGGCATGAAATCGGGAAAGAATGAGGAGGTGATGAAACTGGCGTGCGAATGCAGCATCATATGCTAAAAGAAAAACGATGCAGCATCGTATGCTAGAAGAAAGCATCAGGAGCTGATAAGGAATGGTAAACGCGCATGGAGCTGATAAGACTCTGACGACAAATCTAAAGCCTGATGACATTAGGACGTGATGAAACTGGAATGAAATACTCACCACGCAGCACAAAACTGACAGACAAGAGATGTCAGGAAGGGGTGGGGTAAGTCGAGGGACAATGGAACGAATGCTCAGAACTCCCAACCATGACGTCAGTAAGAAGCGCAGAGGAAGCACGTTGAGATGAGATCATTCAAAGCAGGGGGTACGAGGAGGGGATGCAGAGGGAAAGAAGGGGATCAAAACGGGGTCAAGTCATGACAACAGTCAGCACAAACATTTCCCTTGAATCAGACAGCCAATGGCAGGACCATCAAGTCACTTACACCAGCTTCACCCCTCACCACACGAATACACCCACCAAAACCATTCCTTACTTTCATGCACCACTCAGTCGCTACACACCAGCACAGAAAGCACATCAACAGCATATTCATAAATATAGGATCAAAGCTACAGACCTAGAACATAATCTATGCGACTCTACAACTTGCTACTATTCAAGAACCTAGCATGACGGTGCAGAAGCGAATCCAAGGGAATTCAAGAGCCAGACAGGTGAGCAGCAACGGATCAAACAAAATGCCATCTCATCCCATGCAGCAGCGGATCGAAGGGGATGCTCTTCTCTCATGCCATGCCTCCCCATTCCAGCTCACCACATTCCTCCACCTCTCCTCCCATCTCTCCCACAACACCCTGCAAGCAGGGTGGAAAAAGGGGTAAGTCCCTCCATGCACCTTCCTATAGCCCCCACCAGCCATGCCATCTCACCCACCACTGTCTTCCCTTCGCATCCCCATTGAACACGCCCTAGATCGATTCTGCTGCTGCTGCTGCTGCTGCTGCTGCTTTTTTTTGTGTGTGTGTTTTTTTTTGGCTGCTACCTTCCGTGGCTTGGGAGTGCCTTATTTTTTTCTCCTTTTTATTTTCTTTTCTTTTACGTTTTCACTTTGCTGCTACCTTCCCTGGTTTGGGAATGCCACTCGCAGTCGCTCCAGCTGCGGCCCTCCTTGTTGACACACTGCTTGCAGGTCTCGGGATTCTAGATCCACCAGCAAGACCCGCCTTCGGGCTGTGGGGAGCTGCTGCTGCTGATGCGGCTGCTGCTGCTGCTGGGCTGCTAGCACCTGCAGCCTTCACACCTACCGCGACAGTAGGGCTAGCACGTGTCGCCTTAGCTGGTGTTGCTGGCGTCACCTTAGCTGGCGTCGTTCTAGCTGGCATCGCCTTGGCTGGCGTCGCCTTAGCTGGCGTCGCCTTAGCTGGCATCGCCGTAACTGGTGTCGCCTTTAGTGGCGTCGCCTTCGCTACTAGCGTCGCCTTCGCTGTTAACGCCTTAGGTGGTGTCACCTTAGCTGGCGTGGCTTTGATTGCTGCAGCTGCGACGGTCGCTTGACCGCTGTGCACCGCTCTGGGCTTCACAGCAGCAGCGGTACCCATCACATCCCTGGGCCTGGGCTTCTTGCTGGGCGGCTTAGCCACGGGCTTGGGTCGCAGAGGGGAGAAGCCGAGCGACGCACGGGGGGAGCGCACAGCGCACTGCTCTACCTCGTTAAAGCGTCCCACGCGCACTGCAATCGCGTGCCGCCACGTCTTCAAGATGTTAGCGCGGCGCGCGGATCCAGCAAGTGACGGAGGGAACCGAGATGCCATAGCACTAGAAACGAGAGGTAAATCGCACAGGAGAAACGAGAGCCGAAGCTAGCCGGTGAAGCTGATCGAAGCCTCGAGGAGCTTGAAGCTGAGTCTGAGTGTTGAAGGTAACAGAAAATCGGAACTGCTGGTGGTGGAAATGAAGACGGAGGGTTGGCTTTGTGGTGTTGGGGAGGGAGGAGGAAAGGCGGAGGGGGGAAGGGTGGATGGAGCTCGGGTGGAGAGACGCAACTCTCGAGGCTTCGGCGAAAGCAAAGCCTCCTGCCCGAACGGAGAAGAAAGGCACCCCGAAAAGTGCTCTGGTTCTGCTCTGTACTAGGTACCGAACCACGGAGATTTGGTCAGCCAATAGGAGGAGACCGAGTCTGCTGCTCCAAGACGAACCTCGAAGCTCGGCATCTGGTACGCCAATAGGAGTAGTCCGAGACTGCTGTCCAATCTCGAAGCCCTGCACTTTCGGTTGACGATATTGCGGCTCGTTCATCGACATTCACGGAGTTTCTGGGCAGCAGGCTGAACTGTAGCTGCCCAAATATACGGGTCGTATTTTCCGTGAAGGTCGCCCGCTGCCCGTGGACTAGGAAGCGGCTCGAGCACGAAAATGCTCCTGGTGATTGACTGAATGACGGGTGAAACTGGACGGACTTGCTGCCGTGAGATGAGCTCGAAGCTGCTCGAGAATGTCTCCGTTCCGTCAGTGTGCTTCGTGAACTCTGGAAACTCCGCTTCACAGCGGCGAATGAGTGCGACAGAGACGGACTCCCAGGCAATCAGGGTTCCGATTCGAAATTGAGATTCCAAGGGATGCGTTATGTGCCGATTCGTGTACACTATAATAAGATTGCGTGGAACTCGATAATCGTTATTCTCAGTCCGATTCTTGAAATTAAACAAACCATCTTTGCCTAGGCACATGTCACCACCTTCCCTCATGGTTTTTGTGGTCGTAAATGGTTTGTCACCAAGGGCTAAGTGCCATTGACAGCTTGTCATTTGAGATGAAAATTTGTCTACAATATTTTGTTATGTCTCCAAATATCCGTGGTGCAAAACAAGATACGGTAAGCAAGTATGCATGTTGATATTATTATAGAATTGTATTACCAAATGATCACATGCAATTCTATATTGGTAATCATGTGCACATTTCACACGCACACACGCACGCACACATGCACACACACACTACACACACACACACACACACACACGCACGCACGCACGCACGCACGCACGTACGCACGCACGCACGCACACACGCACGCACACACGCACACACACGCACACACACGCACACACACGCACACACACGCACACACACGCACACACACGCACACACACGCACACGCGCACACGCGCACACGCTCACGCACGCACGCACGCACACACACACACACACACACACACACACACCACCCTCCAAAAGGAAGAAAATGGATTCAAAGAGATACCTGCTGTGATACCCATTGCTACACCTCCCCTGGCCGCATCAAGCTGGTCTCCTCCTTTCCTCGCTGCATCAAGCTGGTCTAACTTCATCAATCTAACTGCAGACTCAACAACTGTCGTTATGTCTTCAAAAGCAGCATCACTTCATTTTAACGAACTGGATTGCTGGTCTGTATAAGCATTCCACTAGTGATTAGCGGACACACATGAAAGACAGCATGTCAGCTGATGTGAATCTGTTCAGAGGCACACAAAGAAAGAAACGGGTACATGCAGGGAGCAAGCGCACATGAGGAGTGGGTGTGCATGGCAGCATGGTATTGAGTGGCTTCTCAGCATGGCATGAGAGTGGCTTCAAGAATTAATAATGATTTTGAAGCAGGGGAGGAATGAGACAAATATATGGTAAACACCAGATCGGATCAGGTCGGGTCGGGTCGGGTGACTTACGAGACACCCGCTGCAGCGATGCTGGTGAGTGACAGAGCAGGCATCTGAGCCAGCAGCGTAACGCAGTTGGCGTAGCGATACACGTTGACAAACTGGCAGTTCCCCGCCCCTCCCGGTGCCCGGTCCACCCGCCAGTACGAGCGCATGTTAAGACCAATTGTCGAAGGCAGGTTGGTGCATCCAGTGTTTCTCACACGCATGGTGTATGTGTAGGGCGTCAAGGCAAACCCCGGCTGGTTGTAGAAGGTAAGACTTGCTGACGACACGGTAGGGAGGGCGCCTGAAAGACAAACAGAAAGTGGGAGAACAGAAGAGCAGGGTATGGGGTTTGGCATGGGGTATGGGGCATGGGGTTTGGCATGGGGTATGGGGTTTGGCATGGGGTATGGGGTTTGGCATGGGGTATGGGGTTTGGCATGGGGTATGGGGTTTGGCATGGGGTATGGGGTTTGGCATGGGTTTGAATGTGCGAGCACAATGGACTTCCCACGTACGCAACCAGTGGGGGGGTTGTACCATAGCCAGAAGGGACGCAGTAAAGAGAGGTAAGGTTGGTTTTGAGGCGTCGCACATGACCTACCACGTGACTGCCTTGACGTGACTTATTTCGCGTGACTTACCACGGACGCAGCCAGTGGGGGTCATGCCTAAGCCAGAAGGGCAGACGCAGTAAGGAGCCTTTCTGGTGGAGGAGACCAGCGTGCATGTGGCGAGGGACGGACAGTTGCCACACGTGGCCGGCCCTGGTGAGCGCAGGGTGGGGAAGCAGAGTGCAAAAGAAGGAATATTTGAGGGCGATAGGAGAGCAGGTAGAGTTGAAGGGGCCAGAAGGGCAGACGTAGTAAGGAGCCTTTCTTGTAGGCGAGACTAGAGTGCATGTGGCTAGGGACGAACAGATGCCACATATGGCAGGCCATGGTGAGTGCAGCAGGGTGGAGAAACGAAGTGAAATTTGGAGTGCGGTGATAGCAGGTAGAGTAGAAGGGGAGAAGCTTAGTGCTTGGACTGGGCTGGGTAGAAAGGGGAGAAGGGGACAGCAATTTAAAGAATAAATGGCAGCATGCAACAAAGCATAGTACAATGAGCACAACGCAAAGGGTGATAGAGAGGCATGTAACAGCACGGGAATACGGAGGGGGGGGGGGGGGGGGGGGGGGGGGGGGAGGAGGGGGGGACATAGAGCAGGCAATCATAGTGAGTGCGGGAAAAACGATGCAAAGGAGGAAGCGAGGATGGAGTGAGAGGGGATGCGGGGGGGATGGGATGGTGTGGGGGGGAGAGGAGGTGAGGTTGTAATCCATCCAAGGGTATCAAAACAGAATTACATAACCAACATAAGAGCCGTAGACACAGAATTAGGTACCAACACAGGTACCGTAGAGCAGAGTGCAGCCTGGCTTTTGAGATTCAAGGGCTTCAGAAGTAAGAGATAGCACTACGTACCAACACAGGTGGCATAGAGCAGCGTGTAGCCTGGCTTGCACACACAGTACGCCGTGCCGTCTTCTGAGCGCCTCAAGAGACAGCACTACGTACATACCAACACAAGTGCCATAGATTCAGAATTACATACCAACACAGGTGCCGTAGAGCAGCGTGTAGCCTGGCTTGCACACACAGTACGCCGTGCCATCCTCGTACTTCATACAATCCGATGTGAGCGCCTGGCACCTCTTAAGGATGCAATTGTCTGGAGGGAAGGGGGTTGCGGGGGAGGGGGTTGCGGGGGAGGGGGTTGCGGGGGAGGGGGTTGCGGGGGAGGGGGTTGCGGGGGAGGGGGTTCGGGGGGAATAAATGAGCATGGGGCAAAGGAGTAAGCTGTGAGCAAGAAAGGAAACAAGGATCATGAGAGGAAAAGGTAGAGGGAAAGGAAAAGATCGAGGGAACGGGAAGAGGGAGAGAGGAAGGGCACACAAAGGACACGGAACGCACAGCAGCAACACACTGATGGACGGACGCAACAGGCACAGCAGGGCACAGCATGGCACAGCAAGGCACAGCGTCCTTACCCATGCACGTCCTGCCGTCATCTTGCAGCGTGAAGCCAATGTCACACACACACGACGCCGTCCCCGCCTCATCCTTCACACAGCGACCGTTCTCACCACATGCCTGCAGTTTGCACGTGTCTGCCAGGAGAGGGGAGGAGTCACAGGGTCAATAAATGCAAAACATTTGGAAGAAATTAAATTATTTGAACAAACGTGAATGGAATTGGGAAAGAGGGTACAGCACGCAATCGTGGCAGCACACAAGAGCCTTACCTTTCCGCGCCATGCCATCATTCTGCTGCAGATGAAGAGAGCATTAACTGCGCGGCGGACATGGCATCAAATCATCCAGCACCAAACCACAGAAACGTTTGTCGGCACGACACGGCACAGCACGGCACAGCACAGCACAGCACAGCACGGCACGGCACGGCACGGCACTGCACTGACCAACACAGCCGCTCAGTCATGGCGTAGCTGTTTTGAGACGTTTCAAAACGTAGCATCGCCGGGATAAGCAGCACGGGGATAAGCAGCACGGGGATAAGCAGCACGGGGATAAGCAGCACGGTCCAACACAGCCGCTCTCGGTCAAGGCGTCGCCCCAGGCCCAGTTGCAGCGTTTGGAGTTAGACTCGAAACAAACCACAGAAACACATTTTTCACGATGGCAGCACTGACCAACACAGCACAACCACTCACCAACACAGCCGCTCTCGGTCAAGGCGTAGCCCCAGTTGCAGTGGCAGACTGCGAGATCCTGCTCCTTCTCACAGTACCCGTTCTCCCCACAGTCCCTTATCGCACACGAGTCTGTTGGGTTGGGTTCACACACACACACACACACACACACACACACACACACACACACACCACACACACACACACACACAGAACGAAAGAAGGCACATGGCCGGTGGGAACGTGCATGACAGGACGTGCATTGAGGATTCTTGAGGGAGCAAATATCGTTTCGAGGAAGGGAAGCAACAATGATGGTTGATACAGGCACATTCAACTCGTGCGCGCAGGATGAATTGGGCAGCAGCTCGAGGCCCCTTTCGCACACGCAGTTGGCCCAGCCTCATTTTGAGGCGCCTCGAAATTGGAAGCAAGCAGCATGGGTGAAGGCACTCACGCGTGCAGAAGGCATTAGGCAGCAGCTTGTGGCCTCTCTCTCACAGGAAGTTGGTGATTAAAGGTTTGTTTTGAAACGTCTCAAAACAAGCGACGGCACTCACGCGTGCATGATGCATCGGGCAGCGGTGGTTATGGGTTGAAGCAAGGGTGGGTGAAGCAAGGGTGGGTGAAGATGAAGGGTGGGTGAAGATGAAGGGTGGGTGAAGATGAAGGGTGGGTGAAGGCACTCACGCGCGCAGGATGCATTGGGCAGCAGCTTGAGGCCCCTTTCACACACGCAGTTGGCCCAGCCTGCCTCGTTCTTCAGGCACCTCGCGTTGGGGCCGCAGTTGCGTACCGTGCACACGTCTGCACTCACACACGTGGGGGCAGAGACAGGCACGTGGGCGCAGAGACAGGCACGTGGGGGCAGAGACAGGCACGTGGGGGCAATCCTGCATGCGAATCCAATCATTCTGACAGCACGACTTTGAGTCGAGTCAAAAGCAAGCCTGCATGCGAATCCAATCGTTCTGACAGCACCAGCACAGCACCCACCAACGCAGTTGCCCTCGGCGTCCTTCTCTTGGCCCCGCGGGCAGCGGCGGTTGCTGGCAGCAGGTGGCAGCACGACGGCTGGAGCCCTGGGCGCATTCTCTGCGAGACACCATGGGGAGGAGACGGGGGGCAGGGAGGAGGAGGACAAGATAGAAGGAGGTGACTTTTGAGTCAACTCAAAAATCACCGCGAGACACCATGGGGAAGAGACGGGGGACAGGGAGGAGGAGGAGAAGATGGAAGGGTGGCGGGTAGAGCGTTTCTGAGAAGCCCAAAGACACGAACATAATGAATAGCCATAGCAGCAAAGAACAGAAGCATGGCAACAAACAAAAGCCTTACCAGCACATCACTTGCCATGACAGCAGCCTTACCAGCGCACGACTTGCCATCGTCTCGCAGCGTGAAGCCAGCGTCACACACACACGACGCCGCCCCCTCCTCGTCCTTCACGCACTGGCCGTTCTCACCGCACTCCAGGAGCACACACGTGTCTGCCAGGGGAGGGAGGAGTGGCGGGAGCGGGGAAAGACAAAAAATAAGAAAAAGTAAAGAAAGAAGCAACACCGAGATGAATGAGAAGGGAATAATACGAGAATATCAGCAACGCAATCAAAGCACACATGGTAGTGGCAGCACACAGCACATGGGCAGCAGCAGCAGCACACAACACATGGGCAGCAGCAGCAGCAGCACACAGCACATGGGCAGCAGCAGCAGCACACAGCACATGGGCAGCAGCAGCAGCACACAGCACATGGGCAGCAGCAGCAGCACACAGCACATGGGCAGCAGCAGCACACACCTACCTGTGCATGCCCTGCCATCCTCTTCCCTGCCCTGTACAAAGCCAAGGTCACAAACACGGGAATGCCATCGCAGCGTGACTCATCAGGACAACACGGGATAGCAAGCAGCACGGGATAGCAAGCAACACGGGATAGCAAGCAGCACTGACCAACACAGCCGTCCGCGGTGTTGGCAAAGCCAGTGTTGCAGCGACACGTGGTGCGGCCCCCCTGCTCCTCCTCACAGTACCCGTTCTCCCCACAGTCCGCACTCGTGCAGGTTTCTGCCAGGTTCACACAGCAGCACGAGAGGGCGGACAGCAGAGTAAGCACAGGAGAATAGGAATGGGAAAAAAAAAGTTGGAGTGGAAAGGTTTGAAACGAGGGGCAGCAATGGCTTAGGTGTCACACGCAAGGAAACAAGGGCGACAGTAGGTCATGTGCTGGACGCTGGATTGGGCAGCAGCGGGTGTAAAAAGCAACAACGGTGGGTGAAGGTGAAGGGTGGGTGAAGGCGAGCTCACGCGCGCAGGAGGCGTTGGGCAGCAACTTGAAGACTCTGTCCTGTCACACACGCAGTACCTTTTGAGAAATCTCAAAGGTAAGGCACTCACGCGCGCAGGAGGCGTTGGGCAGCAGCTTAAAGCCCCTGTCGCACACGCAGTCCGCCCAGCCCGCCACGCTCTTGAGGCACCTCGCGTTGGCGCCGCAGCTGCGGTCCGTGCATGCCAGGCGCAGGGCCTCCGCCGCCCTGGGCGCACACGCTGGGGGAACCCCGGGGAAGAGAAGGGGAAGGGTTGGGGAGGGGGTGGGTGGCTTTTGAGGCGCCTCAAAAGCAGCTGCGGTCCGTGCATGCCAGGCGCAGGGCTTCCGCCGCCCTGGGCGCACACGCTGGGAGACACCGGAGAGGGGTAGGGGTTGCGGGGAGGGGTGGGAACGGGTGGGAAGGGGTGGGAAGGGGTGGTAAGGGGTGGTAAGGGGTGGAGGAGGTGGAGGAGATGGTCAAGATGGAAGGTTGGAGGAGAGCTGGCGATGCTACGGCTTACGAGGAACTACGTAGGCATGTATGTGCAATAATAGCTGTTTGTAAATTCTGAAAAAAAAAAAAATCAAACAAACAAACTAACTAACTAACTAACTTACTTACTTTACAAGCGCAGATAGCTGTTCGCAAGGCCGGTGAGAGAATGAGCATACCTGAGAGCATGAGAGCAGCCAGCACAGCAGCGAGCACAAGCCTGAGGCCAGAGCGTCGCATCCCAGCGACGTCGCACGCAGCCATGGCTGATCTTTCTGGATTCTCGAAAGCGAGAACTCGCGAAAAACGCGGCCCAGAGAGGTCCTTGAGAAGGTGCTTAACGGTTGAAATCGGTCAAGCAGGAAAGGTGGAAAGGAAAGATTTGTGGACCGGAATGATGATGGGTTTAGTCCCATCGCTAAAATACTTCCACCGCCGGGCTCAGTCCCGCCTCCTGGGCTGGCAGAGTACGCTCAGCCCTAGATGCCACCTAGGCTGCCGGATTCCGCGGTTGGAACTCCGCCCTTCCGCCCTCCCTTTGCGGGTGCAATAGTAGCGCTGCACGCAGTGACCAATGGCAGGCATCCCCGGGGCTCTTGCGAATCGGTTTTATCCAATGTTAGAGCAGCACGCGGCATGACGCAATCCAAACAGTTCAGAGACGTCGGGTTCACGTCGACCGTCAAGCTCCAAGAAACTTGGAGGGCGGCAATTTCGGATTCCCCAAGAACATCACTTGGAATCTTAGCATTGTTCACGTTTCTGTAGCCGTCCTTGACGGCATTCGTGAACGATACTGTACTACTGTACTGTACTGGCGCTACCGTCCTACCGCCACGCGGAAGATATGCACTAGCCCGGCTTGAGCTTGAGCCATGAATCTTCGATGTCTACAATACCCAGGATGCTTCTACTAGATGATTCCGGCACGCGGAGGAACGCTGGGCGGTGAGCACTCGTTTTGGGCTCAATTCTTCGGAACGGAATCACTGGATGACGTGGCGCGCCCTCCCCGGCATTTAGTCAAAACACAAGACTTCACCGGCCCAACCCCAGACCTCTCGTGGCCTGCTTGACGAATTTGACGTGCGCTGAACAGTCGCCGACCTCCCCTAACCTAACATACTGCAGTAATAGAAGCACTGGTCCATGACTTGACAGGTCGTTCCCAACGATTCGTAGATTTTTTTTTTGCATCCCGACGCACTCATTGGTGGTGTCCATACAAATCTACGACTCAGAAGGACGGTCAATAAATTTTGACTCTTGCGACAAATTCGAGCTAACTGTTCGCACAAGAGGCAAAAGCGGACACAGTCACTAGCTGTCCAGGCGGAAGGGTCTCGGTGATGTTCTGCTGCGCCAATACTGTACACGTTGCTGTCTTTTATCACCGCACGAAAATCGCGCAGCAGGAGATTCTAAGCTGAACACAAACACTGTACATCGGGCACAACCTCCCCAAAAGACGGCCCAAAAGACGGCAGGTTTGCTAGTGCCATGGTACGGTATGGCGGTATGGTATTGTGCTGAATGGTGTTTGAGTTTGAGTGACGACCAACCTTCGAGTTGCTGTCGGATTCGCAGTCAGCAAGGACAGAACGGAACGGGTATGAAACAATGGAAGATGAAGGGAAGATGAATGGAAACGAATCTGTGCCACTCTAATTGTGTGGTTTCAATCAATCCAACGGATAACGGAAGCCCAAGCCCAATGGGTGCCGCACATCTCAGCAATCTAGAAGCTGCTTCAACGTTGAGGGTCGTCCTCCTGACGTGTCCTGTCTTGTTGCGACTATTCCCGCTTCTGTATTGACACAAACAGTCGCAAGCCAATCGGGGTTGCCAATCAATCTTTTTGCCGTATCTCGCAGAATGGCAACGGCTAGCGACGATTCGTGCCTGCTCGCGAAATATGAATGTGCGTCTGGTTACTCATCTATGTCATTGTTGTTGAGACATGATTACTGTTACTCAACCTTACCAGAAATGTTGCAAAAACATCTTGGAAAAAACATATACATCATTATCAACCGAGACAGATCCCAATTCTTCAACTACAATGGCCAAGCCTTGTCATGGCGTGAATTTTGAGTACACTATGGCTCCGCCCTGGGGCTTTATTGGACAATATCCAGCCAGGTTGATGAACCTCCAACCAACCATGCCAGATCCCATCGATTCTACTACGGTGGTCAAACCTTGTCAGGACTCAGTACAGCCATAGCAGCAGCAATGATTACAAGTTACAACCATAGCTTCATGTCTCGAAGACGAACTTCTTGCTGCCTGCCATCCTCCCCACAGCTCACCTGCACGGCCACTATCTCCTTTCTATGCGCCTCCAGCCATGCCCTATCCCCCACCGCCTTCCACCCAGGCGGGAATAACTGCTCTGGCAGCACCCCCACGCTTGCTACACTTCGCCCCTCTCCTGTATCCTCTGTGCCTCCTCCCGTACCTGCTTCCGTACCACCTCCCGGACCTCCTTCCGAACCTCCACCGAAACTATCCTCTTCGACTCCCACGAGCCTCGCTCCCCGAACCATCTCAGCCACGGCGTGATTCAGCGCCGTGCTAAGAACCTCCGAACCAGAAAACACACCTGAACCACCCCTTGCTGCTGCCGCACCTGCTGTCACATACCCCCTTAAAGCCCCAACAGCCCAGCGTTGCACCATGGCTTGCACAGCAGGGGAGGGGCGAAGAGCCATGAGCCATGGGGAGAGGGACCCTAGCAAGGCTGGTGTGAGGGCGGTGGTGTTGGCGGGTGCAGGGGCCGCTGCCTGCTGCTGCTGTGGCGGCGGCTGGTCTTGGTGGGAGAGGGAGGGCAGCATGAGGGAGTAGCTTGGCGGGAAGTAGCGGCGGGGGTCGCGCAGCCACACTGAGTTGATGTCGCTGGGAGGCGGGGAAAGCGAAGGGTGGGTGGGAGGGGGAATGGAAGAGAGGAGAATGAGGGAAGGGGAGAACGACCAAGTATGAGGGGAAAATTGGTCACAGAATGAAGAAAGGACAAGAGAGTATCATGGAGAATGGGCGAGCACCATGCAGGCACTGCTAGTCAATTCTGTGGGAACGCACACGCCTGTAGAAAATAGTATAATTAATTTCAGCTCTTTTGAGAATTTACACTTATAATAATGTTAATAAAATGAAAAACGATGATAATAAGAATGACGACGATGATAATAATAATAATAAGAATGATAATTGAACAAAAAAGGGGCAGCCAGCAGGCGGGCAAGATGAGGGGAACAGGATGTGAATATATTTGCACACTGTACCTGTTCCAGTGTCAGCACTCTAGCACCTGTACCTGCTGTGCTCTTGTGCTGTACCTGTAGAGGACAATCACATTGGCAGCCAGCAGGCGGGCGAGGATGAGGGGAACATCAGGTGCTCCTAAGTAACACCACTGTGCACTGCTCCCTGCATTGCTCACTGCACCTGTTGTTGTAGCAGCACTCTAGCATCACTGTGCACTGCTCCCTGCATTGCTCACTGCACCTGTTGTTGTAGCAGCACTCTAGCATCACTGTGCACTGCTCCCTGCATTGCTCACTGCACCTGTTGTTGTAGCAGCACTCTAGCATCACTGTGCACTGCTCACTGCATTGCTCACTGCACCTGTTGTTGTAGCAGCACTCTAGCATCACTGTGCATTGCACGCTGTACCTGTAGACGACGGTCACATTGGCAGCCAGCAAGCGGGCGAGGATGAGGGTTGGCAGCAGCAGGCACGTGGCTCTGGCCACTCGAGGCGACAAGCTCTCACTGGAGCGAGTGATCACATGCCCCCCAGGTGTGTGCATCTGCGAGGAGAGTCACACACACAGGAACAGGAAAAAGGCAGGAAGAATCATTGAGCGGCCACTTGAGGCGACAAGCTTTCACTGGAGCGAGTGGTCACATGGCCGCCTGGCGTGCTCATCTGCATGTTCAGTTGAGGGGGGTGTTGAGACGAGACAGGAGAAGAGGGGAAGGTCACATCACGCGGCGAAGTAATCATGTGGCCCCCTGGCGTGCGCATCTGCAAGGAGGGGTTGAGCTGAGGAGACTAGACTAGAACGGCACTCAGCAGAGGATGCGAGATTGAGAATGGCACTCAGCAGAGGGTGCTAGATTGAAAACGGCACTCAGCAGAGGGGTGTGTCTGCGATCTACAGCAATGAGGCGAGGCGAGTGGGAACTGGCTGGAGTGGCACTCACTCACTCACTCACTCACTCACTCACTCACTCTCTCCCTTCAACCTGAGGCGTGAGAAGGGAGAAGGGCGCCCTCACTCTCTCACTCACTCTCACTCTCACTCACCTGAGGAGGCACAGAAGCAAGGACGATATTGCCGAGAGAAGGAATGCGGCCCATATGGGTGAACCAGTTGCGGAATAATGCCTCCTGGCCTGATGGGAGTGGTGGGGGAAGGAGAGGGGATGGTGGGGAATCAGGGATGCGGCCCACGTGGTTGAAACCAGTCGCAGAATAATGCCTCCTGGCCTGAGAGGTTGCAGAATAACGCCTCCTGGCCTGAGATGTTGCGGAATAACGCCTCCTGGCCTGAGAAGGCCTCCTGGCCTGAGAGGGCCTCCTGGCCTGGAAAAAAAAGGGGACGATGGTGGGGGGATTAGTTGTTCAGGCATGGGGAGGGACGGGTGAGGCAGGAGCAAGAGAGGCTGGTAAATGGAGTGATGCGGCCCACGTGGGTGAGACAGTTGCGAAGCAGCGTAGCGCCCCCTGACCTGTGGTGGGGGGGCGATGGTGGGGAATGAGGCGTGGCATGGGATGGGCGAGGCAGCAACAAGAGGGTGGTACCATATAAGAGGGAGGAGGGAGGAAGTGATGCGGCCCATGTGGGTGAGGTGAGGCAGTTGCGGAGTAACGCATCCTCGCCTGAATCATGCATGCTGCATGCACCTCCCTGCACCTCCCTGCACCTTCCTGCATCTCCCTGCATCTCCCTGCATCTCCCTGCATCTCCCTGCATCTCCCTGCACCTCCGTGCACCTCCCTGCATCTCTCCCACCCATGCATGCCACCACCCACCCACAATACAAGAAAAACCTATCTAACAGCAACGCACAATTGCAGGCAACAGTGACGATCACCATGCCAGCAGCGCCCTTGATCCGCACCCCCTTCCCCTCCAACTCCCCCAGATGCTCCCCCACCCACAATCTAGCGAATCATCTCTCTAACAAACAGCAACGCACCATCGCAGGCAACTGTAACAATCACCATGCCAGCAGCGCCCTTGATCCGCGTCCCCTTCCCCTCCAACTCCCCCAGATGCTCCCCCACCCACGGCTCCACCGCTCCCAACACCTCCGCCTCCCAATCCACCCCTCCCTCCCCACCACTCCCCCCTGACGCTCCCCCTCCCCCTCCTGCCAGCGCCTCCCCCACCCGGGCCTCCCCCCCCTTGCCCTCCTTTCCCCCTGCGCTGCCCTCCTCTCTCCCCCTCTTCAGCATCCCTGGGATTTCATCGTAGCTGTCCTGCTCTCCGGCATCATCTGGGCGTCTTGGCATTGGGAACAGCAACACCGGCTCTTCCTCCTCATCCTCCTTCTCCTCTTCCTCCTCATCCCCTTCTACTACTCCTGCCTCCTTATCACTATCTCCTTCCCCCTTCCCACCAGCAGCAGCAGCAGGAACCCCAAAAGAAGCAGCAGCAGCAGCAGCCGTCGCATTACCCTGCTCTTTCACACGCCACAGACCCGCCTTCTTCAACCCCTTGATCTTCGCCACTTTCCCAGTCAAATAATTTGCATGCACCATCACCACTCTTGGCCTTACCTCCTCAAACTTCCCCCAGTGTTCATTCATCAGCTGCCCGGACGGGAACTGCAGCGGCGGCAGCACACCAATCCGAGGCAGCACCTTCCTCTCTAGCATCCACTGCATGACCAGGTTCAGCTGATCTTGATCCAAACCCCCCTGCCGGCCTAGTTTCGCCATTCGATACGCCCAGTTGCCCACGAGGCTTTTGGCGGGGAGGGTGGGGCGGAAGAAGAGGAAGCAGCTGCAGAAGAGGGGGAGGCCGTTGAGGAGGTTGGGGTCGATGGGGTCTGTGTAGGGCGACGGCTGGCTCATGTAGCGATCGTGCGTGATGAACATGTCGAAATCGGTAGTAGTTTCGGCAGCAGGCGCATCTAAGCCACTGCCATTGTCGCTGCTGCCGCCGCCACTGCTGCTGCTGATAGGGTTTCGGAGGGACGAGGAGGGAAGGGGATGGTCGGGTTTTTGGAAGAAGGGGTGGGGGGGTCGCTGTAAATTACTTTTGAGGCGCCTCAGCATGCACAGATGACTTTTGAGTCGCCTCAAAAGTCAACTCGGGTTTTTGGAAGAAGGAAAGCGGGTTGTTGAGAAGAGCGGGTTGTTGAGGAGAGCGCTGTCAATGTCGCTGGAAAGCACTTTTGAGGCACCTCAACACGTACAGGGAATCCAAACGAGAGGAGGTGATTGTGGATTCAACTTCAAAGTCCCTCCTTCCCAAGGCAACGAAGTGCACTTATAGCATACAAGAAGAGCGGCAAATGTGAAGTTGAGAAAAAAAAAAAAAAAAAAAAAAAAAACAAAAACAAAAACAAAAACAAAAACAAAAACAAAACAAAAAAACAAAACAAAAAAAACAAAGCAAAAAAAACACGCTTCAAGCAACCAAAGCAAGAAAAATGGAAACTCCTTTTCTGCAAAAACGTCATCAAAACCCGCAAAAAAAAAAAAAAAAAAAAAAAAAACCCTCAGCTGCAGCAGAACCTTACTTACACGACGCTATTAGCATCAGCGGGTTTTTGGAAGAAGGGGAGGGGGTTGTGCAGGAAGGCGATGTCGATATCGCTGTAGAGCACGGAGAAGCCAAAGGAGAGGAGGTGGTGGATGTAGATGGCCCTGTGGGATGCCACGCGGTGAAAGGCTGCTGACCCGATGACCGATGCCCCCTCCACGTCCGCCCTCTCCTCTTGACCAAACTGTCCGCTCAGGTCGAGGTGTATGGCCTGGAATTGAGGGATGTGAGATGAGAGGGTGGGGGTTGTGAGGGAGTGTGAGATTGGGAGTTGTGAGAGAGGGAGGGGGTCGAGAGCAACGGCCTGCAGGAACGGGGAGGGTGGAAGGGAGAGCAAGGAGAAGCCAAGGAGAGGAGGTGGTGGATGTAGATGGTGCGGTGGGAGGCCACGCGGTGAAAGGCGGCTGACCCGATGACCGATGCCCCCTCCACGTCCGCCCTCTCCTCTTGACCAAACTGCCCGCTCAGGTCCAGATGAATGGCCTGCAGGCATGGGGAGGAGTGAGATGGGGAGGCGGTTATAAGGGGTTGGATGGGTTGGTGTGGGGGGCGGGGGGGGTGCCAATTTGATGCGCAATGCCCCCTCCATGACCGCCCTCTCCTCTTGCCCAAACTGCCGGACAGGTCGAGATGCATGGCCTGCAGGCATGGGGAAGTGTGAGGGGTGGGTATACGGGGCATGTGTGGGTATGAATGGGGGTGGGGTGGGGGGTTGTGTTGGCCCAATGTGTGATGCCTCCAAGTCTGCCCTCTCCTCTTGACCAAACTGCCGGCTCAGGTCGAGATGAATGGCCTGTGGGAATGGGGAGGGGCGAGAGGAGGAGGGTATAAGGGGGATAATAAATTGGTGGGGCGGGGGATTTATGCCAGTCTGATGCATAATACCTACCCCCTCAACATCCAACCTCTCTCTCAGAAAGTCACGATAGGAAGCAGTGAGAGACTATACATATAGCCTTGTAGACTTGTTTTTTATGCGTCTAACTATATACATTCAGATATATAGTTAGACGCATAAAAAACAAGTCTACAGAAAAATTGTAAAGGCAGGCTCCAAGATCGGAGGCATGGGAGGGGAGAAGGAAGATAGCGGCAAGAGAAGGCTAAGAACGGGAAAGGCAACTGACCTGTCCTCAGCGGCAACCCTGACTGAACTGAGCAGAATAAACCTTGACTTGAACCATCCAGTTGCAAGTTACCAGTAACAAGTTTCCAGGAACCAGTTACCCGGTTACCATTTTTTGCAGGTGTCAGAACGACTCACCTGGCCAGGCCATTTGGAGTGGGCGAACTCGAGGCTCTTGCTGTCAGCGGCAAAGACTATGAAGTGGCGGCCCAGCCCCACCCGCTGCAGATGCACTTGACATCACCCAAAGAAGCTGAGCTGAGCTGAGCTGAGCAATACAAACCTTAAGCTGTCTGGCCAGGCCATTTGGCCAACAGTAACCAGTTGCTACTTTCTAAACGACTCACCTGGCCCGGCCATTTGGAGTGGGCGAACTCGAGGCTCTTGCTGTCAGCGGCAAAGACTATGAAGTGGCGGCCCAGACCCACCCGTTCCAGATGCAGCACCCAGTTCTCCAGCATGTCCTCATAGCCTGCAGTGGCACAGAGTGATGAGAAACAGGGTAACAGGGTAATAAGGGTAACATGGATGGATTTAACGCGTTCGGACGCAGCACCCAGTTGCCCAGAATATCTTCAAAGCCTGGGCGCCAAGGTGGCACGGTGATGGGTTAACAGGGTAACAGTAAACACAACGCCTCAGGTGCAACTCAACGAGGTAGGTAGGGGGGTCATCGATCGAGGCCTTCAGATGCAGCAGCACCCACCCAGCTCTCCAGTATGTCCTTGTAGCCTGGTCGCCGCAGTGGCACAGTGACAGGGTGACAGGGTAACAGGGTAACAGGTTAACATTGAAGTGAACACAAAGTCTACAGGTGCAACCCCACGAGCAAAGGGGAAGGGTGATCGTGATTCAACGCCTTGAGATGCAGCACCCACCCAGTTCTCTGACATGTCCTCATAGCCCGCGTGCCAGCCCGGTGGCACAGAGCAGCACAGTGACAGAGTAACAGGGTAAAAGGTTTACACTGAAATCAAGGCCTTCAGATGCAGCACCCAGTTCCCCCCGGCATGTCCTCGTACAGTTACAGGGTGACTGTGTACCAAGGCAAAGGGGAGGGACTGGCACGGTCACATGGTGACAGGGTAACCATGTAACCGGATATGGGAAGTAGGGAAGTGTGTGAGAAGGGTAACAGGGCAGAGGGAGGGCAGGGGCAATTCAACGGATCCAGGTGCAACGTCCATTTCCAGTGTGGCCTCTCATCCTGTGATACATGATGGCGTAACAGGGTAACAGGACAATAGGGTAACATGGTAACCAAGCAACAGGATATCTGTGTTACAGGGTAACAGGACACCTGGGTAACAATGTCGCTTGTATGCATGGTAGTAGATAGATCGTAGCTAGATCATAAGCACCCGGAGAACAGAGGATGAAAATCTCCCATATTTTCCAACTGTATCATCACACCAGGAATAGTGGTTGAGCAGCATCATGCAGAGCACAGCACAAGCACAAGTAACGGGAAGGCAACAACTCTCCTGGTCCAATCCTACAATCATTATATGTAAGTTGTAACGAGGGCCACTAGCGCGATTGTGGAGGGTTTTGCTAAAACTTGCCCAAACGATATCCATTCTATGGCATACCTGCATTCGAGGACGCGATAATGACAGTTCCGTTAAGCGAGACGCGGCTGGCCATGTCCCATAGCGCGCCGAGCTTCTCGTGAAGATCGCTGAGGCCGTTTCCTGCCAGGCGACGACGGACTGGCTCGCGAAGGGGTTCGCGGAAGGTTTTGCGAGGTTCGGCGAAGGAGCATGCGACAAAATGGCTGCCGAGAAGAATTGCGAGGAGGAGGACGAGAGAGGAACGGAAGAGGCGTTGACATGAGAACGGTGACAGTCTCAGCGCACGTGGGGGATTTCGTATGGCTGACGGATCAACTCCGACACGTGTCAAGCGTCGTGTAGAGAGTTCTGGCGCGAATGAAGTGCGCGCTTGTCGTCCTTGAGTCCATTTCGTTGCAGGTGTTTTTTCAGGTGACTTTTGAGTCGACTCAGAACGTGTCCACCTGAGAATTGTAAAAAAACATCCGCAACGGGAATGACGTGCGCCCTTGGCCTTGAGCCGGCGACATCCGTGTCACGCCTGAACTCAGACGTAGCAACCTGTGCGTAGCAAAGACAGTTGATTGAATCGTAGCCGTGGAAAGTCCCTTCTCTCGACTATCTCGGGCTGCGGTTTCACTACTACAATGAACGCATCAGCTGTTCGCGGTAACGCGTATGGAACGGTTACCTCGTGAGGAAAGCGCGCCTCGAGGCACGTGACATATTTCGCTCTAGATGATGACGATGGCAAGGTACGCCGTGATTGGCGGCGGCTGGCGGTTGTCGCTCTTCAACCAGCCAGATAAAGCGCGAGCAGATCACCAACGGTCACTGTTGGTGTGGTTGGTGGGCTGGGTTATCTCAAATTGGTTCGCCACCGTTCTGAACCCATGCGAAATTCCTCCGTTCCACACTGTTTCGGGTGGGGAACATGTGCGCGCACAACCGGCGTACTGTACAGTGAACTCGTACGAGTTCATTACACATTCGCAATCGAAGCATTGTCAACGAGTGTCGAGCAGGGCTCACGATGGCAGAACAGGGTGTACAGTACATCCGGAAGTTCGTGAAATCGACGATTTCGCCTCAACTTTCGCACCACCTTCTAGGGACTTCGCAATCCAACCGTACCTCGAGGTTCAGTTTGCGAAAATGAAGCCTCTGTAATCGTTTCGTCAACGCCGCTTTGCTTTGCGATTACGAGTTGTATTGCGATATTCACGTTCCCAGCTCAGTCGGTTCTTGGTACGCATCGGAACGCCAGAATTTCCTCCGTCCCTGTGCACATCATATCCTCCTTCATACCCCACCCCACCCCACCCCACACCCCACTGAACAGTACTCTGTGGAATTTGCCAGCTACAATTGATGCCCGTTTGAGCCCCTCCCGGTTGCCTGTGAAGGGGGTATGTAAGCTACACCTTCATTTCGTGGGCTGTTCGTATGTTTCGTTACACCTTATATGTGCATCAATGCAGATACTGGTAACCACCCGTTTTGTCTGATTCGTAACAGTAACAGTTGGCACTCCTTGTCATTAGTGTGTGTTTTTGGTTACCTTACGATTGCAAGAACAATCCACCCTCCATCCACATCAAATGTTTAACTTAGTAAGAAACATACAAACCAGTCGAACCTCCAATAAAAATCTCCCACCTGGCCCCCACCGTCAATTGTGTGCAGCACAGAGAATCATTCACAAAGGTTCACAAGGAGTGAACACACGAGCACATCAAAGAGCCTTTTGCTCTTTCGGGGGGGGGGGGGGGTCAAATTCAATCACAGACGCATCCACTCCGCCGCGTCTGTGTACACGCCCATCACGGCGCCAACCCCGGCGTCCAGCAGATGCTGACGGCGGGAAGGCTGGGTCATCCAGCCATGCAGCACTCGGCCACGCGGACGCAGGGAGTCAGGCGTCGGTGTTGCGCCTGGCGTGCGCGCCACCGACGGGGTCACGTTGAGATTAATGGGCGGGCTCGCCCGCTCCATGCGCGCAATGATCACCGGGTTGCAGATGTCGAAAAGGTGGCACAGGTCGCGCGGCTGGATGCTGATGGCGCGCGCATAGCCAATGAGCATCTCGCACGCCGCTTGAGCCGTGCGACGCGCTTCACGGCTCACGGGGTCAGCATCCTCATACACGGCCTGCATGGTGGGGGTCGCCTCCTACATTTCCACCCCCCAGCCCGCACCCGGCTCAGTCGGATCCGCCGCGCCTTCGGCGCACGTCGGCTCACCATCGTCGATGGCCACGTAATCAGCCGCGGACATCGCCCCAGGCCCGAGACGAAGCCCAGAGATGAGAGTCCCGACGTCGCCTATCTCGTCATCAAGCTCGATATCGGGATAGGCGGACGGGGTGGGCTCGTCGTCATGCACGTGCGGCAGCTCCATGGCCCACGAATGCGGGAGGCACCCCGTACGCCACCAGCACCGCTGGATGGTGCGCGGACCGATGCCTGTCCACGCGTCCGAGAGCCACGCCAGGACGTCGCGCAGATTCGGGCGAAACCGCGCGGCGGAGCTGGTGGCTCCGTCCGCGTTCCACAGCGCCGTGAAGGCCCGCAACCAGTGCTGGCGGTAGCGCGCCTTGGCGGTTGCAATTATCCCCTGGTCGAGCGGCTGGGTGAAGGCCGTCGTGTTAGGCGGCAGGAAGACCAGGCGTAGGTTGCTAAGGCAGGTCGTGCGAAGGCCGCACACTATTTCGCTCCACCCAAACTCGCTCCTGAGCATGTGCGAGCTCGCGTTGTCGAGGAGAATGACGATGTGGCGGCCCTCAGCATACATGGCCGCATTGAGCTGTTCAATGAAGTGTGTGAACAGCTGTGGGAGGGAAGCGATGGGAGCGGGATAACCGCATTTGAGGTGATGATACGGTGCGCCGCATAGTACAAGCCACATGGCGCGATCATAGTGGCAACACGTAAGCTTAAACAACAACCAAACGCGCACCTACTAGAACTAGAAATGCCACACAATCTCACCGGCGCCGTCATCCATCCTTTGGCGTTGTTACGCCAGTAACAAAGCCTTTCAGGGTCGTAGTCCGGGCGAAAGTCATGCGGGCGCCTCGCCTTAGAGATGACCAACGGACGAAACGCGTGGCTCCCGTCGGCATAGATGAGAAACGCAACGGTAAGGCGTTCCTTCGACACCTTCCGCCCAGGAATACGAGCGTTGCTGTAAGTACGCCGCGGGAGCACGGACAGCCACAGCGCGGTTTCATCGAGGTTGTACGTGTCGCGCGGACGGGCGGAGAGATGCATGAGAAGCCGCGGGAGCTTCTCCTGGCAGTCGCGCACAGCGGCATGGTCCGCGCTTGCCGCCTCGCCGACAGATGCACGGCACCTCACTCCCTGCCGCCGCAACGCACGCCGCACCCATCCGATGGAGCAGCGAAACATGGGCGGAATGCCCATGTTACGAGCCATCGTCGCGACGTGGTCGCGGATGGTTTGCAGCATCAACGGGACGCCGGCTGGCCCCGCGTTCGAGATCCACCTTGCCATGGCCTGCTCCAGCTGAGGCCATGCGCCTCCCCGCCGGCGGATTGGGTTGTCGCCTGTCTCGACCACAGCCCAGCGGTCGGCGCTTTTCAGGATGCGGCCGATGGTGGAGCGGTCCGGTCGAAGGCGATACTTGGAGTAGCACCACCGCGCCAGGTCAACGTGACGCAGGCGCGGGTTCTCCACATGGTGGAGACAAATGGCGCGCTTAATGTGCACAGGAAGCTGCTCACGGCGGTGGAACCGAGGCATGTTGAATGGCGGGGGTGTGAGAAACTGATGCATAACTGAAGTCAATGCCGTTGTTTTAAAGTTGAGTTACTCGCCCAGTGATGCTCGCTAGGGGCCTGTTCCGAGTGGATGGTGGTGTGTTCTGTGCCAGGTTCGTTTCGTGTATTTGGTCTGAGGGTGGGGGCACTGTGATTTGTAACCACATATTATGACGCCTGACGTGGGCAGGGCGAACAATGCTTGGTTGCGTATGCTCTCTTACCCTACAAGTGCAGGTTACACGTGGCAAGGTGAACCTGACAGTCTGACTGTTACATGCACCATGAATCTCGCTTATCTGTTTGGTTAGTTTGGCGAATGCATTTACGAAGCCAAGCGGGTTTCGTTCACACATTTCGGGTGTGTGTCTTCTGGCCTAAATACTGAGAAAACCAGGGTCGGCGTGGTTTGTTTCTGACTGCACGTGCAGAATCGTTCGAAGCGCGTGCACAGTACCCTGCCATCCACGTGTCTGTACCGTGGGTGCATTTGCCCGGGGTGGAAACATCGGGTGCAGCGTTTCCATCCGGTGCATGGCAAATCCGCGTGCACTGGTTGGGCATCATGTGTACTGTAATGTCCATCCACATCCTCAGCCTACTAATTCCTGATGCAGCCTATTTGAGCCCAGACGTAGCAGCAATGGGTTTCCATGCCACACACCCAGTTCACTTCATACTACAACGCCTACATCCACTAACTCGCACAAGCCTTGCGGCATTTTGCGATCCGGCAAGTTCTGTTAAGGATGGATCTTTCAGCCACAGTAAAGCCGTTGCCACCTGTGCAAAGAACCTCCTCGTTCTCCTGTCAGCGTCTCTTCCGTTCCTCTCTCCTCCTCCTCGTCGCATTTTTTCTCAGCACCCATTCCGTCGCCTGCTCCTTCGCCAAACCTTCTCGCGAACCCCTTCGCGAACCGGTCCGTCGTCGCCTGACAGAAGACGGCGGCCTCGGCGAGGTTCATGAGAAGCTCGGCGCGCTATGGGACATGGCCAGCCGCCTCTCGCTTAACGGGACCATCATTATCGCGTTGTCCAATGCAGGTGCGATGATGGTTCGTTAAATTCTCCTGCCCGCCATTCCCCAGTATTCCGTTACCACATTACTGTATTCGTTTTCCCATGTTACCCTGCTTCCGGCCTTCGAGACATGCTGAAGAAGCGAAAACTTCTTTCCTGCTTCCCTCTTCACTGGATTTTCTTCGTGTTGTTACCCTGTTACCCTGTCGCTGCGTGAAATGGTGAGTCGTCCATGTTGCATCCAGTCAATGTAATTGCATTGGTGGTCCCCAGCCTGTATGCTGGCCATGACTACGCCATTATGCTTACTAGCGAGGACCGCAGGTGTGTGTGGCTTCTGAGTAGACTAACATCCCCATTCCCGCCGGGCAATGTTACCCTCTTACCCTCATTCCCTGTCTGTCGCCATGGGGTGACCATGTTTCGATGACATGCTGGAGAACTGGGTGCTGCATGTGAGCGCGTTAAGATGCGCCAGAAGGCTCTGAGTTCACTGTTACCCTGTTACCTTGTTACCTTGTTACCCTGTAACCCTATTACCCATCACTGTGCCACTGCAGGGTTCGAGGACATGCTGGAGAACTGGGTGCTGCATCTGGAGCGGGTGGGTCTGAGCCGCCACTTTATACTCTTTGCAGCAGACAACACAATCCTTGAATTCGCTCAGTCCAAATGGCCTGGACAGGTCAGTTCCCGTCCTGCAATGCCCCACAAGCCCCATTCATTCGCTGCAAGAGCCGTCGCAGACGTTCTCGGCCTTATCCCGTCACTCTCTCCCTTCTTCTCTCCCATCCCTTCCTCCCACCTTCTTCCCTCTCCGCCTCCTTCCTCCCATCCCACCTCCCGCTTCCACGATTTCCAAGTCTGAGCCTTCATTATCGACCTGAGAAGGCTGTTGAGGAGCCTCAAAAGCCTTCCTCCCATCTGCTGCTCCCGTGGATTCCAAATCTGGGCCTTTATTATCGACCTGAGAAGCTGGTTTCGGAGAGAGAATGTGGACGGGGGGAGATTGAGGGGCTACATTGAATTGAGGCACTACACCTCTTGAGACGTCTCAAAAGTCGTCTTCTTACACGCGCAGCAAGCATGTGGACCTGGGGGATTGAGGGCCTACATTGAGACACTACACCATACCCCACTCCCTCTCACCCTGTTCCATTCCCCTGCCGCAGGCCATTCACCTCAACCTGAATGGACAATTCAACGACGAGGAGAGCGTGGATGTAAAGATTGTCCATTCTTTCACCTCGTTCTTGATATCAACTCAGCCGATTTCTAGCGTGGCGTCGCACCAGGCCATCTACATCCACCACCTGCTCTCCTTCGCTTTCTCCGTGCTCTCCACCCTCCTCGTTCCTGCAGGCCATTCATCTGGACTAAACCTGAGCGGGCAGTTCAGCGATGAGGAGAACGTGGACGTGAGGAAGGAGGTGGACATCAACTCAGCCGGGTTCTTCAGCGTGGCATCCCACCGGGCAGTCTACATCCACCACCTCCTCTCCTTCGGCTTCTCCGTTCTCTACAGCGATGTCGATATCGCCTTCCTCCACAACCCCCTCCCCTTCTTTCAAAAACCCAATCCTCCCACTGATGTGTCTGCTTCTGCTTCTGCTGCTATTGCTGCTGCTGCTGAAGCTGACACGGACGCTGACACCAGCGGGTTGAATTTCGACGTGTTTTTGAGCATCGACCGGTACAGAGAGCAGCCGTCGCCCTACACAGAGCCCATCGACACGCACCTCCTCGAAAAAGGGGGCCGCATCTACTGCACCTGTCTGCTCTTCTTCCGGCCCACTGCCGCTGCAAAGAGCCTCGTAGGCAACTGGGCGTTTCGGATCGCTAAGCTGGGGCGGGAGGGGGGACTAGACCAGGCGCAGTTTAACCTGGTAATGAAGTGGATGCATCAGATGGGTGTGCTGCCGCGGATCGGCGTGCTGCCGCAGCTGCAGTTCCCGTCGGGGCATCTGATGCAGGAGCACTGGGAGGAGTTTGTGGCGGTGCGGCCACGGGTGGTGATGGTGCATGCGAATTATGTCAAAGGGAAGGGCGCGAAGATTGAGGCGCTGAAGAAGGCGGGGTTGTGGTGGGTGAAGGAACAGAGCAACGCGACTGCTGCTGCTGCTGCTCCTCCTCCTGCTGCTGCTCCTGCTCCTGCTGCTGCTCCTGCTGCTTCTGGCGCAGCTGCTGTAAATGCTACAAATGCTGCTTCTGCTGCAGGGCTGGTTGAGGGGCAGGAGAAAGGGCAGGGAGCAGCAGATGGCAAGGAGAAGGCAGGCGAGGGAAGGGTTGAACACAAGGGAGGAGAAGGGGTGCAGGAAGAGGCAAAGGAGAGAGAGGAGCCTATCTTGCTGTTCCCAACGCCTAAGCCGCGTGAGAAGGCTGACAAGGCTGACAAGGCTGACAGGGATGTCAAGGCTGAGAAGGTTGCTGGGATGTCGAGTGTGCAGCAGAGCAAGGAGGGAGGCGCAAAGGGTGGGAAGGAGGGGGAGGGGCAGGCGCTGATTGGACAGGCAGGTGGAAGCGGTGTGGCAGGAGGGGATGGGGATTGGGAGGCGCGGGTATTGGAGGCAGTGGAGCCGTGGGTGGGGGAGCATCTGCAGACGATGCAGGGGAAAGGGGTGAACGTTGGTGGTGGTGGTGGCATGGCGGTCTTCACTGTTGCCTGCGATGGTGAATGGATGGGGAAGCAGTGGGGTGGGAGAAGAGGGGGATAGAACGTAGCTGCTGGTGGTGGCATGGCGGTCTTCACAGTTGTCTGCGATGGTGCGTTGCTGCTGTCACTGTAAGGTGATTCGTGTAGTGATGCAGCATGCATGGGTGGGTGGGGGAGCATCTGAGGACGATGGAGGAGAAAGGGGTGAAGGTAGCATGGCTGCTGGTGATGGCATGCCGGTCTTCACGGTTGCTTGCGATGGTGCATGGATGGGTGTTAGAGATGACTTTTGAGTCGACTCAAGAGTGATCTTGGGAATATGCAGGAGAAAGGGTTGAGCATAGCTGGCAGGCAGTCTGGTGGTCTTCACATTTGCCTGCTATGGTGCGTGGATGTAAATAAAACAGGTGGCTTCTAGATTGGCCATGAGCTGTTGTGGATTTTACTTTTGAGAATTCTCAAAAGTAAAATCCACATAGCTTTTGAGACGTCTCAAAAACACCCTCTCTACACGTGCCTTCTAGATTGGCCATGAGCTGTTGTGGCGGCTTGCCCACATCACATCAGGCGAATGTTGAGACGTCTCAAAACTAGTTTTGAGACTTGGATGTAGAAACAGGTGGCTTTAAGATCGACCATGAGCTGTTGTGGTGGCTTGCCCACTCAGGCGAATCTCTTGCTCCTGCCTCACCCATCTATCCCTCCCCTGTGCTTGATTCCCTAATCCCCCCTCCACACCACCACCTTCCTCCTACCACTCCTCCCACCTTGCAGGCCAGAATGCCTTGTTCCACTCCGCACCAGGCGCGCATGAACCATATTCCTTCTCTTACCAGTCTCTCCCCCCCACCACCTGATTCCCCACTACCACCTTCCCCCTCCCACACCCCCCCACCTGTCAGGCCAGAACGCCTTAGTCCGCACCTGGTGGGCGCGCATGAATCACATTCTTGTGCCTATCTCCTGTCTTGCCCATCTCTCCCCCATGCCGTATTCCTTATTGCCCCCACCATCCTCCCCCCTCCCCCCCCCCCAACCTGTCAGGCCAGGATGCCTTGTTCCGCACCTGGTGGGCGCGCATGAACCGCTTCCCTTTGCTCGCGAGATCTCTCCTCGCCTCCGTGCCTCAGGTGAATCTTGTGATGTGCCTCAGGTGAATCTTCTGTTGTGCCTCAGGTGAATCTTCTGTTGTGCCTCAGGTGAATCTTCTGTTGTGCCTCAGGTGAATCTCGTGTTGTGCCTCAGGTGAATCTCATGTTGTGCCTCAGGTGAATCTCGTGTTGTGGCTCAGGTGAATCATGTGCCACAGGTGTATTTCGTGCCTCACGTGTCCCCCTGTCTTCTCCAGTGCTCTCCCCGTATGTTGCACCCAAGGCGATGCACATGCTAGATCTCAGTGGTTGGAGCTGTTTGTGCCAACTCAACAATTCCCCCTGCCTTTTTCCTGTCCCTGAGTGTCCTCCTCTAGGTGAAGCACATGTCAGCTCCCAGTGCTTGATTGTGACCATTCTCAAAACCTTGAACACTGATTAGGAGAATTCTCAAAATTCCCCGTGCTTCCCATTATGTTGCACCCAAGGTGATGCACATGTTAGATCCAATCACCTTGGGTGGTTGCATTGCAGCTGTTTGAGCCAACTCAACAATTCCCCCTGCCTTTTCCCTTTCCATGAGTGTCCTCCTCTAGGTGAAGCACATGTCAGCTCCCAGTGCTTGATTGGGACCATTCTCAAAACCTTGTACACTGATTAGGAGAATTCGCAAAATCTCTCATGCCTCCCTGTATGTTGCGCCCAAGGTGATGCACATGCCAGATCCAGTAATCTCACCTTGGGTGCTTGCCTTTTCCCTGTCCCTGTGTGTCCCACCCAAATTTGAGCCAACTCAGTAACGCCCCCTTCCTTTCTCCTGTCTTTTGAGACGTCTCAAAAGCCACCTTGGGTGGTTGCAGCTGTTTGAGCCAACTCAGTAACGCCCCCTTCCTTTTTCCTGTCCCTGTGTGTCCCACCCAAATTGATGCACATGCCAGGGGGCACATCGTAGGTCAACCCAAGGAGAGGACGTCTCTCCAAGTGCCAGCAGCTTTTCGAGTCAACTCAATTCTCTCCCGCCAAGTTCTCACAGCCATCCCCGTGTCTTCCTCCACGTCCCTCCCCGTGTCTCCCCTCATGTCCTCCCCGTGTCCCCCCTTCTCTCCCCCCGTGTCTCCCCCCCATATCCCCCCCGTGTCCCCCCCCCATCTCTCCCCCCGTCTCTCCCCACCACAGCCCATGCGCATGCCAGGGGGGCACACCGTGGACCGACCCAAGGAGAGGACGTCCCTGCAAGTGGCTGCAGCGTTTTGAACCAACTCAACCATCTCCCATGAGATTCTCACAGCTGCCCCCATGTCCCCCCCCGTGCCATCCCCGTCTCTTCCCTCGTGTCTTCCCCCTGTATCTCCCCACCACAGGTCATGCGCATGCCAGGGGGGCACACCGTAGACCGACCCAAGGAGAGGACGTCCCTGCAAGCGGCTGCAGCCACGTGCCTGCTACTTCCTCCCCTCATCATCGCTCGTCTGCTGGCTGCCAACGTCACTGCTGTCTACAGGTGTGCTTTGGTGTGTTTTCAAAGTGCACTGTGTATGATGGTGCAAGCGACTGCAGCCACGTGCCTGCTACTTCCTCCCCTCATCATCGCTCGTCTGCTGGCTGCCAACGTCACTGCTGTCTACAGGTGTGCTTTGGTGTGTTTTCAAAGTGCACTGTGTATGATGGTGCAAGCGACTGCAGCCACGTGCCTGCTACTTCCTCCCCTCATCATCGCTCGTCTGCTGGCTGCCAACGTCACTGCTGTCTACAGGTGTGCTTTGGTGTGTTTTCAAAGTGCACTGTGTATGATGGTGCAAGCGGCTGCAGCCACGTGCCTGCTACTTCCTCCCTTCATCATCGCTCGTCTGCTGGCTGCCAACGTCACTGCTGTCTACAGGTGTGCTTTGGTGTGTTTTCAAAGTGCACTGTGTATGATGGTGCAAGCGGCTGCAGCCACGTGCCTGCTGCTGCCGCCCCTCATCATCGCCCGCCTGTTGGCTGCCAATGTCACCGCCGTCTACAGGTACAGTGCGCAGTGCAGTTAGAGTGTTGCTACAGCTACAGGTACGTTGAGCAGTGATAGGTGCTGTATAATATAATATAAGCACCTCGTGTTCCCCTCATCATCTCCCGTATCCTGGCTGCCTATGTCACCGCCGTCTACAGGTATAGTGCCCACAGAGCAGTGCAGTGAGCAGTGCAGTGAGCACTGCAGTGACCAGTGCTTTGTCCGCAATGCTGCTAGAATCGCAGTAGAATCACCCACTGTCCCCTCATTCTCGCCCGCCTGTTCACTGCCAACATTACTGCCGTCTACAGGTGCAGTGAGCACAGCAGTGAGCAGAGCAGTGAGCAGAGCAGTGAGCAGAGCACATTGCTTTGAAGTATAATCTCCTTGTTTTGCAGTATAACCACCCAAGTCACCCTAAATCTCTCCTTACTCTCCACTAGTTCTTCCCTTTCTCCCCTACGTTCTCCTCATTCGTCCCCCATTCTCCCCGCACTCGTCGCTTATCCTTCTCTCATTCTCTTTTCCCTCCACGCTCCCTCTGCACCTTTTCTTTCCCTCCGCCCCCCTCACCCCACCCTGCGCCCTCCCCTCCTCCCAGCGACATCAACTCAGTGTGGCTGTGTGACGCCCGCTCCTGGTCTCATATTTCCTTTGTTGCCCCCTCAATCTTCCTGCGTTCTCCTTCCCTCCATTGCCCACCAGCGACATCAACTCAGTGTGGCTGTGTGACGCCCGCTCCTGGTCTCATATTTCCTTTGTTGCCCCCTCAATCTTCCTACGTTCTCCTTCCCCCCATTGCCCACCAGCGACATCAACTCAGTGTGGCTGCGCGACGCGCGCCCCTACTTCCTGCCAGCCTACTCCCTCGTGCTGCCCTCCCTCTCCCACCAAGTCCCACCTCAGCAGCAGCAGCCAACGACAGCAGCAGCTCAAGGGGCACAAGGGGAAGCAGAGAACGGGCCAGGAGAGGAAGGAGAGAGCAGCAAGGGGGGTGAGGGTGGGGGCAGCAGGCAGCAGCAGGAGGCAGCAGCCCCTGCACCTGCCAACACCACCATCGCCCTCATGCCATCCCTCCTGGGGTCCCTCTCTCCATGGCTCATGGCTCTTCGCCCCTCCCCTGCTGTGCAAGCCATGGTGAGTCGCTGGGCCCTCAGGGCTTTAAAAGGTTTTAAGTATGCAGAAGCAGCCGAAGCTGCAGGTGGTTCGGGTGTGTTTTCTGGATCGGAGATTCTCAAAAGGGCTCTCACATGCCGTGGCTGAGATGGTTCGGGAAGCGGGGCTTGTGGGAGCGGAGGAGCTTGGGTTGGGTGAAGGTCCGGGTTCGGCAGGAGGCATAGATGCAGGTACGGAAGCAGGTGCGGGAGATGCAGGAGAGGGGCAAAGAGGAGCAAGCGTGGGGGTGCTGCCAGAGCAGTTATTCCCGCCTGGGTGGAAGGTGGTGGGGGATAGGGCATGGCTGGAGGCGCATAGGAAAGAGATAGTGGCCTTGCAGGTCAGCTGTGGGGATGACAGCCAGGTGCAGGAGATGTGTGTCCGAGACATGAAGCTGTGGTTGTAACGTAACTTGTAATTATTGCAGCAGTGGTTGGTACCGTAATTTTTTTTCTGCAGGGGTATTTTCATTTCTGCAGCCTGCAGTGTATTCAGCAAGTTCTTGCTTTTTGCAGTAGTACAGTACTATCATGCGTTGAGCTTGCTATGGTAACTGTGTTATGTTTGATATACTGTAAGTGCAAGATCAATTTAAAAACACCGCTTTGCAGCGGGACCACTCTGAACCCTCGCATAGGCCCTGAATGCAATGGGTGCAGACTAAGACTGGCACCAGCATGAGTACTGGTAGTTGCCACAAAGTTGGACCCAATTGGGCATAAGATGCCCACAGGGTGGTCTTGGCTGCACTGGTCTAGAGCCATAGTGAACGGTGGTGGTGGGGATCTAAATGACGTACCGTTCTTTCTCGACAATAAGACCCTTTGCATTGAAGTCCTCCCAAGTCCTGATCAGGGCCATGTTGGTGCCTTAAATTGAAATACTAAGGAGTTTTCACTTGAGTAGTGATGCATTTGTGCTGGTGTGTTTACCTTTTAATAATTGTGTTTCTCATTTTGTACAGCTATAAGTGTATAGGGAAAGTGCTTATCGTCCCCAGTAACGAGCCGCATGCTTATCGAGGCTGCGAAATCCACTCCCACCAACCAACCGTTCCACCAACAACCCACCCCAACCCAACCAATGGCATGCCACGCCACACCACACCACCTACCTAATCACCCCCCACCCCACCTCTACCACGCACACGTATCTCTCATTCATCCTCCCCCATTTCTTCGGTTTTGTCGCGCCGGAGCTGGGCATACACCTTGGTCCTTGATCCTTCAGCCTGACTTCAGTCGTTCAGTCTGACTACTGAAACTATATTACAGAGACAATCAGCGGCCGGCAATGCGTTGCTGTTGTTGCTGCTGCTGACAGAGAATGCGTGTGCTGTTTACCCCGTGAAACGAGTCAATTCGCCAAGCATGGCGGCTTCAGCGCGAGTTCGTCCGCAGCGGTGGCATTGCTCAGCGCTGCGCGTGTTACTCATCACGACCACCTTTTTGGCGTTCACGTTTGCAGTCGATAGCAGAGCTGGTACGCTGCGCTTTTGACATCATCCGATGCCTCCTTTCCCATCATTTAGACACTTTCCGGGATTCGCAAATGGCGTCAGGAGAATGCTCCCCATCGCAAATTGCATCGTGTAGTTACTGTAGTTACCTTCAGAATGTATGTGCTGCCTAACCGGGGTCGTAGTTTTGAACCACCTTAAAACGCGATCCCTCCCCATCACAAATAGCATCATTTGGGCACTTTCAGAATGCGTTTGCTGCTTAACCCGGTTCGTTACTCCGTCCGTAGTTACCCCGCGTCGTCTGCTCATACTTACTCCGTTTTGCGTCACCGGATTCCACCGGATTCCACCGGATTCCTGTCCAGCGCGCCGGTACTTCGGCGCTCCTGCGCTCTGAAGTTTCTGCAGTTTTTTTTAAGGCCTAAAAGTTGCTCCGATGTTTCGATGCTCGAGACGAGTCGTGTCTTAGGAATGGTGTCAGGCCTAGTCGATGGCGCGGTGCGCTTCGCGTTTGAGCATTGCAAGTTGTCGTCTCGTTTTGGTGGTGTGTGGTTTGCTTGTCCGTCGCTCTATGTATGCTTTTCGTTTCTCTCATGGGCTGGCGTATTAAAAGGTACGCAGCTCAGCACTAGTCATGCTGAAAGGGTATCCGTCTTTCTCTCCCCCTCCTTCCGTCCCTCTCTCCGCCCGTTTCAACGTCCCTTTTCCGTCCAATTTTCCGTCCCTTTTCCGTCCCCGTCCCCGTTCCCGTCCCTAATCCGGCAGCACCTGTGGCCTTTAAGGCGAGCCAAGATTCACCCGAAGTTTTCGCCACGCTGGCAGCACCTGTGTCATTTGAGTCACAGCTAATGCAGACCTCACCTGTTTCCGAGGTAGGGGTGATGGTGAGGAGGAGACGGTTGCAGGCGGAAGGGGGGGGATCGAGTCAGGAGGATGATGAGGATGAGAGGAGGCAGGAAGAAGAGGAGAAGAGGGAGGAAGAGGAGGAGAGGAAGGTGGAGGAGGAAGAGAAGGAGGAGGCGGAAGAGGAGAGGAGGGAGGAGGAGGAGGAGCGAGGTAAAGGGGGAGAAGAACGGGAGGGGAGGGGGGAGGAGCAGACGGGTGAGGCGGGGAAAAGGGTAAGGGAGGGGAAGAGGAGGAGCAGGACGAGGAGGGGGTGTTGGCGGAGGGGGAAGGGGAGGAGGAACAGGAGGAGGGGGAGGGGGAGGAACAGAAGAAGGGGGAGGGGGAAAGGAAGGAAGGGGAGGAGGAGGAGGAAGAGGAGGAGGAAGAGGAGGGCGCACAAGGCAAGGAGGGGAGTTCAAGAAGCAATGAAGGTTCTGGTGATAGCAGAGGTGGCGGTGCCGGTAGTGGTGTTGGCAGCAATGCGGGTGGTACTGCTCCGGGTGTGGGTGGTGGTAGAAGCGAAAGTGGCCAAAGCAGCTCGTTTGGTGGCACTGGCGGTGTTGGTGGTGGTAACAATGGTGGAGCAGGAATGGGAGGAGCGGGAGGAGCAGGAATAGGAGGAGGAGAAACAGGAGGGGGAGGAGGGCAAACGGGAGGGGAGGAGGGCGGCAGGAGGCCTGGAGGGCGGCGCTACGTGCCGCCACTGGCTGACGTGATAGCGAACGTGACGGGCGGCAGGGACCGTCCCATTGTGGTGGTCACGGCTCGTGCTGTGAACCTGGAATTCGTTCACAACTGGTGCGCTGAGGAGGGGATTCTTGGGATTGTGGGCGATAGGGGGAGAACCGGGGGGGGAATTGTGGTGGGAGAGACAGATAGGAGAAGTAGGAAAGGGAGAGGAAGGGTAAGACGTCACGGCTCTTGCTACCAGCCTGGAATTCGTTCACAACTGGTGTGCTGGGGAGAGGATCGTGGGGAGAGAGGATGAGGGGAGGAGGGAGGAGGGGATTGTGGGGAGAGAGCGGATAAGGAAAGAGGGATGGGGAGATGAAGGGTAAGATCTCATGGCTCGTGCTGTCAGCCTGTCAACCGCACGGGCTGCTTTTGAGTCGACTCAAAACCACGTGTGTTGAGTCTGCTTCTGAGTTGTCTTGAAAGCGTGCTGTCAGCCTGTCAACCGCAGGACTTTTTCTAGAATTCTAAAAAATATCTGAGATTTCTACAAAAATAATCTGATAGTTCCAAAAAAAATCCCTGCAACGAGCTGTAATGGGGAGATGAAGGGTTCCTTTACAATAGGAGGCATGGGGAGTTGATTGTGGAAAGGAGTGGCCTATGGGTGCCTATGGGTGCCTATGGGAGCTGCGTTGCGTGCTTGGTTGGTCCCCCGAGCTGCCTGTCTCTTTTTCCTCCCCATTGCACCGAGGTGACTTTTGAGTCGACTCAAAGTCTCCTCCTCGTTGCACCTGGCAGGCGCCTGTCAGTGCAGGCAAAGTGCTTCAGGCGGCGAGTGCTATTCATGACAACGGGGGGGAGAGAAAACATCCTTTTTTCCCCCCACCCCACCCCACCCCACCCCACCCCCTCTTTGCACGTGCCAGGTACCTGTCAGTGCGGGGCAAGCGCATGGGACGGCGGATGCTGTTCATCGCAGAGGGAAGGCGGAAAGGAAACCCTCCTCCCCCTTCTCCTCTTTCTCCCTCCTCCACCCCTTCTCCCCTGCCAGGTACCTGTCAGTGCGGGGCAAGCGCATGGGGCGGCGGGTGCTGTTCATAGCAGAGGATTACCACTCCTTCCGCCTGCTGAACCGCCAGTTCCCCATGCGGACCGCCCTTATCGTCACTCCCAAGAAGGACCAGGTGGGTGCTGTGCGGTGACACATGCACATGCACGTATGCACACTTGTTTATTGCAGATGATTACCACTCCTTCCGCCTGCTGAACCGCCAGTTCCCCATGCAGACCGTCCTTATTGTCACTCCCAAGGGCGACCAGGTGGGTACTGTGCGGTGACAGATACACATGCATACCACGTGGTCACACATGCACAGCTGTAAGGATTACCACTCCATCCGCCTGTTGAACAAGCAGTTCCCCATGCAGACCGCTCTTATTGTCACTCCCAAGAAGGACCAGGTGGGTGCAGTGCGGTGACACATGCACATGTATGTATGCACTCTTGTTGATTGCAGAGAATTACCATTCCTTCTGCCTGCTGAACCGCCAGTCCCCCATGCAGGCTGCTCTTCGTGCGGATTTTTTGAGTCGGCTCAAACAGCCGCTTTCCAAAACTGCACATGCTATTCATGTCATTGCACTTTACATACCTCCGCCCGTGCCTGGTTGCCCCGATGTCAATGCAGACAGCAGGCATTGAGGACCGGCGCCCATGGCATTTTCTTCTCCTTCTGCAGCACAACGTTTCCTTCCTCTACAATGTGAGCCCTCCCTGCTTGACGATGTGAGCCCTGCCCTTGCGCTGCACTGCCATGTCCCACAACAACAACATCTCAAAACTCTTCCTTCGCTTTCTGCAACACAACGTCTCCTTCCTCTACAATGTGAGCCCCGCCCCGCCCCGCCCCGCCCTGCCCCGCCCCGCCCCGCCCCGCCTTGCTCGCTCCGCTCCGCCCCGCCCCGCCCTGCCGTGCCGCCCACGGCATGTCTTCCTCTACAATGTGAGCCCTGCCCTGCCCTGCCCCGCCCCGCCCTGCCCTTCCCCGCCCTGCCCTTCCCCGCCCCGCCCCCCCCTGCAGTGCCGCCCGCGGCATGTCTTCCTCTACAGCGTGATCCTGCTTGCCGTTCATTCATCTGTGCATTTTCGTTTAGACTTGTCCAAAGCGATACCTCGTCTGCCGCCACCGTTGAGACGCCGCAAAGGCCCTCCCCCATCCCTTCCCCTCTCTACACCATCAGGAGCAAAGGCCTCTCTCAAAGGATCCAGACATGGTGTGGCTGCACCTGCCATTCATCTGCTTAACCACTCACCCCCCCCCTCCCCCCTCCCCCCTCCCCCCCTCCCCCTGTAAACACTCCAGGATCCGGACATGGTGTGGTTGCAGCTGCCCTTCGGTTACTTCAACGGTGATTTCGACCTCTGGGCTGCCTCTTCCGCTGCCACCTTTGACGCACCTCAGCAGCCCACCGACGACGCCGCCCCCTCCACCAACCACCACCTCCTCCGCCCCACACCTCTCCCACCCAACCAACCGCTCTCCACCGCTCTGCTTTTCTTCCGAGCGTCCCCTGGCGCCAGGGCGGTGGTGCAGGGGTGGCAAGCGGAGCTCAAGTTTATTGTCATGAAGATGAGAAAGCTGGGCGTGCCGATTAACCAGAGCGAGGGCGCGTTCAATCGCGCGGTTCGAGGAGCCGGGAGCGCCGCCAGGGTCGCGCTGCTGCCGCAGTTGCTGTTCCCGTCGACGGCTCTTTATTTCAGGTGGGTCGGTCGGAGAGTGTTTGCTGTTGGGTCTGTTTTTGTGTCTCAAAAATCGCTGCCGCAGCTGCTGTTCCCGTCCACAGCGCTTCTCTTCAGGTGCGTCGATCGGAGAGGGCTTGCTGTTGGGTCTTTTTTTTTAGACGTCTTAAAGTTGCTGCTGCAGCTGCTGTTCCCGTTGACGGCGCTCTACTTCAGGTGGGTCAGCGAGTGTTGAGAGGTTTCAATACGTGATGTGAGTCAGAGAATGTTTGCTGTTTGGTCTCTTTGTTTATAGCACCACACAGCGGTGTTGAGACGTCTCAATACTCAGGTGAGCTGGTTGGGTCTTGCTGGTTCTGGCTCCCCGCAGCAGTGAGCTGGTGCGGGTTGTTAGGTTTGTTCATTCCGAGGGGCCTGTAAAGGGACCTGTCAAGGGGCCTGTCAAGGGGCCTGTAAAGGGGCCTGTCAAGGGGCCTGTTAAGGGGCCTGTAAAGGGGCCTGTCAAGGGGCCTGTCAAGCCCAGGCAAAAGGAACTAGGCTGCAGATGTCCTTTCTGCTGCTGAGGCTCTTTCCAATGACATGCAGTTGTGCTTTGTTTTCAGTGAGCTGGCTTAATCCTTATCTTCCTTTTTGCTTTCCGTTTACCCGTTTCATTTTTTTCTCCTCTTCTCACTCTTTCTAATGCGGTATCCTGGTGTTGCAGCAATCCCTCATTTCGCTCGGATTTGGAGGCGAAGTCAATTAGACCAGTCGTGCTACACAGCAGCGCAATTGAAAACAGGCTTGAAAAGAAGAGCCTTTTAAAGAGTCACGGCCTATGGGTGCTATCGGATAAATGGCAGCCGTTTGCTATGGGACGCTCCCAAAACATTGGTGGATGAGGCACACACTGAACTGTATTTTATGTGACAGTTGAGCCTAATTCTTGGGTGGTTGGATTGGTATTGTAAATGTTGCAAGTATTCTAGTAATTACTGACAGTGCGCCACTACTTCCTATTGTAGGGGAAACTGTCTACTGGAGATCGAACAATAGCGAATCTTGAAAGTAGAATTTCGCAACGTGCGTACCCTCTAGAAGCTTCAAATTCGTTTTCCCACTAATTCCCGCTTTGTCATTCTCCCGCCATTTGCTTTGGCGACACAGCCCAGCCTCCATCCACTCAATACTTCCCCTTGCTCTCCCCTCACTCGTTCATGTGGACGATGCCTCCGGAAAAAAAGGTTGAGGCTTGGGTTGGGTTTGTTCGGTAGTTTTTCGTCCCGACCAGCCATAACCTCACGGGATGAAGTAATTTCTGAAGGTATTGTTCCTTAGGAGCGCGATCGTGACGTCGTGTCGACCTATCGGATTGCGAAGTGCAAGCGTAGCGCGGCGATAGCCAATCATGACCACCAGCGCGTTGGCCGGGATTCTTTCAGAGGCCACGTTGACGGTCGACGTGGCAACGAAGCACGTCCGCGAAGCGACCGATGTGGCTATTGCTGACGCGGAAAGAGCTCCGCACGTCCTGCGGCGAGCAGCTGACGTGGATGCGGACGACCCTGCCACGTGGCGCGAGCTCACGCTTCCGTCGCGAGGGTTTTCGAGGGTGAGATAAACAGGAGGATCCACTGTTCTTAACGCAAAGCAATAGCAACGCGATATGCTGCGAGAGCAGACGTTGGTGATCACGAGGTCGAAAACCCCGAAACCGCGTTAACCCCTTTTGTAGCTCCTTCGCCATTCTTCTTGTGCAACGTTCCTCATCATCATCGTATCAGAAGTGACTTTTGAGTCGACTCAAAAGTCAGCTCGTTCCTCAACATCAACATCGTATCAGAAGTGCTTCAACTGACAGCGCCTAAAACGACATTGGTTTTCGGTTTACAGCGCCTTATGTGGTTTGCCTCACTACGTCCCTCAAATGTCTCACTGCTTTTGAGAATTCTCAAAAGTGCTGCTCCTTCCGACGCCGCGTCTCTCCCATCTTCGCTTCCCTCCCCTCCCCGCTCCTTCTGAACCTCTGTCCACCTGCCGTCCACAATCGATCCCCACTGCCAGGTGGACAGCCTCGCAGCCTCCTCTGAGTCTCCCCGCCTCCTCTCCTCCCCGCTCTCTCTGAACCTTTCTCCCCCTGCCGCTCTCAATCGATCCCCACTCCCAGGTAGACAGCCTCGCAGCATGCTCCCAGTTGACTCGCCTTGACTTGAGCGGAAACAACTTGACTTCCCTCGAGGTGAGCGGTGAGGGGTGCGGGCTGAGGGAGAGGAGGGAGAAGGGGGGGGGGAGAGGGGGCATACGTGGAACGTGGTGTTACTCACACCCACTGCCAGGTGGACAGCCTCTCGGCCAGCTCACAGTTGACTCGCCTTGACTTGAGCGGAAACAACCAGACTTTTCTGGAGGTAAGTGCACGTGGCTGTATCTAAGCCGGGATTTGGAGATTAAGCTGTCTCCGAGATGTGATGTTTGCGTACCAAACCCGAACCTTGACCCCTGACCATAAACCCCAAACTTTTCGCCAAAACCTCGAAATTCCCTCAAATACTAGCTTTTTTCTAAAACCTTGACTTCTACTAAAACCCCGATTTAAATTCCCGTTAAAAATTTTCAACTTCGCCTCCGCCCCTCATGTTTCCCTTGGTACGCCGCCTCTCATGTTCGCCCCTCAGGGCTTCTCCTCCTGCGTGTCTCTGCGCTTGCTGGACATTGCCAGCAACAGCATCCTCCTTGCTTCATGTCTTCTTAAAGCCCAGCCCCCGAATTACCGAAACGCCTTCACAAACTGGGCCCAGTTTGTGTCTCGCTCCTTCAGGTTTCGGGAAAGAGAGGTTTAGGGGAGGTTTTCGAACCTCAACACTCTGCTTTCCCAAACCTATTTTCCCGCATTGACTTCCGTTGAGTAATTCGGGTGTTGCCCTTTAAAAATCCCATTTCATGTCTTGATTTCTGAAACCCCGTTCCCAACATGCAACTCTCAGGGCCTCTCCTCCTGCGTGTCTCTGCGCTGGCTGGACATTGCCAGCAACAGCATCTCCTCACTCCAGCCGCTCACGTCCCTCACCGCCCTCCTGGTAGGTTCTATCATCAATCAGTCAGCCACACTTCCCAAAAGAAAAGAAAAGAAAAAAGAAAGGAAGAAAGAAAAAAGAGCTCGCACGTTCTCATCGTGCCCATGACACTCTCCCACTCTTCCCCCCCCTCTTCCCATCAGGTTCTCAAGGCGGGTCACAACATGGTGGGGGGCGTCTCTCCTCTCACGCACCTGGCACGCCTGCATGTTGTCTGAGACCGTTTGTTCACTGAAGCCACTCACTCTCATCGTGCCTCCTGCAACCCCCTCCCCACCCACCTCCCCCATCAGGTTCTCAAGGCGGGTCACAACATGGTGGGGGGCGTCTCTCCTCTCACGCACCTGGCGAGGCTGCAGGCGCTCATTCTGAACAGTGAGTGCAGGCGCTCATTCTGAACAGTGAGTGCAGGCGCTCATTCTGAACAGTGAGTGCAGGCGCTCATTCTCAACAGTGAGTGCAGGCGTTCATTCTGAACAGTG
>CANIUD010000731.1:120000-205641 GCA_947470075.1 Closterium sp. Yama58-4
CCTCCCCTCCCCTCCCCTCCCCTCCCCTCCCCTCCCCTCCCCTCCCCTCCCCTCCCCTCCCCTCCCCTCCCCTCCCCTCCCCTCCCCTCCCCTCCTCTCCCCTCCCCTCGCCTCCCCTCCCCTCCCCTCCCCTCCCCTCCCCTCCCCTCCTCCCCTCCCCTCGCCTCCCCTCCCCCCCCTCCCCTCCCCTCCCCTCCACTCCCCTCCCCTCCCCTCCCATCTCCTCCCTCCCATGCGTGCAGCTCTCCCTGTCGAGCAACGGCCTCACATCCCTCACCAACGATCTCAGTGGGTGCATGTCTTTAGAAGAGCTGCGACTAGCCCACAACCACATTTCGGTGCGTGCAAGTGAACTGTTTTGCCTGTACGCATGCACTTCTCACACGTTCACACGCTCACCTGCTCACACGCTCACCTGCTCACACGCTCACATGCTCACATGCTCAGGTCCACAACACATTGCGTGTATGTGTCTGGAGGAGCTGTGACTGACCCACAACCATGATTCTGTGCGGATTCATGTGCCGTAGCACATAATATTTCCTCCCCCCCCCCCCCCCCCCCCCCCCCCCCCCGGAAACATATGTGTCGTTGTTCTGCATCGTCTCCATAATATATACCTGTTTCCTTACCTCTAATTCTGCAAACATGTGAATGCACTTCAGATAAGTTGTCGTCCTTTCTCGCCTCCGTTCCTTCATCCCGTCCCACACCCCCCAGGCACTCTCTTCCACCCCCCAGGCACTCTCTTCCACCCTTTCCTCTGCCCCAGGCATCCTTGATCTCTCTTCCAATCTAATCCCTTGGATCAAACACAAATCACTCAGTTTTAAGACCCGCTGAAAGCAGTGTCTTCTGGTCTTTACCAACCCCCATCTTCCTTTCTTCCCTCCCCCCTTCATCCCATCCCACAGGCCCTCTCCCCCACCCTCTCCTCCCTCACCCGCCTTCGAATCCTCGATCTCTCCTCCAACCAAATCGCCTCACTTAAGCTCCTCTCCCTCTTCTGTGTTTTTTCTCTTCCTTTCCCTCCGCCATTCTTCCCATCCCATCCCACAGGCCCTCTCCCCCGCCCTCTCCTCCCTCACCCGCCTTCGCATCCTCGATCTCTCCTCCAACCGAATCGCAACACTCAAGCTCCTCTCCCTGCCCACCCTCGCCGCATTCCCCCGCCTCAACTCCCTCTCTGTCCGTGGGAACCCTCTGCTTGGGGACAATCCTCCCAAGGTTGAAGCCCAGGTGAGACCAAAGCCCAGGTGAGAAGCTTTTATAGCTTTGAGGCTGCTTGACAGTCCTGTGCAGTGCGCTCCACGTCTATCCACGCTTCTCCTCCCTCTCTGTGTGTGGGATCCCTCCACTTGGGGACAATCCTTCCAAGGTTGAAGCCCAGGTGAGACCAAAGCCCAGGTGAGTTTTGAAACATTACAGAACGCAAGCGGGAACAAGTGTTTTACTTTTGAGGCGCCTGAAAAGGCCAACCACCTGCTCGGGAGCTATCTCTTCCTCCACCCATCCATACCACACCCTAAAGCACCTGCCTCGATCGCCATTCTGCTGAATAAAAAACATAAAATATATAGTTTGTGGGAATTTCAACTTTTTTCTCTATTCCCCCTGTTTGCCCCCCCTTCCCGCCCCACCCACTCCACACCAGTTTCTGAAGCACTTGCACAACGTGGGAAAGGGTTTTTGAGTCAACTCATGTTTTATCCTCCTTCCTGGTTCCACCCCCCAACCTCTCTTCCCCCTGCACCACCTATCCCTACCAGATTCTCAAGCAGGAGACCCCTCCCCCTGCCCCGCTTAAGTCTTTTTCAATTGACCCAAGAAGTTCCCCTCCTTCCGTCTTCGCCCCCCCCTCACAAGAGATGATTGAGAGAGGTTCCGTCTCGCAGGTACCTTCCTCAATCATCTCTTGCGTCTCTTGTGTCTCAACTCCAGATTCTCAAGCACCTGCCTCGCTTGCGACTGTTGGATTCTCGCAAGCTGCGGATGGGCTGTTGAGTCGAATCAATGTTTCCCTCCTTCTTGAGTCGACTCATCCCTCCTGGCCCCCCTCTTATCACCCTCCTTCCCTCTCCGCCCCCCCTCTTATCACCCTCCTTCCCTCTCTGCCCCCCCTCTTTTCACCCCCCTCCCCCCCCCGCCCCACTCACCCACACCAGATTCTCACACACCTGCCTCGCTTGCGACTGTTAGATTCGCGTAAGGTGGGGAAGGGAGGAGGGAGGGGGCGAGAGGCAGAGGGGGCTGGGGAGGAGGGTGAAGTACTGGGTGACAGCAGCGGAGATGCTACTATGGAGGATGAGGAGGCGAAGGAAACGAAGGGAGAGGCGGGAAAAGGGAAGAAGGGGCAGAAGAAGAAGCAGGGGAGTGAACAGGGGGAGGAAGAGGGGCAGAAGCAGGAGGAAGGGGGAAAGGAGGGGAAGGGGTTGGGAGAAGGGAAGCAGGAGAAAGAAAGGACTGCAGAGGTGGTTAAGGAGAAAGGAGAAGAGACTCACTGTGCTGCTGGTGGTGCTCGTGCTGTTGCTGGTGCTGCTCGTGGTGCTCGTGCTGTTGCTGGTGCTGCTGGTGATGCTGCAGTGGGGGCGGAGGGGAAGAGAGCGAGGAGAGACAAGGCCAGGGCGGAAGGGGAGGCGAAGGTGATGCATGGGAGGGAAATGCTGCTGCCTGTGATGGTGGACAGGAAGGGAGGGAAGCGGGAAGTGACGGGGGAAATGGGATAAAGGAAGGGGAAGCGAAGAGAGAAGGGAAGAAAGGAGGGGAAGGGAAAGGGGAGGTTGCGAAGGGGGTGAAGAGAAAGTCAGAAGTGTTGGTGGGTAGTGGGGTAGGAATGGGAGAGGAGGATGGTATGTGGATGGCAGAAGGCAGGGCAGGGTTACCAGAGCTCAAGGGAGGGAATGTCAGGGTAATAGAGAAGGTGAAGGGGATGGAGAAAGTGGGGAAGAAAGCAGGCATAGCTAAGGTGCTGAAGAGTGAGTGGGTTGACCGGATTGGGGAGGGAGGGGAGTCCGCTTGGGACTGAGTGAGGCTTGCTTATTTTGAGGCATCTCATAACAGGTTTACCATCAGGTGGGAAAGCAGGCATATCGAAGGTGTTAAAGGGTGAGTGAGTGGGTTGACCAGATTGGGAAGGGAGGGGAGTAAGCGTTGGATTAATTGGGGCTTGTTCGGAAATATACCGTGTGCATGTTGAATCAAGGTGGAGTTGTCAGAATCCCAGCCACTAACCACTGGGATAAAAGGGCTTGTTTGTGTAGCGGGTGAGTGCGCCCATAAACCCCCAAGCCGCCATGCCTGTAACCCTTCCCTAGGATCAATCGGGGATCACCAGTGGACCTCTGACAAGAGTTAACAAGCACCTCAGTGATTAAAACCGCAACAGGTTGAGAGGTGTGAAGTTGGGTTGTCATCAAGTGCTTGAAGGGATCAGCTATGCCAAGTTTGGCCGTTTCAGTCGCCGCCTTGAGCTATCTGCTTATTCCAACATCAGATTGTTTAGTGACACAAGTTAATATTCATATTTTCATTTACTTTATTAGTAACGAAAGGTGTGTAAAAGCAAATTGGAAAAGAGAGACATCATGCACTTTAAAACCTGAGGTCAGCATGGCAAATCGTTTTTGTTTCTAGGGTTTTAACACTAGCTGGAAGAGTACCGTAATCGCTCGGATATAAGATAGTGTTGAATAGTAGACAGGGGTTGTCTATTATACGGGTGTCTCTTATAAACAGGCTAGCCTTTTTATACGACACCTATTTGTGTGTACGAGATAAGACATATATGTCTTATAATCGAAACTTCAATATATTATAGCGAAAGTTGAAATACCGCGTACATTTTTACCCTTGCGAAGCGCGAATTCTGCCACTTGCTGACTCAGGTACTACCAAATTTGCCTATGCAAGTTTTCTCTATAACGTGGCATCGCGGGCAGTGGTTGCCGAAGTGACACCTTCGCAACATCCATTCTTATTAAGAGAAACTCATTTTAGGATGTGTGAAAATATTTCTGAGTAGTTTAAAAAGTTTCCATTTATAAGACTTATAAGACACCCTAAACTGTCCCAAATACAAGATAACCCAAGCATTTTTGCCCGTGTACGAGATAAGACATATATGTCTTATATCCGGGCGATGACGGTAGCGAGAACTATTTTCGTTGAGAGTACCCTGGCTGTTAGGCCCGCTGGCCTAAGTCCGCTAAGGAATTAGCGGGGTCGACTAAGTCGAGGATAAACGCGGCGGAAGACTTTGGCGAAAGAGAGTGTTGGCGAAATAGGCGAAGAAGTAACTGAGTAATTGAAGAAGAGTTGAATGAGAATTGGTTGATAATGCCAAGTACAAGCAAGGACAAAAGCATGCAAGAAACAAGGTTGGAAAGTGGATTGTGGGACCAAGAATTGTAGTGCAAGAAAAGTAGAGTGCCACGTGGCACTAGAGAATCTGAGAAGATAAGGATAAGGGTGACTTGGAAAGTACTGTTCGGAATGAACAGTAAACACCCCTCTAACACTACCCCCCTCCCAAGGAGGCGACGTCCGCGGCGCCTGCAGACTGAAGGTACGTTCCGAGGCAAGCGTTGTCGAGAGACAGCGAGGACGAAGGAACCCAGCTGTCGTCGGCTGCATCGTAACCACGCCAACGAACCAAGAAGTCGATGAAAGAGACACCCCCCTGGAGACGGCGACGGTGCCTGAGGATGCGCTGGATCTGGTAGTCGGGCTCGTCGGTGTCAACAGCTACCGGCAGTGGAGTGCGATCACGACCCGAGAAGGTGGTGTTGGGATCAGTGTAAGGCCGAAGGAGAGACACGTGGAATGATGGGTGCATGCGGAAATGAGCGGGAAGGCGAAGGCGGTATGCGACTGGACCAAGTGCGCGCTCAATGACGAATGGACCAATGAAACGTGGGCGAAGCTTGCTGTCCTGTGGCAGTCGGAGGTTGCGGCTGTCGAGAAGGACACGGTCACCGACTGAAAACGACACCTCACGACGACTGCGGTTGGTAGTGCGTGCCATGCGTGCATTTGCGAGCTCAAGGTGCTTCCTCACGTGATCGTGAATGAAGGTGAGATGCTGGTGGAAGTTGTCTGCACAAGGGTCAATGGGTGTGAGATCGACACGAGTGGGGACATTGGGGTGCTGACCGTACAGTGCAAAGAACGGTGACATGCCTGTGGCGGAATGATGCGTGTTGTTGTAGGCGAACTCAGCCATGCTCAGCTTCTTGTCCCATGCGGCTGCGTCGTGCATCGTGATGCTACGAAGAATCTGCTCCAAAGCCTGGTTCACGCGCTCAGTCTGTCCGTCTGTCTCTGGATGGTACGCAGACGACATGGCTAAGCGAGTCCCAAACAGTGCGAAAAGCTGCTTCCAGAACTTCGAGGTGAATCTAGGGTCGCGATCGGAAATGATGGAATCGGGAACCCCGTGCAGTCGGACTACGTTATCTACGAACAGCGTCGCGGCTTCCTCTGCTGTGACCTGACCGTGCGTGGGGATGAAATGCGCTGCTCGAGAAAACTTATCCACTACCACGAAGATCGCGTCGTGACCCCTAACTGTGCGCGGTAATGCCATGATGAAGTCCATCGTAACTACCTGCCAAGGGCGGTCGGGCGGCAGAATCGGTTGCAAAAATCCTGCTTTGCGCTGGCGAGAGGACTTCGTACGCTGACACGTGTCGCACGAGCGAATGTAATCCTCTACGTCTGCTGCAAGCCCTGGCCAGTAGTACGTGCGACTAAGCGTCTTAGCCGTCTTATCTGCTCCGAAGTGACCTGCACTAACTACATCGTGCGCCTCTGAGAGAAGGAGCTGTCGAAGAGGGCGGTAGGCTGGAACCCAAATCCGTGTGGTGCCCTTCCGTATGTAAACACTACCCTGCACCTCTGCTTCTGCGAGCGGCTGCGGTGTGAAGTCGGGATCTACTGTGTAACCGTGCTCGAAGAGTGCTGTGAGAAGTGGATGGCCTGCAGTGACTGTGAGGCTAGCGAGCTGGCAACTAGGGCGAGTGAGCGGATCTGCTGGGTTGCGCACGCCTGGCTTGTACTCTATCCTGTAATGAAAGCTCCCCTCCATGAACTCCATCCATCTAGCCTGGCGACGACTCAGCTGCGGTTGCGACTTGAGAAAGCGAAGCGAGCAGTGGTCCGTGCGTATAACACTGTCTGCCCCCTCTAGGTAGCACCTCCATACCTTATACGCATGGATGATCGCGAGCGCCTCCTTGTCGTGTATGGGATAGTTCAACTCCGCTCCCCTCAGCTTACGCGACTCGTACGCGATCGGCTGCAACCCGCGTCCCTGGTCCTGAAGAAGTACTGCTCCTATGGCCTGATCTGAAGCGTCGGTCACTACAACGTACGGGCGAGTGGGATCAGGGTACGACAGTGTCGGTGAAGACGTGAGCGACTGCTTCATCTGCTCGAACGCCTGCTGCTGCGCTTGTGAGAGTACGACGGCTTATGCTTATTATTCATGCTTGCTTTTATTCCCTTACGCTATTTCTAGCTTAGGTTTATTTTATGCATGCATGAATTGCTTGATTTCCTAGGCTAGGTGCTTTCCTATATTTTATTATAGTTATAGCACCGCGCTAGGTCACGTACACCGAATTCTAGGCTATTCGGTTGCCACCGAAATGCCTTCTACCGAATTCGGGAAGGGTCTGTTCGGGACGCTTCGCGACCCCCAGAACCTTCGCGTAACACCTGGTTACTGCCCCTTGTGTCGAGCCTATATATAGCCTCGTGTTGTACCCAGGTGATCATTCAATTCGATTCAATTCAAACTCTCTTTTCTGAGCTCGATCCTAGATCCTCACAGCGCTGGACCCCAAACGTACTCTACGCCTTTCCGAAGTAGGTCGGTGAGTGGCTGGAAGCGTAACCCTGAACGAAACGACGGTAATAATTTGCAAAACCGAGGAAGCTCTGCAACTCCTTGACTGAGGTCGGTGCCACCCAATCCTGTACGGCTGCGATCTTCTTCGGGTCGGTCCTAACGCCACTAGCGGAAACGACGTGACCTAGAAACTCGACCTCGGGGAGGAAGAACTCGCACTTAGATTGCTTTGCGTACAGCTTCTCCCTCCGCAAGACCTCAAAGACCTTCTGCAAGTGCTGCACGTGCTCCTCTTTCGACTTGGAAAAGATGAGTATGTCGTCTAGGTAAACGACAACGAACGAACCTAGGAACTCGGAGAGGACGGTGTTCATAAGCGTCTGGAACGTCGCTGGGGCGTTGGTCAGTCCGAACGGTAGAACCCTAAACTCGTACAACCCCTGCTTCGTACGAAACGCCGTCTTGTGCTGGTCCTCTGGAACTACACGAATCTGGTGGTAACCCGAACGAAGGTCGATCTTAGAAAAGACTCTAGCGCCCTGCACTGCATCTAGAAGATCCTCTACTCTCGGCACCGGGAATCTGTTCTTGACGGTGGCGGCGTTCAGTGCGCGGTAATCTATGCACATCCGTAACCCTCCGTCTTTCTTAGGCGCGAAAAGGATCGGTGCGGCCCAAGGCGATCTAGATGGCTGTATGAACCCCTGTGCGAGAAAGTGCCTAACCTGCTGCGTCATCTCCTCTGTCTCTGCTGGACTCAACCTCCACTGCGGCTTCGCTACTGGCCTGCTCCCCGGCTCCAACTCTATTCGATGGTCGACTGCTCGGCTAGGAGGTAACCCTGGGGGCAACTCGTCGGGGAAGACGTCTGCGAACTCTGCTAACAGTGCACTCACCTCAGCAGGAAGAGTCGCCTTCTCACTAACTGCTGCGCTCCCTCCTTTCCCCTCCTCAGCTTCCACCTCCTCAAGGAAAACCGCGAAGATCCGTGCCGCTCGCTTCACCAGCTGTCGCACACGAACAGCATTGATGATCGCTGTGGATGATGTGGCCCCATCGCTCCACTGTGGCAGCTCCCGGAACTCGCCATCTACCTTGACGCTGCAGCTTCCCTGAGCCCAATCGAACTGAGTCGAAACCGTCCGCAACCAATCTCTACCCGAGATGAAATCGTAACCGTCCAGCGTCGCAGAGTCGAAGTCACGCCTAACTGTGATCGGTCCTAGCACTACGCGCAACTTGCGAATGACTGGTCCTATGTGGAGAGGCGTCCCATCTATCATGCGAGCGTCCTTGAAGTTGACTGAGGAATCTGCTTCAAGATGGAGACGGCTAACTAATGAAGACGAAACGAACGAGTGGCTAGCTCTGCTGTCGACGAGAATCTTAACAGGAACTCCGCGAAGCTTCCCTAGAAGCACGACTGGTCGGTCAACAGTGTCTACCTCGTTCTCCGTAGATGACTGCTGCAAGGCCGTCTCCTCTACGTTGGTAGACGTGGCGGGTACGGGAACCTCCACGCCAGCTAGCGACCCGCTATCTACTGGCGGTTTCCGTTTCCCTGCTGCCGCTCCTTGAACTGTGGGCAGTCCCGCTTCATGTGTCCCGGCTTTTTGCAGTAGTGACAGTTCCCCCTAAATCCGTTGCGCTGTGAGCCGTCACTGTTAACTGCACCAATCTCCATGGGCGACGGTCCGTCCCTCGATCGAGCGTCGTTGATCGGTCTATTGTATCCCCTATCGCGATCGTCACGACCCCGTCGGCTTCGTACTGCGTCGACGCGTTCTGCTGCTGCGACTACTGACTCGAAGGTGGACAACCCGTGAATCGCAATAATCTCCGCTATGTCCGGCTTCAACCCTTCGAGGTAGCGATCGCGCATCTCTGCTTCCGTGATGTCGTCTATCTCGTTGCAGATGCTCAAGAACCGTCGTGTGTACTCCTGGACGTTTCCTATCTGTCGGAAATGACGCAGACGCTTCCTAGCAGCTTCGGAGGCGTTCACCAAATCGAACCTACTTTTTAGCGTCGCTTCAAATCCTTCCCATGTCCTCGGAACCGTGGTAACACCCAAAGCTAGAAGTTGCAGCTGCATGCCCCACGCCCTGTTGATGCCCGTCTAACTGAGCCCTCCGTACAGCAGTCTGCGTAAGTTGGCGCCACCACTCCAAGGCCGGGCCCCTCATCAACGTTACGGCGTACTCGATCCGCTGCTGCGCGTCCGCCTCTTGCACCCCGCTCGCGGCGAAGTAATTGTTGAGCATGAAGAGCCACGTCCGCACGTTCGCGTCGCGTTGACTTGGGTCGAACGACTCGGGCTTCTGCGGCTTGAGCGCGCTTCGACGTTCCGGCAGCGCTTCCGCGCCAGTCGACGTGGTGGGTGCAGGAGTTGGTGCGGCAAGGCCATGGGGGTTAGAAGCCAAATTGCGAAGTTGTTGCATTTCGGCTCGTACCTGACGATTTTCGAACGTCAATTCTTCGAGTTGACGCATGAGCTCGGCAAGCGTGTTGCCCATGTCGTGGGGGAAAGCGTTCATGGATTCGTCCATGTTCGCTCGACGACTCCAAGTCTGCAAGTCGGCACCGCGGGACGATGACGGCGTAGTCTCGTCGTCGACGGTCGCTCGTTGGAAGTCGCTCCCCGCGAAGGCTCTGATACCAAGTGTTAGGCCCGCTGGCCTAAGTCCGCTAAGGAATTAGCGGGGTCGACTAAGTCGAGGATAAACGCGGCGGAAGACTTTGGCGAAAGAGAGTGTTGGCGAAATAGGCGAAGAAGTAACTGAGTAATTGAAGAAGAGTTGAATGAGAATTGGTTGATAATGCCAAGTACAAGCAAGGTTTATATAGCATGCAAGAAACAAGGTTGGAAAGTGGATTGTGGGACCAAGAATTGTAGTGCAAGAAAAGTAGAGTGCCACGTGGCACTAGAGAATCTGAGAAGATAAGGATAAGGGTGACTTGGAAAGTACTGTTCGGAATGAACAGTAAACACCCCTCTAACACTGGCGAAGCAAAACATATGTTCGCCACACATGTTTTATTGGACAAAAGGCGATTTGGCGACCAAGCTTCCGACCCATCAGATTTGGCGCTGTTGCAGCTAACAACTCACATTCAGTCGCTATAGATTCCGACCATCGCACACCAGCTAGGGTTTTTCAGTGAACACAATTCAGACAACTTGAATTAGTAGGTGCAGCACGTATATGTAAACGAAGGGAAGCGCATGCGCAAGATGCAAGTGTGAAGCACGGAGAAAATAGGTGTGAGGAGAAGAGAAAGGGCCGCTTTGCCTACCTCGCGACCGTCGCCCGTCGCCCGTGCTTTCTCCGCCCACCGCCCACGCCCCGCCCATCGCCCTCGCTTCCTCCCCGCCCGTCGCCCTCGCTTCCTCCGCCCGCCCTCGCTTCCTCCGCCCGCACTTGCTAATCCCATCCCGTCGACCTTGTCAGAATCCCAGCCACTAACCACTGGGATAAAAGGGCTTTTTTGTTTGTATAGCGGGTGAGTGCGCCCATAACCCCCCAGGCCGCCATGCCTGTAACCCTTCCCTAGGATCAATCGAGGATCACCAGTGGACCTTTGACACCCCCCCGCACTGGGATGCCCGAGGTGCACACACCGGGATTTGAACCTGAGATCTTTGCTCTGATACCATATCAGAATCCCAGCCACTAACCACTGGGATAAAAGGGCTTGTTTGTGTAGTGGGTGAGTGCGCCCATAACCCCCCAGGCTGCCATGCCTGTAACCCTTCCCTAAGATCAATCGGGGATCACCAGTGGACCTCTGACAGACCTCGCTTCCCTCGCCCATCCCCCTCGCTTCCCCCGCCCAGCCCACGTTTTGTACTCCAAATTGGGCGTTTAACGCGGCTCGACGCTGCCAAATCCTACATTACAAGCAGTTTCGCTTTCAAAATACATAATTTTGAACCCCGTTACAGCTTTAGTAGTGATCTCGCACTTTTAGTATATCAAACATAACACAAATACCATAGCAAGCTCAACGCATGATAGTACTGTACCACTGCAACAGGCAAGAACTTGCTGAATACACTGCAGGCTGCAGAAATGAAAATATCCCTGCGGCAAAAAAATTATGGTACTACCACTGCTGCAATAATTACAAGTTAAGTTCCAGCCACAGCTTCATGTCGCGGACACACATCTCCTGCACCTGGCTGTCCTCCCCACACCTCACCTGCACAGCCACTATCTCCTTCCTATGCGCCTCCAGCCATGCCCTATCCCCCACTGCCTTCCACCCAGGTGGGAATAACTGCTCTGGCAGCACCCCCACGCTTGCTCCTCTTCGCCCCTCTCCTGTATCTCCCGCACCTTCTTCCGTACCTGCATCTATGCCTCCTGCCCAACCCGGACCTTCACCCAACCCAAGCTCCTCCGCTCCCACAAGCCCCGCTTCCCGAACCATCTCAGCCATGGTATGGTTGAGAGCCCTTTTGAGAATCTCAGAACCAGAAAACACACCCGAACCACTGGCAGCTTCTGCTGCTTCTGCATACTTAAAACCTTTTAAAGCCCTGAGGGCCCAGCGACTCACCATGGCTTGCACAGCAGGGGAGGGGCGAAGAGCCATGAGCCATGGAGAGAGGGACCCCAGGAGGGATGGCATGAGGGCGATGGTGGTGTTGGCAGGTGCAGGGGCTGCTGCCTCCTGTTGCTCCCTGCTGCCCCCACCCTCACCCCCCTTGCTGCTCTCTCCTTTCTCTCCTTTCTCTCCTGGCCCGTTCTCTGCTTCCCCTTGTGCCCCTTGCACTGCTGCGATCGCTGGCTGCTGCTGCTGAGGTGGGACTTGGTTGGAGAGGGAGGGAAGCACGAGGGAGTAGGCTGGCAGGAAGTAGGGGCGCGCGTCACGCAGCCACACTGAGTTGATGTCGCTGGTGGGCAATGGGGGGAAGGAGAACGCAGGGAGATTGAGGGGGCAACAAAGGAAATATGAGACTAGGAGCGGGCGTCACACAGCCACACTGAGTTGATGTCGCTGGTGGGCAATGGAGGGAAGGAGAACGCAGGGAGATTGAGGGGGCAACAAAGGAAATATGAGACCAGGAGCGGGCGTCACACAGCCACACTGAGTTGATGTCGCTGGTGGGCAATGGAGGGAAGGAGAACGCAGGGAGATTGATGGGGCAACAAAGGAAATATGAGACCAGGAGCGGGCGTCACACAGCCACACTGAGTTGATGTCGCTGGGAGGAGGGGAGGGCGCAGGGTGGGGTGAGGGGGGCGGAGGGAAAGAAAAGGTGCAGAGGGAGCGCGGTGGGAAAAGAGAATGAGAGAAGGATAAGCGACGAGTGCGGGGAGAATGGGGGACGAATGAGGAGAACGTAGGGGAGAAAGGGAAGAACTAGGGGAGAGTAAGGAGAGATTTAGGGTGACTTGGGTGATATATATTGCAAAACAAGGAGATTATACTTCAAAGCAATGTGCTCTGCTCACCGCTCTGCTCACTGCTCTGCTCACTGCTGTGCTCACTGCACCTGTAGACGGCAGTAATGTTGGCAGCGAACAGGCGGGCGGGCGAGAATGAGGGGACAGTGGGTGATTCTACTGCGATTCTAGCAGCATTGCGGACAAAGCACTGCTCACTGCAGTGCTCACTGCACTGCTCACTGCACTGCTCACTGCACTGCTCACTGCACTGCTCACTGCACTGCTCTCTGCACTGCTCACTGCACTGCTCACTGCACTGCTCTCTGCACTGCTCACTGCACTGCTCTCTGCACTGCTCACTGCACTGCTCTCTGCATTGCTCTGTGGGCACTACACTCTGGGCACTGTACCTGTAGACAGCGGTGACATTAGCAGGCAGGAGACAGGAGATGATGAGGGGAAAAACGGCACCTATCAGCCGGCGGGTTATATTATACAGCATATATCACTGCTCACCATACCTGTAGCTGTAGCAACACGCTGACTGCACTGCGCACTGTACCTGTAGACGGCGGTGACATTGGCAGCCAACAGGCGGGCGATGATGAGGGGCGGTAGCAGCAGGCACGTGGCTGCAGCCGCTTGCACCATCATACACAGTGCACTTTGAAAACACACCAACGCACACCTGTAGACAGCAGTGACGTTGGCAGCCAGCAGACGAGCGATGATGAGGGGAGGAAGTAGCAGGCACGTGGCTGCAGCCGCTTGCACCATCATACACAGTGCACTTTGAAAACACACCAACGCACACCTGTAGACAGCAGTGACGTTGGCAGCCAGCAGACGAGCGATGATGAGGGGAGGAAGTAGCAGGCACGTGGCTGCAGTCGCTTGCACCATCATACACAGTGCACTTTGAAAACACACCAAAGCACACCTGTAGACAGCAGTGACGTTGGCAGCCAGCAGACGAGCGATGATGAGGGGAGGAAGTAGCAGGCACGTGGCTGCAGTCGCTTGCACCATCATACACAGTGCACTTTGAAAACACACCAAAGCACACCTGTAGACAGCAGTGACGTTGGCAGCCAGCAGACGAGCGATGATGAGGGGAGGAAGTAGCAGGCACGTGGCTGCAGCCGCTTGCAGGGACGTCCTCTCCTTGGGTCGGTCTACGGTGTGCCCCCCTGGCATGCGCATGACCTGTGGTGGGGAGATACAGGGGGAAGACACGAGGGAAGAGACGGGGATGGCACGGGGGGAGACATGGGGGCAGCTGTGAGAATCTCATGGGAGATGGTTGAGTTGGTTCAAAACGCTGCAGCCACTTGCAGGGACGTCCTCTCCTTGGGTCGGTCCACGGTGTGCCCCCCTGGCATGCGCATGGGCTGTGGTGGGGAGAGACGGGGGGAGAGATGGGGGGGGGACACGGGGGGGATATGGGGGGGAGACACGGGGGGAGAGAAGGGGGGACACGGGGAGGACATGGGGGGAGACACGGGGAGGGACGTGGGGGAAGACACGGGGATGGCTGTGAGAACTTGGCGGGAGAGAATTGAGTTGACTCGAAAAGCTGCTGGCACTTGGAGAGACGTCTTCTCGGGTTGACCTACGATGTGCCCCCTGGCATGTGCATCAATTTGGGTGGGACACACAGGGACAGGAAAAAGGAAGGGGGCGTTACTGAGTTGGCTCAAACAGCTGCAACCACCCAAGGTGACTTTTGAGACGTCTCAAAAGACAGGAAAAAGGAAGGGAGCGTTACTGAGTTGGCTCAAATTTGGGTGGGACACACAGGGACAGGGAAAAGGCAAGCACCCAAGGCGAGATTATTGGATCTGGCATGTGCATAACCTTGGGTGCAACATACAGGGAGGCATGAGGGATTTTGAGAATTCTCCTGATCAGTGTACAAGGTTTTGAGATTGGTCCCAATCAAGCACTGGGAGCTGACATGTGCTTCACCTAGAGGAGGACACTCAGGGACAGGAAAAAGGCAGGGGGAATAGTTGAGCTGGCACAAACAGGAGCAACCACTGAGATCTAGCATGTGCATCGCCTTGGGTGCAACATACGGGGAGAGCACTTCAAAAAAAAAACATGAGATTCACCTGAGCCACAACAGGAGATTCACCTGAGGCACAACACGAGATTCACCTGAGCCACAACATGAGATTCACCTGAGGCACAACACGAGATTCACCTGAGGCACAACAGAAGATTCACCTGAGGCACAACAGAAGATTCACCTGAGGCACATCACAAGATTCACCTGAGGCTCATCACAAGATTCACCTGAGGCACGGAGGCGAGGAGAGATCTCCCGAGCAAAGGGAAGCGGTTCATGCGCGCCCACCAGGTGCGGAACAAGGCATCCTGGCCTGACAGGTTGGGGGGGGGGGGGGGGGGGGGAGGGGGGAGGATGGTGGGGGCAATAAGGAATACGGCATAGGGGAGAGATGGGCAAGACAGGAGATAGGCACAAGAATGTGATTCATGCGCGCCCACCAGGTGCGGAACAAGGCATTCTGGCCTGACAGGTGGGGGGGTGTGGGAGGGGGAAGGTGGTAGTGGGGAATCAGGTGGTGGGGGGGAGAGACTGGTAAGAGAAGGAATATGGTTCATGCGCGCCTGGTGCGGAGTGGAACAAGGCATTCTGGCCTGCAAGGTGGGAGGAGTGGTAGGAGGAAGGTGGTGGTGTGGAGGGGGGATTAGGGAATCAAGCACAGGGGAGGGATAGATGGGTGAGGCAGGAGCAAGAGACTCGCCTGATGTGGGCAAGCCACCACAACAACTCATGGTCGATCTTAAAGCCACCGGTAATACATCCACGTCTCAAAACTAGTTTTGAGACGTCTCAACTTCGCCTGATGTGGGCAAGCCACCACGACAGCTCATGGCCAATCTAAATCCACCTGTTTTATTTACATCCACGCACCATCGCAGGCAACTGCGAAGACCACCAGACTGCCTGTCGGCTATGCTCAACCCTTTCTCCTGCATCTTCCCCAGATCACTTTTGAGTCAACTCACAAGTCATCTCTAACACCCATCCACGCACCATCGCAGGCAACCAGCATGCCATCACCATCTTCTCTAACCGTGAAGACCGGCATGCCATCACCATCTTCTCTAACCGTGAAGACCGGCATGCCACCACCAGCAGCTACGCTTTTGAGTCGCCTCAAAAGCCACCACCAGCAGCTACGCTCACCCCTTTCCCCTGCATCATCTTCAAATGCTGCCACCACCAGCAGCATCCCACCCACCCATGCATGCTGCATCACTACAGGAATCACCTTACATTGACAACAGCAACGCACCATCGCAGGCAACAGTGAAGACCGCCATACCACCACCACCACCAACGTTCACCCCTTTCCCCTGCATCGTCTGCAGATGCTCCCCCACCCACGGCTCCACTGCCTCCAATACCCGCGCCTCCCAATCCCCATCCCCTCTTGCCATACCGCTTCCACCTGCCTGTCCAATCAGCGCCTGCCCCTCCCCCTCCTTCCCACCCCTTGCGCCTCCCTCCTTGCTCTGCTGCACACCCGACATCCCAGCAACCTTCTCAGCCTTGACATCCCTGTCAGCCTTGTCAGCCTTGTCAGCCTTCTCACGCGGCTTAGGCGTTGGGAACAGCAAGATAGGCTCCTCTCTCTCCTTTGCCTCTTCCTGCACCCCTTCTCCTCCCTTGTGTTCAACCCTTCCCTCGCCTGCCTTCTCCTTGCCATCTGCTGCTCCCTGCCCTTTCTCCTGCCCCTCAATCAGCCCTGCAGCAGAAGCATTTGTAGCATTTACAACAGCTGTGCCAGAAGCAGAATCAGAAAGAGCAGCAGCAGCAGGAGCAGGAGCAGCAGCAGCAGCAGCAGCAGCAGCAGGAGCAGCAGCAGGAGCAGCAGCAGGAGCAGGAGCAGCAGCAGCAGCAGCAGCAGCAGCAGCAGCAGCAGCAGCAGTAGCAGCAGCAGCAGCAGCAGCAGCAGTAGCAGCAGCAGCAGCAGTAGCAGCAGCAGCAGCAGGAGCAGCAGCAGCAGTCGCGTTGCCTTGCTCTTTCACCCACCACAAACCCGCCTTCTTCAGCGCCTCAATCTTAGCGCCCTTCCCTTTGACATAGTTCGCATGCACCATCACCACCCGTGGCCGCACCGCCACAAACTCCTCCCAGTGCTCCTGCATCAGATGCCCCGACGGGAACTGCAGCGGCGGCAGCACGCCGATCCGCGGCAGCACACCCATCTGATGCATCCACTTCATTACCAGGTTAAACTGCGCCTGGTCTAGTCCCCCCTCCCGCCCCAGCTTAGCGATCCGAAACGCCCAGTTGCCTACGAGGCTCTTTGCAGCGGCAGTGGGCCGGAAGAAGAGCAGACAGGTGCAGTAGATGCGGCCCCCTTTTTTGAGGAGGCGCGTGTCGATGGGCTCTGTGTAGGGCGACGGCTGCTCTCTGTACCGGTCGATGCTCAAAAACACGTCGAAATTCAACCCGCTGGTGTCAGCGTCCGTGTCAGCTTCAGCAGCAGCAGCAATAGCAGCAGAAGCAGAAGCAGACACATCAGTGGGAGGATTGGGCTTTTGAAAGAAGGGGAGGGGGTTGTGGAGGAAGGCGATATCGACATCGCTGTAGAGAACGGAGAAGCCGAAGGAGAGGAGGTGGTGGATGTAGACTGCCCGGTGGGATGCCACGCTGAAGAACCCGGCTGAGTTGATGTCCACCTCCTTCCTCACGTCCACGTTCTCCTCGTCGTTGAACTGCCCGCTCAGGTCCAGATGAATGGCCTGCAGGAACAAGGAGGGCGGAGAGCACGGAGAAAGTGAAGGAGAGCGGGTGGTGGATGTAGATGGCCTGGTGCGACGCCACGCTAGAAATTGGCTGAGTTGATATCAAGAACGAGGTGAAAGAATGGACAATCTTTACATCCACGCTCTCCTCGTCGTTGAATTGTCCATTCAGGTCGAGGTGAATGGCCTGCGGGAGGGGAACGGAACAGGGTGAGAGGGAGTGGGGTATGGTGCAGTGTCTCAATGTAGGCCCTCAATCCCCCAAGTCCACATTCTTGCTGCGCGTGTAAGGAGACGACTTTTGACTCTGAGACGTCTCAAGAGGTGAAGTGCCTCAATTCAATGTAGCCCCTCACTCTCCCCCGTCCACATTCTCTCTCCGAAACCAGCTTCTCAGGTCGATAATAAAGGCCCAGATTTGGAATCCACAGGAGCAGCAGATGGGAGGAAGGCTTTTGAGGCTCCTCAACAGCCTTCTCAGGTCGATAATGAAGGCTCAGACTTGGAAATCGTGGAAGCGGGAGATGGGATGGGATGAAGGAGGCGGAGAGGGAAGAAGGTGGGAGGAAGGAATGGGAGAGAAGAAGGGAGAGAGTGACGGGATACGGCCGAGAACGTCTGCGACGGCTCTTGCAGGGAATGAATGGGGCTTGTGGGGCATTGCAGGATGGGAACTGACCTGTCCAGTCCATTTGGAGTGGGCGAATTGAAGGATTGTGTTGTCTGCTGCGAAGAGTATGAAGTGGCGGCTCAGACCCACCCGCTCCAGATGCAGCACCCAGTTCTCCAGCATGTCCTCGAACCCTGCAGTGGCACAGTGATGGGTAATAGGGTTACAGGGTAACAAGGTAACAAGGTAACAGGGTAACAGTGAACTCAGAGCCTTCTGGCGCATCTTAACGAGCTCACATGCAGCACCCAGTTCTCCAGCATGTCATCGAAACATGGTCACCCCATGGCGACAGACAGGGAATGAGGGTAACAGGGTAACATTGCCCGGCAGGAATGGGGGTGTTAGTCTACTCAAAAGCCACACACATCTGTGGTCCTCACTAGTCAGCATACTGCCGTAGCCCTGGCCAGCATACAGGCTGGTGACCACCAATGCAATTACATTGACTGGATGCAACATGGACGACTCACCATTTCACGCAGCGACAAGGTAACAGGGTGACAACACGAAGAAAATCCAGTGAAGAGGGAAGCAGGAAAGATTTTTTCGCTTCTTCAGCATGTCTCGAAGGCCGGAAGCAGGGTAACATGGGAAAACGAATACAGTAACGTGGTAACGGAATACTGGGGAATGGCGGGCAGGAGAATTTAGCGAACCATCATCGCACCTGCATTGGACAACGCGATAATGATGGTCCCGTTAAGCGAGAGGCGGCTGGCCATGTCCCATAGCGCGCCGAGCTTCTCATGAACCTCGCCGAGGCCGCCGTCTTCTGTCAGGCGACGACGGACCGGTTCGCGAAGGGGTTCGCGAGAAGGTTTGGCGAAGGAGCAGGCGACGGAATGGGTGCTGAGAAAAAATGCGACGAGGAGGAGGAGAGAGGAACGGAAGAGACGCTGACAGGAGAACGAGGAGGTTCTTTGCACAGGTGGCAACGGCTTTACTGTGGCTGAAAGATCCATCCTTAACAGAACTTGCCGGATCGCAAAATGCCGCAAGGCTTGTGCGAGTTAGTGGATGTAGGCGTTGTAGTATGAAGTGAACTGGGTGTGTGGCATGGAAACCCATTGCTGCTACGTCTGGGCTGAAATAGGCTGCATCAGGAATTAGTAGGCTGAGGATGTGGATGGACATTACAGTAGCTGGCAAATTCCACAGAGTACTGTTCAGTGGGGTGTGGGGTGGGGTGGGGTGGGGTGGGGTATGAAGGAGGATATGATGTGCACAGGGACGGAGGAAATTCTGGCGTTTCGATGCGTATACTGATCGATTTGCGAAATGGAAACCTCGATCTCTCCTCCATGGCTGCCTGACGCCAGCCTGGATCTCACATTGCGTGAAGCCTATTTGTCAGCTGGCTTTAATCTTATCAGCATTATAATCGCTGCAGCAAGACGAAGAGGATTATGTACGTTTTATGTTCACCAGGCGAACATTTTATTTTCCTTTAAAGCTCAAGGCCCAAATTGCGGGCCGCGCAGGGCAAGATTAGTAATCTTGCACACTTCTCATTTTCCGTGCTGGTGTGTGGCGAAAATTTGGTTACAGTAGGTGCGATGCAATCTGATTGGTCGAACCAAAACTCATTGCCAAAACATCGAGTTTTACTACTCTGCAATTTGGGACTCGAGGTCCCAAACTCACGTTTCCCCCGGAAGCTCGCTGACTCAGCGAAAAAAAAACAAGTGTTACGGGCGAAATCCGACAGGTCACCTTCCCAACACTCCCCTCGACCCCCACGTTCCCAAACCCACCCCTCACCACGCAAGATTAGTAATCTTGTGCAATTTGGGCCTAGAGCTTTAACTGGTGCGTTACGCTGATCAATCAAACAAGGCCCAAGGCTAATGCGTGGTTCCCAGGGGTATGTGTCATCACAAGGCTACCAGCTAAGCTACCATTAATTGGCTATCTGGATTACACACTGATAACTCAAGATGACCCTGAAGTTGCCACAGCGGCCCAGCAACATCTACGTCAGGAGCATTGGGTTAAGGCTCTAGCATGTTTATTACTTAACAGTGAAGTGCTCAGACTACCGGCTCAATGTTCTCAACAACTCCGTCTGTCAGAGCTTCAGCCGGTTTCTTGTCATCATTGCACGACGATGCCTCCTAAGAACTCCCGTAAGGCTGCTGCTGATGCTGCCTTGGTCAACCCTGCTGGTGGTTCTGATCCTGCGAGCAAGTCAACGCCAAGCAAGCGGTCAGATGTGGTTGTTAATCTACCGTCGGAGGCGGACGTTACTGCTGGGAGCTTTGGCCTTTCTGTCGAGGAGAAGCTGAAGGCGTTGGCCACGGTGGCTGCTGACGACTCATTTATCGAAGATGGCTCTGATGAGGAGCTGGAGATTGACGCGAGCAAGGGGATCTCACCTCACTTGCGTTCGACGGTGATCCTGCTTTTTCCAGTGATTCCGTCGCATGAAGTCGCTTCTGTCATTCTAACTGTGCGGACGCTCATGAAGCGTGTATGGGCAAACCTGCTTTCTGATGACGTATTGGCCACGGTGAAGTTTCAGGAGCTGCTTCCCGCGTTTGTTGCCAAGACCCGCTACAGTCGTCTTCAGGTGTCATTCCTGCGAGAGTCCGACGCTGTGAACATTAAGCAGACATCGGTGGATCATAAGCGTCCCAACGGAACTACGATTTACTGCTTCTGGCTACACCAGGAAGATCTGGCTTACCTGCGTATGAAGGCGACAAGTCCGCAGATGCTGGAGGTGTATTTCAAAGGTGTTCCCGCTGACATTCCTCCGGATCTGGTTTTGGAGGTGATGGTGAAGCATCCGCTCAAGATCCGGAAGCAGTCGGCCTTCAATGAAGGTCACTGCTTTCACCGCGTCCTTCACCCGGTGACCGGCACTGACACGGACAAGATCAAGGGCCTGGTTATTCCGCACGCTGGCGACAAGCACCGCTGGCGTCACGAATACCGTCATCAGCTGCTGGGTGGCACGACTCTGTTGGATCACTTCCCCCTGCTATCCTGCACGCTCTGTGGTGGGCACCATTATGACAAGTTTCATAATGCGTTCGTCATGGAACGTCAGAATTGTTAGAATCACAGGCAGGAATGATGAACTAACAGCACGCATGAGTACAAATAGTAAACCCTAATTGGGTTGTACCCCATATGGGCTACCCCACTACAGCCTAGACAATATGCTGCATATATGTTTGACACACCCCCATAGGCAAAGTGGGGGAGAACAAGGGGTCACACGACCAGTCAAGAGACGCAAAGCAAGCTCAGGGTGGATCTCAACGTCACCACACATTCTGAGCACAAGCAAAGGGCCGCAAGGCCAGTCCACATGCAGAGATATATATAAGCAACAAGAGCAGTACAGTGATCAATACCTAGCAAGAGCAAGCATGCAGGTATAAATATAGAGCACAGTACACACAAAAGACTACAGCAAGTGTGGAAATGTAGGCACAAGGCCTAACAAAGTACAAAAGCGCTGATGATCACCAGACGGAAGTGCCTTGGTGAATATATCAGCAGTGTTGGCCTGAGTGGCCACGTGTGCAAGACGAAGCTGACCACGCTGCTGCAACTCTTGAGCCAGGAAGTACCGCAGAGCAATGTGCTTCGTTCTGTGCTCCAGTCTGTGCTCCTCACACAAGGCAATGGCAGCCTTGTTGTCGACGTACAGCACTGGAGGAGAACGAGGCCGCTCTCCCAGGTCGGTCAGCAGGTAGGTGAGCCAGCGTAACTCCTGAGCAGCCATGGCGGTGGCGTAGATCTCAGCCTCACAACTGGAGCTGAGAACAGAAGACGAGCGAGTAGAACGCCAAGAAACAGAACCAGAGCCAAGGCTGAAAGTGTAACCCTGTGACGACCGTTGCGTAGCCTGGTCGTCAACCCAAGAAGCGTCTGAGTGCCCAGTGAGGACCACCTCTCGCCGTCCTCCAAGCACGAGCCCCATGCCCGATGTACTGCACAAGTAGCGCAGTACCCTCTTCGCAACATCCCAGTGCACCTTTCGGTGCCGACCAGGAGCCACGTAGCGAGCCAGAAGGCCAAGAGGGTACGCGAGGTCAGGACGAGTGCAGGTCATCAGGTACATGAGGCAGCCCACTAACTCTGGGTAAGGACCACTCGGCTCTACGAACTCGTCCGAAGGTGGAGCTGAGAGCGAGTGACCTGTAGCCAGAGGAGTGGACTGTGGCGAGGACCAGGTGAAGCCGAAGCGCTGAAAGACCTGCTGCACCATGTGTGACTGAGTAAGGGTGATGGTGCAGCGTGCTCTGTCCCGGGTGATCTGCAAGCCAAGGTAACTGCGCAACTCACCCAGGTCTGTGCACGTGTGTCTCTTTTGCAGCTCCGACTTCACCAGGGCGAGAGCCTCAGTGTCAGCAGTGGCAAAGACCAAGTCGTCGACGTACACGAGGATGTAGAACGGCGGCAGCGAAGTGTCGGTGCGCAGGAACAGCGACGGGTCAGCAGTCGAAGGAGCAAACCCAAGAGCCGTAAGTGTAGTCCTCAGTGTGTCGTGCCACTCACGAGGCGCCTGGCGGAGACCGTAGACTGGCCGCCGGAGGCTCCACTGGGTACTAGGAGGGAACGACCCAGTGAAGCCAGGTAGGCGGCGCAGCCAGATCTCCTCGTGCAGGCTGCCCTGTAAGAAGGCTGTGCTGAAGTCCAGGGAGTGAAGCTCGTAGTCACGCTGAGCGGCAACGTGCAACAGCACCCGAAGAGTGGTCATCTTCGGGGTGGGGGAGAAGGTCTGGAAGAAGTCGACTCCCTCTCGCTGACTGAAGCCTCGAGCAACGTAACGAGCCTTGAAGACAGGCGGAGAACCCGGCGGCCGCTTCACCCTGAAAATCCACATGCCATCGACGATGTTCGCCCCGGGAGGGGGAACCTCATCGACGTAAGTGCCTGTGGACTTCCAGGATGCCATCTCTGCGTCCATGGCTGTCTGCCAGTGAGAGGAGTACTCACCCGCGATCGCCTCAGCGTAAGAGCGCGGGGTCGGGATGTCTGGTGCATCCGGGTCTCCCTCAGGTGCAATCAGCATGGACACGAGATGAGGTACAGCAGCCGCAAAGCACTGGAACTCCTCCTGCCTGTCCTCAAGGACGTCCGTGCCAAGAGCACACTCACCCCCGATGGACGGAGGACAGACAGACTCAGACTCAGCAACAAGACTAGCGGCATAGTCTAGACGACAGGCAGCAGCAAAGGCAACAAGCTCAGCAACCAAGGCAGACGCAGCAGTAGACTCAAACGACGGGTCAGTGACAACAGTGGCTAACAGACGCGTGACAGTAGGGTGCTCAGCATGAAACCGGTCAGACTCAGGGTCCGGAACGTCAGGCAGAGAGGACGCAGGAGGAGACGGCAGAGGAACAGGCTGTGGAGCAGAGGAAGGACGATGTTCTACGAGGTGTGCGCTGGGGACAGCCGGCTGACGCGAACGAGGAACACGACGACCGGTACGACCAAGACGAACAGGCGAGACAGGACGCGACGCAGGCTCACGACGCTCAGCAGGACTACCTGTCTGCTCAGTGTAAGGAGAAGGAGCAGGTAGTGGGGAGCCTGGCTGTAACGGAAGTCCAGTAGACGACGGTAGAGTAAGAACCCGACGAAGAACAGATTCAGGCGGTGGCAGAGACGACGGAGACGGCGTAGCGAATAATAATCGTGTCGGCGCTGCTGCACTAGTACCGGCAGCTCCAGCAGCTCCAGTACCTCAAGCATATCCAGCACCTCCAGCAGCTCCAGAACCCCCAGATCCGACACCTCCAGGCCCAGGGTCTCCAACCTCAGTGTCTCCAGCAGCAGCACCCCCAGAACCAGCACCTCCAGTCCCAAGGTCTCCAGCCTCAGTGTCTCCAGCAGCAGCACCCCCAGAACTAGCACCTCCAGTCCCAGGGTCTCCAGCCTCGGTGTCTCCAGCAGCAGCACCTCCAGACGCAGCACCCCCAGCCCCAGCAGCTCCAGTACCTCCAGTACGAGCAGCTCCGGGACCAGCGACTCCAGCACCTCCAGTAGACAAAGTACCAGCACCACTCCTAGCTCCAGGGACGTCAGCAGAAGTACCTCCAGCAGCAGAGCCCCGGGCTCCAGCAGCGCGACCCTGACGGCGACCGTACCAGTCGTGCAGCTGCTGTGAGGTGAGAGGCACACGCGGACGAAGGCGGCCACTCCACGGAGACCGCACAGCAGCAGACTCAGAACCCTCAGCGCCAGCACCCGCAGCAGCTCCAGCAGCGCCAGCACCAGCTCCAGAACCTCCAGCACCAGCACCAGCTCCAGAACCTCCAGCGCCAGCACCCTCAGTAGCTCCAGAACCTCCAGTAGAAACGACTCCAGTAGTAGAGGCACCAGCGCCAGCGCCTCCCGCAGTAGGGCCCCTAGCTCCAGCAGCGCGACCCTGACGAGCAGCGTACCACTCACGCAGCTGCTGTGGGGAGAGAGGGGGTCGACGACTAGGGTGCAGCGGCGAAGCACCAGCGGAGCGACTGCGGAGACGGCCGCTCCAGGGGGACCGCTCACCAGACCCCACAGTGCCCCCAGGCATAGCTGTCCCAGACTCAGAACCTCCAGGCTCAGCACCTCCAGACTCTGCACACCCAGGCTCCGCACCCCCAGGCTCCGCACCCCCAGGCTCCGCACCCCCAGGCTCCGCACCCCCAGGCTCCGCACCCCCAGGCTCAGCGTCCCCAGGCTCAGCACCCCCAGAAGCAGCACCCCAAGCAGGACCTGAGTCACCAGTGACCTCAACCGGCGGAGGCAAAGGAGGAGGGTCTACCTGAGACACACCTGAAGGAGCAGGACCGGGAGCGGGGAGGGGGTCTACCTGGGTAGCACCTGGAGCGAGGAAGAGCGGCGGGGGGGGGGAGCGGGGCAGTGCGGTAGGGGAAGAGACGGTAAAAGGGAACCGACTCGTCGAACGTGACGTCCTGAGACGCAAAGACACGGCGCGAGGTGGGGTGGTAAAACTGCCAACCAGGCGCGTCAGGGACAAAGCCAAGGAAGACATAGGGAACAGCGCGGGCGGAGAGCTTGTCCGCGGTGGTATCGCGGACAAAGGCACGAGAACGCGACGCATCGCCAACCTCCCCCATCCACAGCAGTGTGGGCGAGGTCTCCGGCAAGGAGACACGGGGCCAGAGGTTGAGCTGATGCGCGGCGTACCGGACCGCAAACGGCCACAGAAAATGGGGGGCAGCCGCATGGACCATGGAGGTACGAGCGACCTCCATGACCAAGCCAATGCGGCGCTCAGCAACCCCATTCTGCTGCGGAGAGGCCGGAAGCGTGAACGACTGGGTGATGCCGTGCTCCGCACAGTAGGCTGCCAAGAGGTCGGAGGAAAACTCACCACCTCTGTCAGAGTGCAGACGCAGGACGGGAAACTCTGTCCCGAACCGCCGGCGGAGCTGGAGACGAGCAGCGCGGATCCAGGGGATCAAAACAGCAGGGACCTCACCCTTGGTGCGCAAGGGGAAGACCGTGGTGTAACGCGAGTAGTCGTCGACGACCAGCAGGAAGTACCGCTCGTGGTCCTGTCCACGGACGCGGGCTGGGCCCCACACGTCCAGGTGGAGAGTCTGCAAGGGAGCCTCTGTAAGAGGGAACGAGGAGGAGTGAGGAGCGGCGCGCTGCCGCCCCTCGACACAGGGAAGACAGGGAGGAGCAGGCGAGGGTGGGAGGGGAGGGAGAACCCTGGGAAGACCAGAGACAAGGACACGACGGTGCATGCTGCGAAGGCGCTGCACCGAGGGGTGACCAAGGCGGTGGTGCCAAAGGAGGGTCTCGTGCGACAAGGCGCGACACAAGCAGGGGGCCGACAGCTGACCTGACGCAGACGCAGACGCAGCTACCTGAGGGGACTCAGTGGTCAGGGTGTACAGGCTCGAGCCAGGCTCACGGGTGAAAGTGGCCAGGTGTCGGCCCGTCCGAGCACACGTACAGTGAGTCACCCGCTGACGCGCAGGAGTGAACTGGTCAACCCCCCCATCCTGGAGGTCAGCTCCACTCACCAAGTTCGTAGAGAACGAGGGGAGGTAGAGACCTGACAGCAAGCCAGACGGGGCGGCCGGACACGGCAGAACCGTGGAGTAGTGGGCAAGGACTGGACCCCCAGAGGGGTCTGCCAGGGAGACTGCAACCGGCCGACTAAGCGGCGTAAGTGTGGTGCAGTCGCGAAAGAAGGAGCGGGAAGCTCCTGAGTCAAGGGTGAAGGTGTGCAGGGTCGCAGCAGGCGAAGAACCAGAGAGGGCAGACTCACCAGGACCTGGAGCAGCAGCCTCACCAGCACCTAGAGCAGGAGACGCAGTAGCACCTAGAGCAGCAGCCTCACCAGTACCTAGAGCAGCAGGCGCTATACCTGGGTCAGGCGGCACACACAGGTAACAGGCACGGTCAACACTAGTAGGCAATGCATACATGGCAGTGAGAATAGCATCATAGTCAAGAGCAAATATATCTACTCTCTGCCTAAGTAGCTCCACCCAGTCGGGGAGCTCAGCCCCGTCGCCAAACTCAGTACGCCAGGCGTCGCTCAGACGGGCGAAGCAGCGGGACTGCGTGTGACTAGGTGTCCCGCAAGGCTGACCAGTCCGAGCACCAGTGCGAATGACGTAAGAGCAGCGAACAGAACTGAGAGACCCTCTACTCTGAGCGTACCACTCACGAAGCTGCTGGGGCGTGCGAGACTCGCGTGGACGACAGTGTAGCTGCATCTGGCCACCGCCAGTAGCAGCAGCAGCAGCAGTAGTGGCAGCAGTAGCAGCGCGGCCACCCCTACAACCCCAACTAGCGTACCACTCACGCAGCTGCTGGGGCGTGAGGGACTCACGCGGACGTCGCTGGGGCTGCATCTGGCGTCGGCCAGTAGCAGCAGGTCAGGCACGACAGGCAGGCAGGCAGGCAGGCAGGTGGCGCGGCAGCGTGCTAGCAAGGCAGGGGCTCACCAGTGGCAGGAAGAGCAGGCTCTCACCGGGCGAGCAGGGCCGGTGCTCGGCGGACGGCGGCAGGGTCGGCGTACGATGGCGACGACAGCAAGGCCGCGGCAGCGGCTACAGTGAAGGGCCGGATCGAGTCAGCGGCAGGGCAGGGCCGGGTCGTGGCAGCGGCAGGGCAGGGCCGGGTCGTGGCAGCGGCAGGGTGGGGCCATGGAGGCGGTAGGGTGGCGCGAGCCGCTGCCGGGGGCCGTGCACTGGCGGGTAGGGCGCGGCGCGGGCCGCGCGGACGGCGCGCAGCGCGCTGCGGGCCGCGGACGCGCCGCACGGGCTTGGGGCGAGCTGCGCGGGGCAGCTGCGGGCCGCGCGCGCGTCGCGCGGGCTCGGGACGGGCTGCGCGGGGCAGCTGCGGGCCGCGCGCGCGTCGAGCGGGCTCGGGACGGGCTGCGCGGCAGGCAGCGCGACGGCGGGCAGCGCGGCGGGCAGTGCGACGGGCGGGCAGCGCGGCGGGCGGGCAGCGCGGCGAGCGGGCAGCGCAGCGGGCGGGCAGCGCGGCGTGCAGCGCGACGGGCGGGCAGCGCGGCGAGCGGGCAGCGCAGCGGGCTGCGCGACTGGCGGGCGACGCGGCAGGCAGCGCGACGGTGGGCAGCGCGGCGGGCAGCGCGACGGGCGGGCAGCGCGGGCGCACGAGGGCGCTAACTGGGGCGCGTGAAGGCGCTAACGAGGGGCGCGCGAGGGCGCAGCGAGGGCGCGCGAGGGCGCTAACGAGGGCGCGCGAGGGCGCTAACGAGGGCGCACGAGGGCGCAGCTAGGGCGCAACGAGGGCGCATCGAGGGTAGGGCGCGGGGTAGCGTGGTAACCGCATGCGTGCGACGGTGGGCCCTAAAAAAAAGATCGGTAGGTCCTAGGGACCTCCTGCTCTGATACCATGTTAGAATCACAGGCAGGAATGATGAACTAACAGCACGCATGAGTACAAATAGTAAACCCTAATTGGGTTGTACCCCATATGGGCTACCCCATTACAGCCTAGACAATATGCTGCATATATGTTTGACAAGAATAACATAGGGAAGTGGAGTTTGACAGTGGGTCGGGTGCATAGGATTAATGGTAACTGTGCTTTCTGGTTTCGCAGTCTTTTATTGTACTCACCGTCGTCGGTCGCTAACGTCGCGCCTGTCCCTCGCAGCTGCTTCTCTCTGCGCTTCTCCGCTTGTTACCCCGCTTCTGCTGGATGCGGCTTTTGTTCTCATCTCCACTGGGAGCAATCGGGAGGAGTGGCTGTGCACCCAGGAGAGTTGCGGGAAAGCTCATGGCAAGACCTTCATGGCTGCTGCAGACCATGTCAAATCGGCAAGTCACCTGCTGGGTCTGGAGAAGCTGGGGGTGGCCACGCGCGCTTCGCTGGCAAGTCACAAGCTGAGTTTGCACGTCATCCGCAAGGACTATGGGATCTGAGATCATGGTCCACTCACCCGATGAGGAGCTGTGTGGTTGTCGCTGTTGCTTGTTCTTGTGTAGTAGTACCCCGTATCACCGGCCTGTGGATGCATTGGGGCCTTCAAGCAGTGGTTCAATGAGTACAAAGAGCTTACTTTCATTTGCAGGCCTGAATGTCAACGGCCTGGGGGATGGTAACAAGCAACAGCGTACAAAGAACTGGTTGAAGCAGGCAGCAGACATCATTATACTGTCAGACACTAGACTCACTGATGATCACCCTTACTGGAACTCACTTAGGCAGCCGCAGATCCTGGTAGCTCCTCCTACCGCTAAAGCTGGCGGGGTTGCTTTAATCTGTCGGAGGCACGGACTGTCACTGCATAACACCCTCATTCACCCATCTGGTCGGCTGGTAGCAGCTCTCGTCCGGCTTGACACGTTTCACATCACCTTGGTCGTAGTCTATTTTCCGGCCGATGCCGCTGAGCGTAAGGCTTTCATCCGCAGAGTGCTGGGTCCGGTGGTTGACACGGTGCAGCCGGGCTCCCATCTGCTCATTATGGGGGACTTTAATCTTGTAGAAGATCCGCTGTTAGACAGGACATCACGGAAGGGGTGCACGAAGGAGAATGAGGAGCTGTACCGTCGTTGTGGCGCATTTCACCTCTCAGATGCTTTTCGGGTTCTACATCCATACAAGCGGGAATTCACATTCTACTCCTGCGCCAACCAGTCCAGTTCGCGTATAGACAGAGCACTTATCTCGCAGTCTTTGCTGGCGCATGTTGAGTTCGCCTCACACATTATGCCGGCTGACCCCATTTCTGACCACAACTTTGCAGTGAAGGCGGCTTTCAGGTTGAGCACGCGGGTGCAGTTGGGCCCGGGGCTCTGGAGGCTTCCTGCGTACATGTTGGACAGACCGGGGGATTATCAGAAGGGTGATCGAAGCTGTGGAGCGGCAAGCGGACTTGAGTGGGGATGGCTTTGAGCTTTTAATCTCACGCCTCAACACGGCTCTACGGGCTTACGCGAAAGAGGAGCGGAAGAGGGTCTGGGCCACGATGGTTCACCTTCAGCGGTCGGTTGCGGAGCTTAAGCAGGCGTGGCTGGGTGACCCGGGGTGTACTCGGCTGAAAACCTTGCTGGGTGAAAGAGAGGCGCAGTTGAAGAGCTACCAGCTGGTTCGGCAGGAGCGTCTTCATGTGATGGCTGGGTTGAAGGAAGAGGTCATGGGTGAGGTGGCCTCTGTCAGAATAACTGAACGAGGAATGGATGAACTAGCAGGAAGGTGGGTACAAGTATGAAACCCTAAGTTTGTGTACCCTCTAAGGCTAGACCCACTATAGCCTACACAATATAAACATACAATGTTTGACACACCCCCATAGGCGAAGTGGGAGACAACCAGAGGGTCACAAGACCAGTCAAAGCAAAGCAAAGCAAAGCAAAACAGGCTCAGGGTGGATCTCAAGGATACCACACAAATTCCGAGCACAAGCAAGCGGTCACAAGACCAGTTCACATGCAGTTTGATAATGTAGCAAGACATACAGTGATCACAACCTAGCAAGTGTAAACATGCAGGTATATATATATAGAGATCACAGTACAAATAGAGTCAAGAAGTAAGCAAGTGAGGTCCAGCAGGCACAAGGCCTAGAAGAGTACAGAAACGCTGATGGTCACAAGGCTGAAGCGCCTTGGTGAACACATCAGCAAGGTTGGCCTCAGTGGCCACGTAACGCAGACGTAGCTGACCACGCTGCTGCAGCTCTCGAGCAAGGAAGTACCGCAGGGCAATGTGCTTCGTTCTGTGCTCCAGTCTGTGCTCCTCACACAAGGCAATGGCAGCCTGGTTGTCGACGTACAGCACTGGAGGAGAACGAGGCCGCTCTCCCAGGTCGGTCAGCAGGTAGGTCAGCCAGCGTAGCTCCTGGGCAGCCATGGCTGTGGCGTAGATCTCAGCCTCACAACTGGAGCTGAGAACAGAAGAAGAGCGTGTAGAACGCCAAGAAACTGAGCCGGAGCCAAGGCTGAAGGTGTAACCCTGAGACGACCGCTGAGTAGCCTGGTCGTCCGCCCAAGAGGCGTCTGAGTGTCCAGTAAGTACAACTCGGTCTCGCCCTCCAAGCACTAGCCCCATGCCCGACGTACTGCACAAGTAGCGCAACACCCTCTTAGCGGCATCCATGTGCTCCTTCCTGTGACGGCCAGGAGCGACATAGCGTGCAAGGATGCTAAGAGGGTATGCAAGGTCAGGTCGAGTGCAGGTCATCAGGTACATGAGGCAGCCCACAAGCTCTGGATACGGGCCACTCGGCTCTACGGACTCATCCGAAGGCAGAGCTGAGAGCGAGTGACCGGTAGGCAGAGGAGTGGACTGAGGCGAGGAGTACGTGAAGCGGAAGCGCTGAAGGATCTGCTGCACCATGTGTGACTGAGTCAAGGTGATGGTGCGCCGTGCTCTGTCCCGGGTGATCCGCAAGCCAAGATAGCTTGTCAGTTCACCCAGGTCTGTGCACGTGTGTCTCCTCTGCAGCTCCGACTTCACGTGGGCGAGTGCCGCGGTGTCAGCAGTGGCAAAGACCAAGTCGTCGACGTACACGAGGATGTAGAACGGCGGCAGCGAGGTGTCTGTGCGTAGAAACAGTGACGGGTCAGCAGTAGAGGGAGCGAACCTAAGAGCCGCAAGTGTCGTCCTCAGTGTGTCGTGCCACTCACGCGGTGCCTGGCGGAGACCGTAGACCGGCCGCTGGAGCCTCCACTGGGTACCAGGAGGAACCGACCCAGTGAAGCCAGGAGGGCGGCGTAGCCAGATCTCCTCGTGCAGGCTGCCCTGCAAGAAAGCGGTGCTGAAGTCAAGTGAGTGAAGCTCGTAGTCGCGGTGAGCGGCTATGTGCAGCAGCACCCGAAGAGTGGTCATCTTCGGGGTGGGGGAGAAGGTCTGGAAGAAGTCAACTCCCTCTCGCTGACTGAAGCCTCGAGCCACATAGCGCGCCTTGAAGACAGGAGGAGAACCCGGTGGCCGCTTCACCCTGAAAATCCACATGCCACTGACGATGTTCGCCCCAGGTGGGGGAACCTCGTCGACGTAGGTGCGTGTGGACTTCCAGGAAGCCATCTCTGCGTCCATGGCTGTCTGCCACTGAGAGGAGTAGGGACCCGCCATCGCCTCGGCGTAGGTGCGCGGGGTCGGGATGTCTGGTGCATCCGGGTCTCCCTCAGGGGCAACTAGCATGGACACGAGATGGGGCAAAGCAGCAGCAAAGCACTGGAACTCCTCATGTCTGTCCTCAAGGACGTCCGTGCCAAGAGCACACACACCCCCGACGGACGGAGGACAGACAGACTCAGACTCGGACTCAGCAACAAGGCTAGTGGCGTAGTCTAGACGACACCGGGCAGCAAAGTCTACCAACTCAGCGACTAGAGCAGACGCAGCAGAGGACTCAAAGGTAGGGTCAGTGACAACAGTAGCGAGAAGACGCGTGACAGTGGGACTGGCAGCACGACGGGAGTCAGACTCTGGGTCAGGAAGAGTAGGAAGAGAGGACGCAGGAGGAGACGGCAGCGGGACACGCTGAGGAGCAGTGGAGGGACGCAGAGTCATGTAGTGAGTGCCAGGGACAGGAGGAGGACGCTCACGTGGGACACGACGGCCAGTGCGAGCAGTACGAACAGGCGACGCAGGACGAGACTCAGGCTTACGACGCTCTGTAAGACCTCCCGTGGGACCAGCGTAAGGAGAGGGAGCAGGGAGAGGCGAGGCAGGCGGTAACTGTGACTGCGGCGGGACAGGCGGAGGACACTCTACGGAGGGAGGAGGACAAGGAGGAGGAGTCTGACCAAGAACCTGCTGAAGGAGCGGTACGAAGTACGGTCGCGGCCGCGCAGCGTCTCCAGAACGAGCAGAGACACCAGCAGCAGGGTCCTCAGTACCCGCAGTAGCTCCAACGTCCGGGTCCTCAGCACCAGCAGCAGCTCCAACGCCCGGGTCCTCAGCACCAGCAGCAGCGCCACCGCCCGGGTCCTCAGCACCAGCAGCAGCTCCAACGCCCGGGTCCTCAGCACCAGCAGCAGCGCCACCGCCCAGGTCCTCAGCACCAGCAGTAGCTCCAACGCCCGGGTCCTCAGTACCAGCAGCAGCGCCACCCCCAGGGTCTGCAGCACCAGGAGCACCACTCCGAAGACTGCAGCGCCGCGCGTACCACTCTCGGATCTGCTGAATGGGGGGGAGCTCCTGGGTAGGAGGGGAAGTACTGGTACGAGCTCCAGCAGCACCTCTCCGGAGGCGGCAGTACTGTAGGTACCTCTCCTGCAGCTGCTGGGAGGAGAGGGCTCCCCCAGGTGGAGCACGCTCAGGCTCAGCACCTCCAGACACAGCACCCCCAGACTCAGCACCTCCAGGCTCAGCACCCCCAGACTCCGCACCCCCAGGCTCAGCACCCCCAGACTCAGCACGGTCAGGCTCAGCACCCCCAGGCTCAGCACCCCCAGACGCAGCACCGCCAGACGCAGCACCTCCAGGCTCAGCACCTCCAGACTCCGCACCCCCAGGCTCAGCACCTCCATGCTCCGCACCCCCAGGGTCCGCACCCCCAGGCTCCGCACCCCCAGGCTCACCTCCCTCAGACTCCTCACGGTCAGGCTCAGCACCCCCAGCAGGACGAGAGTCAACAGCTACCTCGACAGGCTCAACCGGGTCTACCTGGGACACACCTGAGGGAGCGGCACCCTGAGGGGGGAGGGGGTCTGGTACCTCAGCACCTGGAGCGAGGAAGAGAGGCGGGGGGGGGAGCGGGGCAGTGCGGTAGGGGAAGAGGCGGTAGTAGGGGACGGACTCGTCAAAAGTGACGTCCTGAGAGGCCAGGACACGACGCGAGGTGGCGTGGTAGAACTGCCAACCAGGCGCGTCCGGGACAAAGCCAAGGAAGACACAGGGGACAGCTCGACGGGAGAGCTTGTCCGCGGACGTATCGCGAACAAAAGCTCGAGATCCCCAGACCCGAAAACGCGACGCATCGCCAGCCTCTCCCGTCCAACGCAGTGTCGGAGAAGTCTCCGGTAAGGAGACACGGGGCCAGAGGTTGAGCTGATGCGCAGCGTATCGGACTGCAAACGGCCACAGAAAGTGGGGGGCAGCCGCATGAACTAAGGAGGTACGAGCGACCTCCATGACCAAGCCAATGCGGCACTCAGCAACCCCGTTCTGCTGTGGAGAGGCCGGAAGCATGAACGACTGCTCAATGCCCTCCTGCTGACAGAAGGTCTCCAAGAGGCCAGAGGAAAACTCCCCACCTCTGTCAGAGTGCAGACGCAGGACAGGGAAGTCGGAGCGGAAACGCTCACTGAGCTGGAGACGAGATCTGCGGATCCAAGGGATCAAGACATCAGGGACGTCACCCTTGGTGCGCAAGGGGAAGACCGTGGTGTAGCGCGAGAAGTCGTCAACAACAATCAGGAAGTACCTCTCCTGACCCTGACCACGGACGCGGGCTGGGCCCCACACGTCCATGTGGAGCGTCTGCAAAGGAGCAGTCGTCTGGGGATTGGAGGAGGAGTGAGGAGCGGCGCGCTGCCGCCCCTCGACACAGGGAAGACAGGGAGGAGCAGGCGAGGGTGGGAGGGGAGGGAGAACCCTGGGAAGACCAGCAACAAGGTCCCGTTTGTGCATGGCCCGAAGGCGCTGCACAGACGGGTGACCAAGGCGGTGGTGCCAGAGGACAGTCTCATGCGCCAAAGAGCGGCACGAGCAGGGGGCCGACAGCTGGCCTGGCGCAGACGCGGACGCGGACGCAGCTACCTGAGGGGACTCAGTGGTCAGTGTGTACAGGTCCGACCCCGGCTGCCGAGTGAAGGTAGCCAGGTGACGGCCCGTCCGAGCACACGTGCAGTGTGTCACGCGCTCGTAGGCAGGGGTGAACTGGTGAACACCCCCGTCCTGGAGCGCACAACCTGCCACCAAGTTCGTAGAGAACGAGGGGAGGTAGAGACCTGACAGTGTGCCCGACGGGACCGCAGGACAGGGAAGAACAGTGGAGGAGGTCGCAATGACCGGACCCCCAGAGGGGTCAGCGAGGGAGACAGCAACTGGCCGAGCAAGCGGCTCAAGGGCAGTGCGGTCACGAAAGAAACAGCGAGAAGCACCTGAGTCCAGGGTGAAGGTGTGCAGTGCCTCAGTCGACTCAGTACCAGGGGAGACAGACTCACTAGCACCTAAAGCGACAGCCTCACCATCACCTGAGGTGGCAGACACGCGAGTACCGGGAGTGGGAGCCTCACCAGCACCTAGGGCAACAGACGTACTAGCACCTAGAGCGGCAGCCTCACTGACAGAAGCTCCCGAACGATGCACTCCAGAGCGACTACCACTACGGCCACCCCGACAGCCCCAACTAGCGTACCACTCACGCGCACGAAGCACCTGGGGCGAAGGAGGACACGGCAGCTGCACCTGTCCACTACCAGAAGCTCCCGACCGATCCACTCCAGAGCGACTACCACTACGGCCACCCCGACAGCCCCAACTAGCGTACCACTCACGCGCACGAAGCACCTGGGGCGAAGGAGGACACGGCAGCTGCACCTGTCCACTACCAGAAGCTCCCGACCGATCCACTCCAGAGCGACTACCACTACGGCCACCCCGACAGCCCCAACTAGCGTACCACTCACGCGCACGAAGCACCTGGGGCGAAGGAGGACACGGCAGCTGCACCTGTCCACTACCAGAAGCTCCCGACCGATCCACTCCAGAGCGACTACCACTACGGCCACCTCGACAGCCCCAACTAGCGTACCACTCACGCGCACGAAGCACCTGGGGCGAAGGAGGACACGGCAGCTGCACCTGTCCACTACCAGAAGCTCCCGACCGACCCACTCCAGAGCGACCACCACTACGGCCACCCCGACAGCCCCGACTAGTGTACCACTCACGCGCACGAAGCTGCTGGGGCGTGAGGGACTCACGCGCACGGCCCTGGAGCTGCATCTGGCCACGCCAGGAGCAGCAGTAGTAGCAGTAGCGGCAGCAGTGGGAGTAGAAAAGGCAGTAGCAGTAGTAGCAGCAGTAGCAGTGCTGGGCAATGCTCACCAGTGGTCGGCGCGGCAGGCGCAAGACGGTGGCGACAGCGGGGCCGCTACAACTGCAGGGCTGGGCCGGGCCGTAGCAGGGAGCTCCGCGGCAGCTGCTGCAGGGCGAGGCCGGGCCGCGACGGCAGCTGCTCCAGGTGCCAGGGGCGGCTGCTGCAGTGGCGGCGGCTCCAGGGGCCAGGGGCGGCTGCTGCAGCTGTGGTTGCTCCAGGGGCCAGGGGCAGCTGCTGCAGGTGCGGGCTGCTCCAGGGGCGGCTGCTGCAGGTACGTGCTGCTCCAGAGGGGGCCGCTGCAGTGGCAGGCGGCTCCAGGGGCGGCTGCTGCAGTGGCGAGCGGCTCCAGGGGCTGCTGCTGCAGTGGCGGGCGGCTCCAGGGGCTGCTACTGCAGTGGCGGGCGGCTCCAGGGGCTGCTGCTGCAGTGGCGGCTGCTCCAGGGGCTGCTGCTGCAGTGGCGGCTGCTCCAGGGGCGAGAGGCGGATTAGGTCAGGGCGACGCGGCGAGAAGGGCGACGCGGCGGGCAGGTGGCGACGCGGCGGGCAGGTGGCGACGCGGCGGGCAGGTGGCGACGCCGCGGGCAGGGCGACGCGGCGGGCAGGTGGCGACGCCGCGGGCAGGTCGACGCGGCGGGCAGGTGGCGACGCCGCGGGCAGGGCGACGCGGCGGGCAGGGGACGACGCCGCGGGCAGGCGACGACGTCGCGGGCAGGCGACGACGCCGCGGGCAGGCGACGACGCCGCGGGCAGGCGACGACGCCGCGAGCAGGCGACGACGCCGCGGGCAGGCGCCGATGTCGCGGGCAGGCGACGACGCCGCGGGCAGGCGACGACGTCGCGGGCAGGCGACGACGCCGCGGGCAGGCGACGGCGCCGCGGGCAGGCGACGACGCCGCGGACAGGGGCTACGTCGCGGGCAGGCGACGACGCCGCGGGGAGGCGGTGACGCCACGGGCAGGGCGACGCGGCGGGCGGCGAGAGCCTGCAGGGGCGGCGTGCGGTCGTGCAGAGGCTGCGCACTGGCCTGACGGACCTGCAGGGGCAGCTCGAGAGTGCACGAAAGCGCACGAGGACGTACGAGGGCGCACGAGGGCGCACGAGGGCGCACGAAGGCGCACTAGCAGAGAAAGGCGCACGAGGGCGCACGAGGGCGCACGAGGGCGCACGAGGGCGCACGAGGGCGCACGAGGGCGCACGAGGGCGCACGTAAGGTAGAGCGCACAAGGGCGCAGAGGGGGAGGCGCTAACGCAGCACTCCGACAGTAGGGCGCACTAAGGCGCTAGGAAGTAGTTAGTAGAGGTGGGCCCGAAAAAAAAACTTAGGTCCTAGCGAAGGACCTGCTCTGATACCATGTCAGAATAACTGAACGAGGAATGGATGAACTAGCAGGAAGGTGGGTACAAGTATGAAACCCTAAGTTTGTGTACCCTCTAAGGCTAGACCCACTATAGCCTACACAATATAAACATACAATGTTTGACAGCCTCCCCGCACCTGTCGGCAAAGATCAAAGCCAGAAAGGGGCGGACACAGATTACGGAGTCAAACACAGGCGGGTTGCTAGTGAATGACAAGGAAGCTATCCTGAAGGCGGCGCCACAATATTATAAGGAGCTGTTCGGAAGCGACAGACAGCAGGCCGTGTCTGCTTGGTCTCCTGCTCCTGGGAGGTCTCTGTCGCAGGAGTCGGCGGAGGCGGTGTGTGCAGCTTGGTCGGAGGAGGAAGTGAAAGCTGCCTTCCGTTCGATGGCGAAGGACAAGGCTCCAGGGAAAGATGGGTTGCCGAAGGAGCTGTTTGAGTTCCACTGGGATATCTTGGGCAAGCATTTCATGAAGATGGTAGACAATTTTGCGGCTACGACGACGCTGCCGACAAGTACGAAAGACGCTGTTACCATCCTGTTACACAAAAAGGGGGGGAGGGAGCAGCTTGAGAATTACAGACCCTTTTGAGCTTCACCTACAAAGTGATTGCGAGGGTGGTGGCAGACAGGATGAAAAGGGTGCTGCATGAGGTCATCTCTCCGGAGCAGTACAGTTTCTTGCCTGGAAGGAGGCGGTCGGACGCGGTGGGCTTGGTTGCGGATGTTATTGAGGCCGCGAAGAGCAAGGACCATGACTGGTATCTCCTGCTGGTCGACTTTAGGAAAGCGTTCGATTCGGTCTCGAGGACCTTCCTGTTCACGGTGCTTGATCGGATGGGTTTCCCGAGCCGTCTCGTGGATTGGGTTAGAGGCCTGCACAAGGATACACGGACCAGTCTATTAATCAACGGCTGGATGGGGGAAGCGGTTGACGTGGTGTCCGGGGTGCGGCAAGGCTGCCCCCTTGCGCCCTACCTCTTCTTGTGCGCAGTGGAACCGCTGGCCCAGCAGGCGGCTGCTAGGAAACTTGGTCTTGAAAAGGGGGAGCGGCGGCTGGCGTATTTGGGGTATGTTGACGACACGACTTTAATCCTGGAAGGTGAAGAGCAAATTGCGGAAGCAGAGCGGCTGTTAGCGGACTTCGAGGCAGAATCGGGGCTAGCAACGAACATTGGGAAGTCGTCCATCTTACCCCTGGGGTGTAACCTGAACAAACAGGCCTGCAAGACGGACGGTTTCAAGTGGGTGAAGGCGGATGAAGCAGAGAGACTCCTGGGCGTGTGGGTGACGCCGGCCGGTAGCTGCGCCCCCACCTGGGAAAAAGCTTTCGCGCGGATCAAGGATAAGCTGAGACAATGGGAGACGCAGCATCTCACTACAGGTGCTAGGGTTGCGGTAATCAACTGCTACATCTCACCTATAATCTTCTTTCAGGCGCAGGTGTACCCGCCGCCGGTGGATATTTGGGGGAGGATTTTGAAGCTGGCGCACAACTTCGTGTCAGGCAATCACGCGGTCACTGACAAGAAGTTCATACTGTGGACCCGGGACCTTCTGTAAACAGCTAGAGCTGATGGCGGTGTGGGAGTGAGAGACCCGGAAATAGAGCTCACCTGTCTTGCTGCCAGGCGCATTGGACTGTTGCTCACCGAGACGTGTGAACTGAAGCGGGACATTATGCTCGCAGCGGCGGACCTGCCGCTGGGGACTGACACCTTCGTCGCTCACGTGAAGCTTCTGAAGTGTTGGCGTGGGAAAAGTGAGAGGTGGAAGCTGGCCTGCGGGAGCTTTATGCAGTCGCCGCTGGTCGACTCGCTACCGGCTCTATCGAAGGAAGGAATTGCGGCGGAGCGAGTTGTTTTTAACCGCAACATCCTGCTCAACGGCAAGACTCCGGTGGGGGGCCAGAAGGCTGCGGCGAAGCTGTGGGAGCTCCGGCTGGGTGATCTTCTGCTACCGGATGGTGCGGGGGGTCGTGAGGTCAAGGATGTGAAAACCCTGACAAGGGAGCTGGGAGGCTCTAAGCAAGCGAAGTTGGCACTACGGGCTTGGGAAGCGGTGCCACAGCCCTGGAAGGAGAGTCTACTGTCTGCCGAGCAATTGGGGCCTCCGCCCCTACTTCCCCGCCTTCAGAAATCGGCTCTGTTCAAGGATGGGCAAGTGGCGTCGTTGAAGGAGCTGAAGGGATGTTGGTGTTAAACTGTATTATGCTTGTAGGCTGTAGTGGGGTAGCCAATATGGGGTACAACCCCAACTAGGGTTTCATATTTGTACCCAAACTCCTGTTAGTTCATCCATTCTTGCCTAGTAATTCTGAAATGGTATCAGAGCAGGAGGTCCCTAGGACCTACCGATCGTTTTTTTAGGGCCCACCACCGCTCGCATGCGGTTACCACGCTACCCCGTTCCCTAGCCTCGTAGCGCCCTCGCGCGCACCCACGTCAGCGCCCTCGCGCGCCCCTTCGTTAGCGCCCTCGCGCGCCCCTTTGCTAGCGCCCTCGCGCGCCCCTCACTAGCGCCCTCGCGCGCCTCTCACTAGCGCCCTCGCGCGCCCCTCGCCGAGCCGCCCGCTCGCAGCCCGCCCGCCCGCTCGCTGCCCGCTTCGCGGCCCGCTCGCTACGCAGCCCGCCCGCCCGCTCGCTGCCCGCTGAGCGGCCCGCCCGCTTCGCAGCCCGCTCGCTCGCTGCCCGCTTCGCGGCCCGCCCACTTCGCAGCCCGCTCGCTCGCTGCCCGCTTCGCGGCCCGCCACTTCGCAGCCCGCCCGCCCGCTCGCTGCCCGCTTCGCGGCCCGCCCGCCTCGCAGCCCGCTCGCCCCGCTGCCCGCTTCGCGGCCCGCCCACTTCGCAGCCCGCCCGCCCGCTCGCTGCCCACTTCGCGGCCCGCTCGCATCGCAGCCCGCTCGCCCCGCTGCCCGCTTCGCAGCCCGCCCGCCCGCCCGCTGCTCGCTTTGCGGCCCGCCCCCCCCCTCGCAGCGTCGCCCGCCCACCGTGCTGCCCGCCGCGCTGCCCGCTTTCCGGCCCGTCCGCCGCGCTGCCCGCTCGCAGCGTCGCCCTCCCGTCGCACTGACCGCTTGCAGCGCCGCCTGCCCGTAGCGCCAGCCTCGCCCGCTGCTCTCTATCCGTGCACAGTCGTCTTCCCCTGCTGCGGCAGCTTTCGTTACTCTGTCACACTGTCGCTATGGCTTCCATTCGCGTGCTGTCGTTCGATGCTGAGGGCCGCCCTGTGCGTTTCACCGCTTGGCTAGATGACCTGCAGCTGTTTCTCCTGAGCGATAGCAAGGAGCATGTGTCGCTCTATGACTACGCGTCTGGTGCTGCGCCTGCCCCTCCTGCCACAGCTGAGCTTAGTGTTCGTTCCCACTGGCAGACTCGTGACGCAGCTGCTCGCCTAGCCATTCGCAGTCACCTGCCGTTAGCTGAGCTAGAGCATTTTGGCGACTGCAAATCCGCTAAGGCCCTCTACGACGCTGTCGTCGCTCGCTACTCCTCGCCTGCCACAGCCGAGCTTAGCCGCCTCATGCTGCCGTACCTGTTCCCCGATCTGTCCACCTTCACTACAGTCGCCGATCTTATCACCCACCTTCGCACTAGTGATGCTCGCCTGCGTGCCGCCCTTCCCACCGAGTTCTGCGCTAAGAACCCCCCCCCACTGTACTGGACACTCCACTTCATAGTCACCCGTCTCCCTGACACCCTCCGCTCAGTTCGAGACCACTTCCTTGCTCGCTGTCCCACTGAGCTCACAGTCGCCCTCCTAGAGGAGCACCTGCTCGCGGCCGAAAAGAGCATTGTAGCTGTTGGTGCTGCTCGTGGCGCTCCTCGCACCCCCATCTTTGAGGGGTGTTCTCCCTCTCCCCTCGCTCCCTCCTACGCTGCTGCTGCTGCTGTTGACTTCCTTGGTGCTGAGTCTGTTGGCGCTGCTTCTACTCCTGGTGGGAGGCGCCGCACCGGCAAGGGCAAGGGGGGCAAGGGTGGTGGTGGTGGCGCTGGGGGGGGAGGAGGTGGGGGAGGTGGGGGGGGAGGCGGTGCTGGAGGGAGCGGTGGCGGGAGCGCTGGTGGGAGTGGGGTCGGTGGTGGAGACGGGGGCGGCGGAGGGACCAGTGGCAGTAGTGGCGGCGGCGGCGGTGGCGGCGGCGGCGGTGGTGGCGGTGGTGGCGGTGGCGGTCGGAGCGGTGGTAGTGGTGGCGGCGGAGGTCGGAGTGGAGGCACTGGCTCTGGCCAGAGCTCCCAGCAGCAGCAGCGTCCCCAGACGACCCAGCAGCTTCGTGAGTGGCTTGCTCAGCGTGGGACGTCGGGGGCCAGTGCCCGCTGTTCTTATGTCATTCGCACAGGTGACCGCAAGGGACAGACGTGTGGGAGGTTCCACACCCCGTACCGCTGCTTCTCCCGCCTTGACGACGCTTGGCGTGAGGAGATGGGTGCGGATGTTGAGCGCCCCCGCTGGGCTGAGCTCATGAGGGCTGGTGTTGATGTCTTTGCTCTTGACTATGATGCTATTATTGCTGCCATGTATGCATTGACTGTTAGTGCCGAGGGAGACTGTTACTTGTGTGTGCCGCCTGACCCAGGTATAGAGCCCGCTGCCCTGGGTACTAGTGAGTCTGCTCTCTCTGGTATGGTGCCCCCTGTACTTGCTCCCTCCAGTGCTGTCCCGACTGGTTTCGAGTCTGCTCTCTCAGGTACAGCACCCACAGAGACTGCTCTCTCAGGTACCGCACCGGCTGAGGCCTGTCACACCTTCACCCTTGACTCAGGTGCTTCCCGTTGCTTCTTTCGTGACAGTACTGAGCTCACACCGCTTCCTGCACCGGTCCCAGTCTCCTTGGCTGACCCCTCTGGGGGCCCAGTCCTTGCCCAGTCCACCACTGTCCTCCCTTGTCCGGCGGTTCCGTCTGGCTCGTTGTCGGGTTTCCACCTCCCCTCGTTCTCGACGAACCTGGTGAGCAACGCTGTCCTCCAGGATCAGTGGGTTGACACCTTTACCCCTGGCGGACAGCGTGTGGCGATCTGCACGTGCTCCAGGACTGGCCGTCACCTGGCTACGTTCACCCGTCGGCCGGGGTCGAGTCTCTACACACTGACCACTGCGTCTCCCCAGGTAGCTGCTGTCGGTCAGGTGTCTGCGTCAGGTCTGGTGGCCCACGCCTGTGAGTGTCGTTCCCTGTCGCACCAGACTCTTCTCTGGCACCACCGCCTGGGTCACCCCTCCTTGCCACGCCTTCGTGGCATGCACCGTCGCCTCCTTGTGTCCGGTCTTCCCAGGTCCCTCCCTCCCCTCCCTGCCTCGCCTGCGCCGCCTTGCCTTCCTTGCGTCGAGGGGCGGCAGCGCGCCGCTCCTCACTCCTCCTCGTTCCCCCCGACAGAGGCTCCTCTGGAGACCCTCCACCTGGACGTGTGGGGCCCAGCCCGCGTTCGTGGTCAGGGCGGTGAGCGGTACTTTCTGCTGGTTGTTGACGACTACTCGCGTTACACCACGGTCTTCCCCTTGCGCACCAAGGGTGAGGTCCCTGCTGTTCTGATCCCTTGGATCCGCACGGTTCGTCTCCAGCTCCGCCGCCGTTTCCGGACGGATCTTCCTGTCCTGCGTCTGCACTCTGACAGAGGTGGTGAGTTTTCCTCCGACCTCTTGAGGACCTTCTGTCAGGCGGAGGGCATCGAGCAGACCTTCACGCTTCCGGACTCCCCACAGCAGAATGGGGTTGCTGAGCGCCGCATTGGCCTGGTCATGGAGGTCGCTCGTACCTCCTTGGTCCACGCGGCGGCTCCCCATTTTCTGTGGCCGTTTGCTGTCCGGTACGCCGCGCATCAGCTCAACCTCTGGCCCCGTGTCTCCTTGCCGGAGACCTCGCCCACACTGCGTTGGACGGGGGAGGTTGGCGATGCGTCGCGCTTCCGGGTGTGGGGTGCTCGTGCCCTTGTCCGCGATACGTCCGCGGACAAGCTCTCCTCCCGCACGCTTCCCTGTGTCTTCCTTGGCTTTGTCCCTGACGCGCCTGGCTGGCAGTTTTACCACCCCACCTCGCGCCGGGTCTTCGCCTCTCAGGATGTCACCTTTGACGAGTCGGTCCCTTTTTACCGTCTCTTCCCCTACCGCACTGCCCCCCTCCCTCCCCCGCCGCTTTTCCTTGCTCCTGGTCCCCCTCCGGTAGACCCCCTTCCCCCTCAGGGTCCTGCTCCTTCAGGTGTCTCTCAGGTAGACCCTCCTCCCGTCGCTGAGCCTGTCGAGGTCACAGGTGACTCAGGTGCTGCTGCGGGTGGTGCTGCTGGGAGTGCTGAGCCTGGGGGTGCTGAGCCTGGGGGTGCTGGGCCTGGGGGTGCTGGGGCTGCAGGTGCTGGGACTGAGGGTGCTGGAGCTGAGGGTACTGTGCCTGAGAGTTTGCCGCCTGGGGGTGCTGAGCCTGGGGGTGCTACGACTGGGGGTGCTGAGCCTGCGGGTACTGAGCCTGCGGGTACTGAGCCTGGGGGTGCTGCTACTGAGCCTACGGAGCCTCGGGTTACTGCGTCTGGGGGTGCTCCGGTTCGGGGTGCTGAGCAGTCTCTCACACCGCAGCAGCTTCGTGACTGGTACGTCCGACGCTTTCGCCGTCCCAGTGGCTCGGCTGGAGTTGGGGGTGCTGGAGCTGCTCGTCCTGGGGGTGCTCGTACTGGGGGTACTGGAGCTGCCGGGACTGGCTGTTCTGGGAGCACTGCGACTGGAGCTGCTGGAGCTGGGGACTCTGGCGCTGGCGGTACTAGCGGAGTTGGAGCTGCTGACTCTGGGGGTGGCGCTGCTGCTGGTGCTGCGGACCCACCTGGTGGAGCTGCTGCTGGTGCTGAGGAGTCGGACGGTGGAGCTGCTGCTGGAGCTGGGGACCCGGCCGGTGGAGCTGCTGCTGGTGCTGTGGACCCGGACGCTGGAGCTCCTACTGGTGCTGAGGACCCGGCCGCTGGAGTCCCTTCTGCTTCTCGAGACGCTGCGCGGCCGCGACCGTACTTCGTACCGCTCCTTCAGCAGGTTCTTGGGCAGGCTCCTCCTCCTTGTCCTCCTCCCTCCGTAGAGTGTCCTCCGCCTGTCCAGCCGCAGTCACAGTTACCGCCTGCCTCGCCTCTCCCTGCTCCCTCTCCTTATACTGGTCCCACAGGAGGTCTTACAGAGCGTCGTGAGCCTGAGTCTCGTCCTGCGTCGCCTGTTCGTCCTGCTCGCACTGCTAGTCGTGTCCGTCGTGAGCGTCCTCCTCCTGTCCCAGGCACTCACTACATGACTCTGCGTCCCTCTACTGCTCCTCGGCGTGTCCCTCTACCGTCTCCTCCTGCGTCCTCTTTGCCTGCCGTTCCGGACCCTGAGTCTGACCGGTATCGCGCTGAGCACCCTACAGTCACGCGTCTCCTCGCTACTGTTGTCACCGACCCTACCTTTGAGTCCTCGGCTGCGTCTGCTCTGGTCGCTGAGTTGGTTGACTTTGCTGCTGCCTGTCGTCTAGACTACGCTGCTAGCCTTGTTGCTGAGTCAGAGTCTGCGTCTGTCTGTCCTCCGTCCGTCGGGGGTGAGTGTGCTCTTGGCACGGACGTCCTTGAGGACAGGCAGGAGGACTTTGACTCTCTTGCGGCTGCTGTACCTCATCTCGTGGCCTGGTTGCTTGCCCCTGAGGGAGACCCGGATGCACTAGACATCCCCACTCCGCGCACTTACGCAGAGGCGATCTCGGGTCCCTACTCCTCTCAGTGGCAGACAGCCATGGACGCAGAGATGGCATCCTGGAAGTCCACAGGCACCTACGTCGACGAGGTTCCCCCTCCTGGGGCGAACATCGTCGATGGCATGTGGATTTTCAGGGTGAAGCGGCCGCCAGGTTCTCCGCCTGTCTTCAAGGCTCGTTACGTTGCTAGAGGCTTCAGTCAGCGTCAGGGGGTCGACTTCTTCCAGACCTTCTCCCCCACCCCGAAGATGACCACTCTTCGGGTTCTGCTGCACGTTGCTGCTCAGCGTGACTACGAGCTTCACTCTCTTGACTTCAGCACAGCGTTCCTGCAGGGCAGCCTGCACGAGGAGATCTGGCTGCGCCGCCCACCTGGCTTTACTGGGTCGTTTCCCCCTGGTACCCAGTGGAGTCTCCGCCGGCCAGTCTACGGTCTCCGCCAGGCGCCACGTGAGTGGCACGACACACTGAGGACTACTCTTGCGGCTCTTGGGTTCGCGCCGTCTACTGCTGACCCGTCGCTGTTTCTGCGCACAGACACGTCGCTGCCGCCGTTCTACATTCTCGTGTACGTCGACGACTTGGTCTTTGCTACTGCTGACACTGAGGCACTCGCTCGTGTGAAGTCGGAGCTGCAGAAGAGACACACCTGCACTGACCTGGGTGAACTGCGTAGCTACCTTGGCTTGCAGATCACCCGGGACAGAGCTCGCCGCACCATCACCCTGACTCAGTCACACATGGTGCAGCAGGTCCTTCAGCGCTTCGGCTTCCAGTTCTCCTCACCACAGGCCACACCTCTGGCTACCAGCCACTCGCTCTCAGCTCCACCTTCGGACGAGTCCGTAGAGCCGAGTGGCCCGTACCCAGAGCTTGTAGGCTGCCTCATGTACCTGATGACTTGCACGCGACCTGACCTCGCGTACCCTCTTAGCATCCTTGCTCGTTACGTTGCGCCTGGGAGACACAGGCGAGAGCACTGGGAGGCTGCTAAGAGGGTGCTGCGTTACCTGTGCAGTACATCAGGCATGGGGCTGGTGCTTGGAGGACGCGACAGAGTTGTCCTCACTGGTCACTCGGACGCCTCTTGGGTGGACGACCTGGCTACGCAGCGGTCGTCACAGGGTTACACCTTCAGCCTTGGCTCAGGTTCTGTCTCGTGGCGGTCCACCCGCTCTTCCTCTGTTCTCAGCTCTAGTTGTGAGGCTGAGATCTACGCCACAGCCATGGCTGCACAGGAGTTACGCTGGCTCACCTACCTGCTGACTGACTTGGGAGAGCGGCCTAGTTCTCCTCCAGTTCTGTACGGTGACAACAAGGCGGCTCTTGCCTTGTGTCAGGAGCACAGACTGGAGCACAGGACGAAGCACATTGCTCTTCGCTACTTTCTTGCTCGAGAGCTTCAGCAGCGCGGTCAGCTTCGGCTTGTGTACGTGGACTCGAAGGCCAACACTGCTGATATCTTCACCAAGGCGCTCCCGCCTAGTGATCATCAGCGGCACTGTTCTTCTTTAGGCCTTGTGTCCACGTTTCCTCACTTGCTCACTGCTTGACATTCTTTGTACTGTACTTTATATATATCTTGTTGCTTGCTTGCTAGGTTTTGATCACTGTGTTGCTTGTCTTGTACTATATCTAGCACTGCATGTGAACTGGCCTTGTGGCCTTTACTTGTGCTCGGAGTGTGGTGACGTTGTGATCCACCCTGGGCTTTGTTTTGCTTTGCTGGACTGGTCTTGTGACCCTTTGTTCTCCCCCACTTTGCCTATGGGGGTGTGTTAAACTGTATTATGCTTGTAGGCTGTAGTGGGGTAGCCAATATGGGGTACAACCCCAACTAGGGTTTCATATTTGTACCCAAACTCCTGTTAGTTCATCCATTCTTGCCTAGTAATTCTGAAAGTTGGAAGGGCCAGAAGCGTCAATCCGCTAAGCGGGAGCTGTGGGCAGGCAGATGGTCGGGGGAAATCGACTGGAAGAAAGTTATCAAAGTTTGGGACTCGCTGGTGACACCGAACAGGCCGCGTGATGTGTTGCTTAGGATCCACAGCCTCAACCTGAAAGTAGGGGAGAGGCTCTCTTTTCTAAGTGGCAGGCCGGTCTGCCCGCACTGTGGGGAGTTTGAAACTTTGGAGCACTGCCTTTTCAGCTGCCCGCGCATTCAGCAGGTGGTGGTGGCGGTCAAGCGGTCCATGCGCATGCTAAACCCTGCGAGGCAGGTGTCGGACTTGGGGGACCTGTTGTTCGGAAAGGCAGCATCGGCCTCAGCGTTTCCTGAAGCAACCCTCTCTGCAATCGCTGTTCACCAGATCTGGGCGAAGCGTTGTGATTGTGTGTTTCGGGGGAAAAGATTCCGGTCCCGGTGGGTACTCAGGCGCATCGAGGCAGCATTTCGGCTGCATGTGAAGGTGTACACGCGAGCAATGGGAAAGAAGCTTGGCAGCGGTGGTGGTACGAAGGGACAAAGGAGAACTCATGCGCTGGCAGAGCAGGAGGACGGCTTACTTGGCCGCATTCGTTGCATGACGGTGAAAGGTTGGAAATGGTCGCACAGTTTCGGCGCGCTTTGGAGTCTGGCAAGGGGAGCTCTACATCCGCCTTAGAAGCCTCCCGTGAGGCCACCTAGGGGGTTCGGCCTCTAACGCTCAGTTACGACTGACATATATCACTTATACGCTTGTTCTCTCGGTGTATTTGGATATATTCATAATGGAAAAAAAAAAGAACCGACTGAGCTCCGACACGGAAAGCCAACGGTGCACAAGTTACCTGCGATGGAGCAGGGAACGTGAATATCGCAATACGACTCGTGATCCAATCGCAAAGCAAAGCGGCGTTGACGAAACGATTACAGAGGCTTCATTTTCGCAAACTGAACCTCGAGGTACGGTTGGATTGCGAAGTCCCTAGAAGGTGGTGTGAAAGTTGAGGCAAAATCGCCGATTTCACAAACTTCCGGATGTACTTCACACCCTGTTCTGCCATCGTGAGCCCTGCTCGACACTCGTTGACAATGCTTCGATTGCGAATGTGTAATGAACTCGTACGAGTTCACTGTACAGTACGCCGGTTGTCGCGCACATGTTCCGCACCCGAAACATTGTGGAGCGGAAGGATTCGCATGGGTTCAGAACGGTTGCGAACCAATTTGATATAACCCAGCCCACCAACCACACCAACAGTGACCGTTGGTGATCTGCTCGCGCTTTATCCGGCTGGTTGAAGAGCGACAACCGCCAGCCGCCGCCAGTCACGGCGTACGCCAGGGAAATTGATACTTGCCATCGTTGTCATGTAGAGCGAAATATGTCACGTGCCTCGAGGCGCGCTTCCCTCACGAGGTAACCGTCCCATACACGTTACCGCGAACAGCTGATGCGTTCATTGTAGTAGTGAAACCGCACTCGAGCCTGAGATAGTCGAGAGAAGGGACTTTCCACGGCTACGATTCAATCAACTGTCTTTGCTACGCACAGGTTGCTACGTCTGAGTTCAGGCGTGACACGGATGTCGCCGGCTCAAGGCCAAGGGCGCACGTCATTCGCGTTGCGGATGTTTTTTTACAATTCTCAGGTGGATTCTGAGTCGACTCAAAAGTCACCTGAAAAAACACCTGCAACGAAATGGACTCAAGGACGACAAGCGCGCGCTTCATTCGCGCCAGAACTCTCTACACGACGCTTGACACATGTCGGAGGTGATCCGTCAGCCATACGAAATCCCCACGTGCGCTGAGTCTGTCACCGTTCTCATGTCAACGCCTCTTCCGTTCCTCTCTCGTCCTCCTCCTCGCAATTCTTCTCGGCAGCCATTTTGTCGCATGCTCCTTCGCCGAACCTCGCAAACCCTTTCGCGAGCCAGTCCGTCGTCGCCTGGCAGGAAACGGCCTCAGCGATCTTCACGAGAAGCTCGGCGCGCTATGGGACATGGCCAGCCGCGTCTCGCTTAACGGAACTGTCATTATCGCGTCCTCGAATGCAGGTATGCCATAGAATGGATATCGTTTGGGTGAGTTTTAGCAAAACCCTCCAGAATCGCGCTATTTAGTGGCCCTCGTTACTACTTACAACGACATAGTGATTGTTGGATTGGAACAGGAGAGTTGTTGCCTTCCCGTTACTTGTGCACTGCATGGTGCTGTTACTTGTGCACTTGTGCACTGCATGGTGCTGTTACTTGTGCACTGCATGGTGCTGTTAGGGCGTATCCATGTTCGGGTCATGAGCACTGTTCCGGGCATCCGCAATTTGCGGATGACCCAAACAACATAAAACGCCACTTTGGGTCCTCCGAACTCATGCGACCCCCAAAGAGCCGCGGGGGTTTTCGCGCCAAAATCACGCTCCCCACAACAGTCGCATCCAATGGAAGGATGCCTAAACAGATTGAAAGATCCTTAGCGAAACCACGTGAAACCCACCGAGAAAACACAATCGTCAAAATTCCTGGCGCGAATCCCCAACTGTTGGGAGCGCGACGCGGGAAATTTTAGACACACTCATGGTCACTGGGGTCAATTTGCCGAGTGGTTGGGTGCAGAGGTGTAAGACGTGGGACATTGCCCACATGTGACACTCGACTGACGACCGTAAAAAAATGGCAGTAAATACAAAATCGTGCAACCAGGTGATTGGTTGGGGGTGGGTCGTGCACGTCAGTCGCCCAACACCTGCACATTGACCCAAAGCTGGGGCCGCGCGCGGCTCGGCAGCCCACTTCGGGTCATGCGCAAATTCCGCATGACCCAAACAGTAGCCAGAACAGTGCTCATGACCCGAAGTTGGATACGCCCTTACTTGTGCACTTGGTCACTGCATGGTGCTGTTACTTGTGCACTACATGGTGCTGCTCAACTACTATTCTTGGTAAGATCATACAGGTGGAAGATATGGGAGGAGATTTTCTGCCACTCTTTGCCTCAAGGGCTGGCACGCATGCTACGAGGAGGCCATGCTGGAGAACTGGGTGCTGCATCTCGAGGTGTTGAGTCCACTGTTAGTGACCCTGTTACCCTATTATCCCATCACTACGCCTCTGCAGGCTACGAGGACATGCTGGAGAACTGGGTGCTGCATCTGCAGGCGTTGAGTACATTGTGTTACCCTGTGTCTCGCTTTGCCTGTCTGTCATTGTGCGGGTGCCCAGGCTACGAGGACATGCTGGAGAACTGGGTGCTGCATCTGCAGCGGGTGGGGCTGGGTCGGCACTTCATAGTCTTTGCTGCCGACAGCAAGAGCCTCGAGTTCGCCCACTCCAAGTGGCCTGGCCAGGTAAGTCGTTTAGAAAGTAGTAACTGGTTACTGTTGGTTACTGTTGGTTACTGGTTGGTTGCTGGTGACTCGTAGCCAGTAACCAGTCCAAATTGCCTGGCCAGACAGCTTAAGGTTTGTATTTCTCAGCTCAGCTCAGCTCAGCTCAGCTCATGTCTTTGGGTGACGTCAAGTGCATCTGCAGTGGGTGGGGCTGGGTCGGCTCGGCACTTCATAGTCTTTGCTGTGGACAGCAAGTGCCTTGAATTCGCCGACTCGAAATGCCCTGGGCAGGTGAGTCGTTGAGAAGTGTGTTTGAGTTGTTAGTTAGAAGCCTCTAAAAAGTGGTAACTGGTTAGGTTACTGCTGGTTACATGTTGGTTGCTGGTAAATGGTTACTGGTGGTAACTAGTAAGTGTACACTCAAATTGAAGGTTCAAGGATTACTTTGCTCAGTCTAGGTTTTTGGCACACGTCAGGTCAATCTCCTTACTCGTTCACCCACCCCCCTTATAGCCTCCTCTTTCGCCCGTCTCCTGAGTGGGCAGTTTGTCATCGATGAGAAGGCAGACGTGGAGGGGGTATCATGCATCAAGTTGGCACAACTCTCCACCGCATTCCACCCCTCACGACTCCCTCAGGCCATGCATCTCGACCTGAGTGGGCAGTTCGACGTCGAGGGGAGGGCAGGCATGGAGGGGGTATCATGCATCGGGTTAAACCCCAGTTACACTCCTTCATACCCCTATACCCTCCTCTCGCCCCTCCCCATCCCCGCAGGTCATACATCTCGACTTGAGTGGGCAGTTTGGTCAAGAGGAGAGGGCGGACGTGGAGGGGGCATTGGTCATCAAATTCCCCCCCCCCCCCCCCCCCCCCCCTTCCACCAACCCATCCAACCCCTTATAACCGCCTCCCCATCTCACTCCTCCCCATGCCTGCAGGCCATTCATCTCGACCTGAGCGGGCAGTTTGGTCAAGAGGAGAGGGCGGACGTGGAGGGGGCATCGGTCATCGGGTCAGCCGCCTTTCACCGCGTGGCCTCCCACCGCACCATCTACATCCACCACCTCCTCTCCTTGGCTTCTCCTTGATCTCCCTTCCACCCTCCCCGTTCCTGCAGGCCGTTGCTCTCGACCCCCTCCCTCTCTCACAACTCCCAATCTCACACTCCCTCACAACCCCCACCCTCTCATCTCACATCCCTCAATTCCAGGCCATACACCTCGACCTGAGCGGGCAGTTTGGTCAAGAGGAGAGGGCGGACGTGGAGGGGGCATCGGTCATCGGGTCAGCAGCCTTTCACCGCGTGGCATCCCACAGGGCCATCTACATCCACCACCTCCTCTCCTTTGGCTTCTCCGTGCTCTACAGCGATATCGACATCGCCTTCCTGCACAACCCCCTCCCCTTCTTCCAAAAACCTGCCGATGCTAATAGCATCGTGTAAGCAAGGCTCTGCTGCAGCTGAGGGTTTTTTTTTTTTTTTTTTTTTTTTTTTTGCGGGGTTTGATGACGTTTTTGCAGAAAAGGAGTTTCCATTTTTCTTGCTTTAGTTGCTTGAAGAGTGTTTGTTTATTTGTTTGTTTGTTTGTTTGTTTTTTTTTTTTCTCAACTTCACATTTGCTGTTCTTCTTGTATGCTATAAGTGCATTTCGTTGCCTTGGGAAGGAGGGACTTTGAAGTTTGGTTGCATCCACAATCACCTCCTCTCGTTTGGATTCCCTGTGCGAGTTGAGGTGCCTCAAAAGTGCTTTCCAGCGACATTGACAGCGCTCTCCTCAACAACCCACCCTTCTCAACAACCCGCTCTCCTTCTTCCAAAAACCCGAGTTGACTTTTGAGGCGACTCAAAAGTCATCTGTGCGCGCTGAGGCGCCTCAAAAGTAATTTACAGCGACTCCCCCCCTCCCCCCCCCCTTCTTCCAAAAACCCGACCCTCCCCTTGCCTCCTCGTCCCTCCGAAACCCTATCAGCAGCAGCAGTGGCGGTGGCAGCAGCGACAATGGCAGTGGCTTAGATGCGCCTGCTGCCGAAACTACTACCGATTTCGACATGTTCATCACGCACGATCGCTACATGAGCCAGCCGTCGCCCTACACCGACCCCATCGACCCCAACCTCCTCAACGGCCTCCCCCTCTTCTGCAGCTGCTTCCTCTTCTTCCGCCCCACCCTCCCCGCCAAAAGCCTCGTGGGCAACTGGGCGTATCGAATGGCAAAACTAGGCCGGCAGGGAGGGCTGGACCAAGACCAGCTGAATCTAGTCATGCAGTGGATGCTTGAAAGGAAGGTGCTGCCTCGGATTGGTGTGCTGCCGCCGCTGCAGTTCCCGTCCGGGCAGCTGATGAATGAACATTGGGGGAAGTTTGAGGAGGTAAGGCCAAGAGTGATGATGGTGCATGCAAATTATTTGACTGGGAAAGTGGCGAAGATCAAGGGGTTGAAGAAGGCGGGTCTGTGGCGGGTGAAAGGGGAAGCACAGAGCAATGTGACTGCTGCTGCTGCAGCTGGTGGTGCTGCTGCTGGGGTTCCTGCTGCTACTGCTGTTGCTGCAGGTGGGAAGGGGGAAGGAGATAGTGATAAGGAGACAGGAGTAGTAGAAGGGGAGGAGGAGCAAGAGAATGAGGAGGAGGAGGAGGAGGAGGAGGAGGAGGAGGAGCCTGTGCTGCTGTTCCCAATGCCAAGACGCCCAGATGAGGCTAGAGAGGACAGCCTTGGCGAGACCCCAGGGATGCTGGAGAGGGGGAGAGAGGAGGGCAGCGCAGGGGGAAAGGAGGGCAAGGGGGGGGAGGCCCGGGTGGGGGAGGCGCTGGCAGGAGGGGGAGGGGGAGCGTCAGGGGGGAGTGGTGGGGAGGGAGGGGTGGATTGGGAGGCGGAGGTGTTGGGAGCGGTGGAGCCGTGGGTAGGGGAGCATCTGGGGGAATTGGAGGGGAAGGGGACGCGGATCAAGGGCGCTGCTGGCATGGTGATTGTTACAGTTGCCTGCGATGGTGCGTTGCTGTTTGTTAGAGAGATGATTCGCTAGATTGTGGGTGGGGGGGTATGCAGCATGCATCTATGGGTGGGGGAGCATCTGGGGGAGTTGGAGGGGAAGGGGGTGCGGATCAAAGGGGCTGCTGGCATGTTGATCGTCACTGTTGGCTGCGATGGTGCCTTGCTGTTTGTTAGAGAGGTGATTCTTGCATAGGGGGTGGGTGGCTGCATGCATGCATGGGTGGGGGAGATGCAGCATGCATGATGCAGGCAGGTGCATGATGCAGGCAGGTGCATGATGCAGGCAGGTGCATGATGCAGGCAGGTGCATGATGCAGGCCGGGACGCGTTACTCCGGTTTTGAGGCGCCTCAAAACGGGACGCGTTACTCCGGTTTTGAGGCGCCTCAAAACGGGACGCGTTACTTCACCCTTCTTGGCCGCATCACTCCCTCCCTCCTCGCTCTTACTTTTGAGTCGCCTCGAAAGTCACCCTCATGGGCCGCATCACTCCCTCCTCCCTCTTATATGGCACCTTCCTCCCTCTTATATGGCACCCTCCTCACTCCTCATCACTCCCGCAACCCTCCTCCCTCTTGTATGACACCAGCCCAGCCCACCCATCCCTTGTTGCTGCCTCACCCATCCCTTGTTGCTGCCTCACCCATCCCTTGTTGCTGCCTCACCCATCCCTTGTTGCTGCCTCACCCATCCCTTGTTGCTGCCTCACCCATCCCTTGTTGCTGCCTCACCCATCCCTTGTTGCTGCCTCACCCATCCCTTGTTGCTGCCTCACCCATCCCTTGTTGCTGCCTCACCCATCCCTTGCACCATCGCGCCCCCACCCAACCCACCAGAGGTCAGGAGGAGGCATTGATCCGCAACTGCCTCACCACGTGGGTGGGCCACGTGTTTCCCTTGTTGCACACGATGGTTTACCAGGCTCCCTTGTTGCTGCCCACCATCGCCCCCACCCTTCAGGCCAGGAGGAGGCGCCGCAACTAGTTTACCCACATGGCCGCCATCCCTTCCCTTAGTAGCCTTCCTTGGCCACCTCAGCCATGGCGATGCTGGGAAATCCTTCTTCATGCCTGATTTCCCACCATCGCCGCTCCCCCTTCCCCACAACCCCCCTCCTTTCAGGCCAGGAGGCGTTGTTCCGCAACTGGTTCACCCACATGGGCCGCATCCCTTCTCTCGGCAACATTGTGCTCGCTTCCGTGCCTCCTCAGGTGAGTGAGAGTGAGAGCGAGAGCGAGAGTGAGAGTGAGAGCGAGAGTGAGAACGAGAGTGAGAGTGAGAACGAGAGTGAGAGTGAGAGCGAGAGTGAGAGTGAGAGCGAGAATGAGAGTGAGAGCGAAAGTGAGTGAGAGCGAGAGTGAGAGTGAGAGTGAGAGCGAGAGTGAGAGCGAGAGTGAGAGTGAGAGTGAGAGTGAGAGTGAGAGTGAGAGTGAGAGTGCCCTTCTCCCTTCTCAAGCCTCAGGTAGGTGAGTGAGTGACTGCCAGTCCCGCCAGTTCCCTTCCCACTTGCCCCATTGTTGTATTTCTCACACACACCCCCCTCAGGTGACTGCCATTCACCATCTGCTGATCGCCATTCTAGTCTAGTTTTGAGTCGACTCTAAATTGATCGACATTCAAGTCTCCTCTCCTCACCCCATCCTTGCAGATGCGCACGCCAGGGGGGCACATGGTTTCTCGGGTGTTACTTTTGCGAACTCTCTCAAGTAACAACAATATAGTTGCCGAGTGCCGTTCTAGTCTAGTCTCTTTGCACTCTCCTTGCAGATGCGCACGCCAGGGGGGCACATGATTACTCCGCCACGTGGTGTGGTCTTCCGGTCCTCTCCTGTCTTGTCTCAACACCCTTCAACTGAACTCACAGATAAGCACGCCAGGGGAGCATGTGACCACTCGCTCCAATGAAAGGTGGTCGCCTCAAGTGCCCACTCACTGATTCTTCCCGCCTTTTTCCTGTCTCTGTGTGTGTTTTGAGACGTCTCAAAACACTCAATGATTTCCCCTGCCTTTTTCCTGTCCCTGTGTGTGTAACTCTCCTCGCAGATGCACACACCTGGGGGGCATGTGATCCCTCGCTCCAGTGAAAGCTTGTCGCCTCGAGTGGCCAGAGCCACATGCCTGCTACTGCCGCCCCTCATCATAGCCCGCTTGCTGGCTGCCATTGTGACCGTCCTCTACAGGTACAGCGCAAGAGCACAGCAGGTACAGGTGCTAGAGTGCTGGTACTGGAACAGGTACAGTGTGCAAATATATTCACATCATATTCCCCTCATCTTGCCCGCCTGCTGGCTGCCACGTTTTTGTTTTACTATTATTCTTATTATTATTATCATCATCGTCATTCTTATTATTATCATTATTCATTTTATTAATATTATTATTAAAGTGTAAAATCTACAAGAGCTGAAAGTAATTATACTATTTTCTACAGGCGTGTGCGTTCCCGCAGAATTGACTAGCAGTGGCTGCATGGTGCTCGCCCATTCTCCATGGTACTCTCTGTCAGAATGTTATGTTTGTCTAGCCTGCAGTGGGGTACTCTGTACATGTACAGCCCATTAAAGTTTCCTATTTGTATCCTGCTGCTGCTAGTCCAAAGCCCCTTCCTTCTTCAATTCTCTTTCAGAAACCCTAAGCCCTAGCTACTGGCCTCTAAGCCTATGGCTCCTAAGCCTACTGCTATCATTCTCGCCTAGACATTCTGATATGGTATCAGAGCTACTTAGCTCCTGGCCTGTGGGCCCGTATGCTTCCGCTGCTGCTGCACTGCCTGTCGCGCGCCCCGTGGCGCGTGACATTGTTTTTTCTTCCCGCCGCGCGCTCGGGGCGCGCGGCGGTTTTCTGCCCGCTACGCGCTCGGGGCGCGTGGCAGTTTCCTGCCCGCCGCGTGCCCCGGACGCGCGCGGCGGTTTCGTCACCCGTCGCGGCGCCCCTGGGGGCCCGCACGCCGTCCCCCCCCCCCCCTTCCCGTCGCCCGTCGCGACGCCCTGGGGGCCCGCGCGCCGCCCTGCCCGTCGCCCGTCGCGGCACCCCAGGGGCCCGCGCGCAGTTCCCCCCCTTCCCGTCGCCCGTCGCGGCGCCCTGGGGGCCCGCGCGCAGCCCCCCTTCCGTCGGGCGTCGTGGCGCCCTGGGGGCCGCGCGTCAGCCCCTCCCGTCGCCCGTCGCGGCGCCCTGGGGGCCCGCGCGCAGCCCCCTCCCCTCGCCCATCGTGGCGCCCTGGGGGGTCAGTGGTGCTTGGCGGGTGGAGTGTGAGTGGAGCCAGGGGTTCAGCAGGGGGTGTGTGAAAGGTGTGTGGGACAGTTGGGGGAGGTTGAGTGGAGGCAGCAGTCTTGTCGTCCGCAGCGCCTGTAGTCCGGGGCCCTTGCCGCTGGTAGCCCAGAGAGCCTGCTGCGCCTGTCGCCCGTGGGTCCGTTGCTCCTGCCGCTCGTCTTAGCCGCGGAGCCTGTTACTCCTGTAGTCCGGGGCCCTTGCCACCGGTAGCCACTGTGCGCGCCGCTCCTGTTGCCCGTGTGTCTGCAGCTTCAGCCGTTGCCTCCCATCTTCTCTCCTCTCACAGTCCCTCCTCCTCCTCACTTGCCCTCTGTGATAGCCTCTAGCTTTGCTTATATTTATGAACTATGAACTGTTGCTTGTTGTGCTGATCATACCCCACTTTGACTATGGGGGTGTGTCAGAATGTTATGTTTGTCTAGCCTGCAGTGGGGTACTCTGTAGCGAGTACAGCCCATTAGGGTTTCCTATTTGTATCCTGCTGCTGCTAGTCCAAAGCCCCTTCCTTCTTCAATTCACTTTCGGAAACCCTAAGCCCTAGCTATTGGCCTCTAAGCCTATGGCTCCTAAGCCTACTGCTATCATTCTCGCCTAGACATTCTGATACTCTCTTGTCCTTTCTTCGTTAGTTCTGTCTCCAATTTTTCCCTCATACTTGGTCGTTCTCCCCTCCCCTCATTCTCCTCTCTTCCATTTCCCCTCCCACCCACCCTTCGCTTTCCCCGCCTCCCAGCGACATCAACTCAGTGTGGCTGCGTGACCCCCGCCGCTACTTCCCGCCAGCCTACTCCCTCATGCTGCCCTCCCTCTCCCACCAAGACCAGCCGCCGCCACAGCAGCAGCAGCAGCAGCAGCGGCCCCTGCACCCACCAACATTACCGTCCTAACGCCATCCCTTCTAGGGTCCCTCTCTCCTTGGCTCATGGCTCTTCGCCCCTCCCCTGCTGTGCAAGCCATGGTGCACCGCTGGGCTGTTGGGGCTTTAAGGGGGTATGTGACGGCAGGTGCGGCAGCAGCAAGGGGTGGTTCGGGTGTGTTTTCTGGTTCGGAGGTTCTTAGCATGGCGCTGAATCACGCCGTGGCTGAGATGGTTCGGGGAGTGAGGCTCGTGGGAGTCGAAGAGGATAGTTTCGGTGGAGGTTCGGAAGGAGGTCCGAGAGGTGGAATGGAAGCAGGTGCGGAAGCAGGTACGGGAGGAGTCACAGAGGATACAGGAGAGGGGCGAAGTGTAGCAAGCGTGGGGGTGCTGCCAGAGCAGTTATTCCCGCCTGGGTGGAAGGCGGTGGGGGATAGGGCATGGCTGGAGGCGCATAGGAAGGAGATAGTGGCCGTGCAGGTGAGCTGTGGGGAGGATGGCAGGCAGCAAGAAGTTTGTCTTCGAGACATGAAGCTATGGTTGTAACTTGTAATCATTGCTGCTGCTATGGCTGTACTGAGTCCTGACAAGGTGTGACCACCGTAGTAGAATCGTTGAGATCTGGCATGGTTGGTTGGAGGTTCATCAACCTGGCTGGATTTTGTCCAATAAAGCCCCAGGGCGGAGCCATAGTGTACTCAAAATTCACGCCATGACAAGGCTTGGCCATTGTAGTTGAAGAATTGGGATCTGTTTAGGTTGATAATGATGTATAAGATGGTTTTTTTTTTGCAATATTTCTGGTGATGTTGAATAACAATAATCATTTCCCAACAACAATGACTTAGATGAGTAACCAGACGCACATTCATATTTCGCGAGAAGGCACGAATTGTCGCTAGCCGTTGGCATTCTGCGAGATACGGCAAGAAGATTGATTGGCAACCCCAATTGGCTTGCGACTGTTTGTGTCAATACACAAGCGGGAATAGTCGCAGGAGGACAGGATACGTCAGGAGGACGACCCTCAACGTTGAAGCAGCTTCTAGATTGCTGAGATGTGCGGCACCCATTGGGCTTGGGCTTCCGTTATCCGTTGGTTTGATTGAAACCACACAATTAGAGTGACCCGACTTAGCTATGATTCGTCCATAAATTTGCAGATGTGTGGCACAGATTCGTTTCCATTCGTCTTCCCTTCGTCTTCGATGCTTTCATACGTGTTCCGTGAAATAATCACGCGACGCGACGATTTTCAACTTTCGCTCAATCCTGTGGACTAGCCTCGCGCCGCCCTCCACATTTTTTAATATCTATCAATCCCATGGACTGCCACTTATTGCTGCACCCGCTAACACAGAGCTATTGTCCTGCGTATTCGTTGTTCTCGAGTTTAGGGTCCCTAGCAGGCTGCGCTTTTGCGAGAAATCGTATCTGACGCAATCCCGCTGCAATGATTGCAAACCCAGCGTAGTTGTCTTTTTGCGCGTCTGGACGATGATTGCAAATCGTAGATTTGTGTGGATACCACCAATGCGTGCGTCGGGATGCAAAAAAATCTACGAATCGTTGGGAACGACCTGTCAAGTTCTGGACCGGTGCTTCTATTGTACTGCCAGTACATCATAAAAAACCGGGCCTGAAAACAGGTGGTTTAGGTTCGGTTTTCTGTCCAACCAACGGAAATCCGTCGGAAAACTCTCAACCTGCTCCGACGGATCTCCAACGAGCGGCGCGCTGGTATTGTCACTGAATCTTCCAGCGGTTTTCCATCTCGGAGGGGTTCCATGATTTCCATCGGAAAGCAGATCTTATTTCCGGCGGATTTCCACCACCACCGCGCATCGGTCGAAACTGATTTTCCGAGCAATAGATATGATAAACATTTTACTGTAGGCACAGTACACTGTAGTGTTCGGATTACGCACCAATTTAAACACCCTATTTTGTTTCCCAGTATTTAATAACTCTAAAATTAATTAAACGTAAAAAGTGAATGGTTTCAGACGATATTAATTGGGTATTTTGCTGACTAAATTTCTCGTGTGATGGTTCCAATGTTTAACATGATATCCAGTATTACTGCAGTACATACCTAAGTTGGGCTGTTACGGTTTTCCGGGCAGCGTAAACGTAAATTTCGCGAAATGTTACGATTTCGATTTCGTACGTTAAGTTACGCGTAAGTCTGACGCGGGCAGCGGAAAAAAAAAAATCGCGGCCCGTTTTTTTTCATCCAGGATTATGGCTTACAATAGAAGCAAGTACAACTAATCCGAGCCTTCTGCAATAGCGAACTAAGTAGAAACGCAGCGCCTTTAAAGTCCCTAACGCGATCTGAATCTGTGCTGTCTTGGTGGTGGGTGAAAATATCAAGCCACTAAGTTTAGATCGATTAGGTCGAGAGAGTTTTCTAGGCTGTGAGGGCGACAATACCTTGTGCTAGGGAGGAGGGTGTGAGTGGTGGTTTGTTGGGCTCGGGATTAGGACGCGCGCTTTGCGAAATTCTGTAGGGAGATTCGTCGGCTATGTGATTGGCGTACGTGCGTGGCGGAATTTGTAGGTGTGGATGTTGGCGAAATTCAAGTTAGGGTTCGCGACTGCCACAATTTCTGTTCGGTTGTTTGGTGAAAACGAAAAAAAAAAATGTAACAGCGAATCCAACCAACCGTAGGTCTTAGCGAATCAGCAAAGCCAGAAATATTACGTGACCCCACTTTGTCGAAACTGGATCTGAATCCAGAATCCAGATCCAAATTCCCTAAGTAGAGCAGAACTTCGTATTCAGCGACTGCTTAGCTCTAGTTCCTCGATCTCCGTAACCTATGGCTTCACCTGCTAATCTTAGCGAGCACCCCGTTTGGAGGCATTTTAAATAACCAGATGGGGCTCCATCAGATTCGGCGGAAAGGCAATGCAAGTTTTGCAATCATTCGTGGTCCCTTAACGTTACTCGTGCGCAGGCGCATATCCTTGGTAATAGCAAGGACATTAGAGCATGCAAGAAAGTGTCAGCAGAGGCTAAGGTTGAAGTGCGTACAGCGGCATCAGCCAAGTCTAGTGAGCAGGAAGCTAAGCGGATCGCCTCGAAGCGCACGATGGACGCGTTTAGCAAGGAGACAACCGGGATCGTTGCTAGTTCTAGTACACCAAGCAAGCGCCCGGCAAATCAGAAAACGTTGCTCGAATGTCGGCCTACAGGTGCAAATCTCGCAAGCGCGCAGCAGGCGGTTGCAACGTTTTTCCACGTTTGCCACATTGCCCCCAATGTAGCGGAGCACGCCGCTTTCAAGTCTATGTTGAGGAAAGTGGAGGCAGGTGGTCCTGGATTTCCAACACCTACTCGAAAGCTGATCATGGGCCGGCTCTTGCAAGATTGCAAGGATACCACGGACGACGCGTTGAAACCGATCAAGGACTCATGGAGCGACATTGGTGTGAGCATTGCTACTGACGGATGGACAGATATCTCTAGCCGCCCACAGATGAACTTCCTAGCAGTGAACACGAAGGGAGCTGTCTTATTGTTCGGCGTTGATTGCGGTACAAAGAAGAAGGGCGGCGAGTACATTGCCGAACACCTCAAGAGAGCCATCGGCATGGTTGGAGCAGAGAATGTGGTGGGGCTGCTAATGGATGGCGCAAGCAACAACATTAGCGCAGCCAACATCGTGAAGGCGGAATTTCCAAAGGTGGAATACATCCGTTGCGCGGCTCACAGCCTCAACAATCTGATGAAAGACATTGGGGGGCGCAAATGGGCTGCCAAAATCATTGGCAAGGCGCAAGACCTGATTTCGGTTTTGAAGAAGGCACATTGGATCACCGGCTACTTCCGTGAGAAAAAATCTCTCATGCTGCTTAAGCCCGCTGGCACACGCTTTGGAACAAACTATATAGCGCTGCAACGTTTGCTGGATGTGCGTCCTGTACTTGACCAAATGGTGCTGACCACAGGGTGGGCTGCCCAGGCACATGGGAAGAAGCGAATGGTTGCGGCACGCGGCGTGATTAGGGATGACCATTTTTGGGAGGGGGTGGAGAGGGTGGTACGTGTCTTGAAGCCGATTTACATGCTCTTGAGGGCGCTTGATGGAAATCAGGAGGTAATGGGGAAGATGTATGACATGATGCTGGATTTAGAGGAGAGTATGAAGGCGGCTTGCAGCTGCCTGAGGAGCAAGGAGAGCAAGTGGATTTTGGGGGCCGTGCGGCGTCGCTGGAATAAGAACATCAACTGCGCCTTACATGTGGTGGGTCGGATTTTGTATCCACCAAATCAATACGAGAAGATCTTCGGCAGGGACATTGAGTGCACTAGGATCTTCAAGCAGTTCATAAGGGATTACTATAACGGGGAGTACGTGGTGGATAAGGATGGCACGAAGTTTCCAATGGCGACCATTGTTGAGAGGGAGATTGTTATTTATGTGAAGGGAGAAGGGGCCATTGGTGAGCCGAAGGCAAGGGCAGATCTCGAGCTCGTGAAGGTGGGCAAGTTGGACCCAACTCATTGGTGGGAGTATAGTGGGGAGCAGCACTGCCCCAACCTTGCTAAAATGGCTTGCAAGGTTCTCAAGCAGTGTGTTTCTGCTTCCGCGTGTGAAACCAATTGGGGGGTTTGGGAATCCATCCACACCGCGCGGCGAAACCGCCTAGGACCCAAGCGCCTCGAAGACCTTGTCTACGTGACACACAATTACAACACAGTATGTAAGGTGCATGAGGAGCATGAGAAGCGGTTCTTCAAGGCTGGCCACGAATCCATTCAGATTGAGGAACAGCAGCAAGATCCTTATAAACCGCTCGACGATGACGACATCCCCGATGATGCTTACATGGAAGATGAAGAGGAGGAAGAGGAGGCGGATAAGGAGGAGGAAAAGCAGGAGGATGGAGGAGGAAAGGGGGGGGAGGAGGAGGAGGAGGAGGAGGAGGAGGAGGAGGAGGAGGAGGATGAAGAGGAAGAAGATGAGTAGGTTGGGGAGTAGGGAGAGAAGAGGGTGGATTAGGAGCAGCAGGGGGGAGGACAACCATGGGGAAGAGATAGGGGGATTATATTATATGTTTTCCAAGTTTCCATTATTTACCTTCCTCCACTATTGACATATAGATACAACATGGATCTCTTGAGTATTCTGGTAGTTTTTTTTCCCTCGGGCAGCCCAAAAAAGTTTTCAGCTGACCGTAACCGTAAGGCCGATTCAGGGCTACCGTTCGTAAACATAAAAATCGTCGTAAACGTCCGAAAACGTAAGGCCCCGTAAACAAAAAATCCAACTTAGGTACATACAACAGAGACTGTCAGAATATAATGCTTGTCTAGTCTGTAGTGGGGTACTCAATAGTGAGTATGTTAAAACTAACTGGCAGGAATGAGGATGACTAACAAGAATGTGAGTACAAATATGCAACCCTAGAGTTTGTGTACCCCCTAAAGGCTAACCCACTGTAGCCTAAACAACAACAACAGATATAATGTTTGACACACCCCCATAGGCAAAGTGGGGGAGAACAAGGGGTCACAAGACCAGTCAGAGCAAAGCAAAGCACAAGCAAGCTCAGGGTGGATCTCAAGGGATACCACACAAATTCCGAGCACAAGCAAGTGGTCACAAGACCAGTTCACATGCAGTTTGATAGTAGAGCAAGAGGTACAGTGATCACAACCTAGCAAGTGAAAGCATGCAGGTATATATATATAGAGATCACAGTACAAACAAAGTCAAGAAGTAAGCAAGTGAGGTCCAGTAGGCACAAGGCCTAGAAGAGTACAGAAGCGCTCAAGGCTGAAGCGCCTTGGTGAGCACGTCAGCAGTGTTGGCCTGAGTGGCCACGTAACGCAGACAAAGCTGACCACGCTGCTGCAGCTCACGAGCCAGAAAGTACCGCAGAGCGATGTGCTTCGTTCTGTGCTCCAGTCTGTGCTCCTCACACAAGGCAATGGCAGCCTTGTTGTCGACGTACAGCACTGGAGGAGAACGAGGCCGCTCTCCCAAGTCGGTCAGCAGGTAGGTGAGCCAGCGTAGCTCCTGGGCCGCCATGGCTGTGGCGTAGATCTCAGCCTCACAACTGGAGCTGAGAACAGAAGAAGAGCGTGTAGAACGCCAAGAAACTGAGCCGGAGCCAAGGCTGAAGGTGTAACCCTGAGACGACCGCTGCGTGGCCTGGTCGTCCGCCCAAGAAGCGTCTGAGTGTCCAGTGAGAACAACTCGGTCTCGCCCTCCAAGCACTAGCCCCATGCCCGACGTACTGCACAAGTAGCGCAACACCCTCTTAGCGGCATCCATGTGCTCCTTCCGGTGACGGCCAGGAGCGACATAGCGTGCAAGGATGCTAAGAGGGTATGCAAGGTCAGGACGAGTGCAGGTCATCAGGTACATGAGGCAGCCCACAAGCTCTGGATACGGGCCACTCGGCTCTACGGACTCATCCGAAGGCAGAGCTGAGAGCGAGTGACCGGTAGGCAGAGGAGTGGACTGAGGCGAGGAGTACGTGAAACCGAAGCGCTGAAGGACCTGCTGCACCATGTGTGACTGAGTCAAGGTAATGGTGCGCCGTGCTCTGTCCCGGGTGATCCGCAAGCCAAGGTAGCTTGTCAGTTCACCCAGGTTTGTGCACGTGTGTCTCTTCTGCAGCTCCGACTTCACGTGGGCGAGAGCCTGAGTGTCAGCAGTGGCAAAGACCAAGTCGTCGACGTACACGAGGATGTAGAACGGCGGCAACGAAGTGTCTGTGCGCAGAAACAGCGACGGGTCAGCTGTAGAAGGCGCGAACCCAAGTGCCGCAAGTGTAGTCCTCAGTGTGTCGTGCCACTCACGTGGCGCCTGGCAGAGACCGTAGACCGGCCGGCGGAGGCTCCACTGGGTACCAGGAGGAAACGACCCAGTAAAGCCAGGAGGGCGGCGCAGCCAGATCTCCTCGTGCAGACTACCCTGCAAGAAAGCAGTGCTGAAGTCAAGAGAGTGAAGCTTGTAGTCACGCTGAGCGGCTATGTGCAGCAGCACCCGAAGAGTGGTCATCTTCGGGGTGGGGGAGAAGGTCTGGAAGAAGTCGACTCCCTCACGCTGGCTGAAGCCTCGAGCAACGTAACGCGCCTTGAAGACAGGCGGAGAACCCGGCGGCCGCTTCACCCTGAAAATCCACATGCCACTGACGATGTTCGCCCCTGGTGGGGGAACAGCGTCGACGTAGGTGCCTGTGGACTTCCAGGAAGCCATCTCTGCGTCCATGGCTGTCTGCCACTGAGAGGAGTAGGGACCCGCTATCGCCTCTGCGTAAGAGCGCGGGGTCGGGATGTCTGGTGCATCCGGGTCTCCCTCAGGGGCAACTAGCATGGACACGAGATGAGGTAAAGCAGCAGCAAAGCACTGGAACTCCTCCTGCCTGTCCTCAAGGACGTCCGTACCAAGAGCACACTCACCCCCGACGGACGGAGGACAGACAGACTCAGACTCAGCAACTAGGCTAGCGGCGTAGTCGAGACGACAAGCGGCAGCAAAGTCAACTAACTCAGCGACTAGAGCAGACGCAGCAGAGGACTCAAAGGTAGGGTCAGTGACAACAGTAGCAAGGAGACGCGTGACAGTAGGACGGGCAGCACGAAGGGAGTCAGACTCCGGGTCAGGAAGCTCAGGAAGAGAGGACGCAGGAGGAGACGGTAGAAGGACACGCTGAGGAGCAGTGGAGGGACGCAGAGTCATGTAGTGAGTGCCAGGGACAGGAGGAGGACGCTCACGCGGGACACGACGACCAGTGCGAGCAGCACGGACAGGCGACGCAGAGCGAGACGCAGGCGACACAGGACGAGACTCAGGCTCACGACGCTCCGTAAGACCTCCTGTGGGACCAGTGTAAGGAGAAGGACCGGGGAGCGGCGAGGGAGGCGGGAACTGCGACTGCGACGGGACCGGCGGAGGACACTCTAAGGAGGGAGCAGGACAAGGAGGAGGAGGCTGACCAAGAACCTGCTGGAGAAGCGGAACGAAGTACGGTCGGGGCCGCTCAGTGACTCCAGAACCAGGAGAGACGGCACCAGCACCCGCGGCAGCTCCAGCAGCACCAGCTCCAGGGTCCGCAGCACCAGCAGCAGCTCCAGCGCCAGGGTCCGCAGCACCAGCAGCAGCTCCAGCTCCAGGGTCCGCAGTACCAGCAGCAGCTCCAGCTCCCGGGTCCGCAGCACCAGCAGCAGCTCCAGCGTCAGGGTCCGCAGCACCAGCAGCAGCTCCAGCTCCAGGGTCCGCAGCACCAGCAGCAGCCCCAACTCCAGGGTCCGCAGTACCAGCAGCAGCTCCAGCTCCCGGGTCCGCAGCACCAGCAGCAGCTCCAGCGTCAGGGTCCGCAGCACCAGCAGCACTAGCAGGGCCTCCAGCAACAGCAGCAGCACCTCCAGCACCAGGGTCCGCGACACCAGGCGCTCCACTCCGGAGAGTGCAGCGCCGCTCGTACCACTCGCGGATCCGCTCAAGAGAGGGCAGCTCCCGCTGAGGAGGGGAGGCACCAGCACCAGTCGCAGCAGCACTCCTGGTCCCAGAGGCACCTCTCCGGAGGCTGCAGTACTCTGAGTACCACTCACGCAGCCGCTCCGAGGAGAGAGCTCCCCCAGGCGCAGGACTCCCAGGCTCAGCACCCCCAGACTCAGCACTCCCAGACCCAGAACTCTGCAGCTCAGCACCCCCAGGCACAGCACCCCCAGGCTCAGCACGCCCAGGCTCAGCACCCCCAGACTCCGCACCCCCAGGCTCCGCAACCGCAGGCTCCGCACCCCCAGGCTCAGCACCCCCAGGCTCAGTACCCTCAGGCTCAGCACTCCCAGGCTCAGTACCCCCAGACTCCGCACCCCCAGGCTCCGCACCCGCAGCAGGACGAGAGTCAACAGCTACCTCAACAGGCTCAACCGGGTCTACCTGGGACACACCTGAGGGAGCGGCACCCTGAGGGGGGAGGGGGTCTACCACAGCGGCACCTGGCGCGAGGAAGAGAGGCGGGGGGGGGAGCGGGGCAGTGCGGTAGGGGAAGAGGCGGTAGTAGGGGACGGACTCGTCAAACGTGACGTCCTGAGAGGTGGCGTGGTAAAACTGCCAACCAGACGCGTCAGGGACAAAGCCAAGGAAGACGCAGGGAACAGCGCGGGTGGAGAGCTTGTCCGCGGACGTATCGTGGACAAAAGCTCGAGATCCCCAGACCCGGAAACGCGACGCATCGCCAACCTCCCCCGTCCACAGCAGCGTGGGCGAGGTCTCCGGCAAGGAGACACGGGGCCAGAGGTTGAGCTGATGCGCAGCGTACCGGACCGCAAACGGCCACAGAAAGTGGGGGGCAGCCGCATGACTAGGCCAATGCGGCGCTCCGCAACCCCATTCTGCTGTGGAGAGGCCGAAAGCGTGAACGACTGCTCAATGCCGTGCTCAGCACAGTAGGAGAACTCACCACCTCTGTCAGAGTGCAAGCGCAGGACAGGAAAGTCCGAGTGGAAACGCTCGCTGAGCTGGAGACGAGCTCTGCGGATCCAAGGGATCAAAACATCAGGGACCTCACCCTTGGTGCGCAAGGGGAAGACCGTGGTGTAGCGCGAGTAGTCGTCAACAACTATCAGGAAGTACCTCTCCTGACCCTGACCACGGACGTGGGCTGGGCCCCACACGTCCATGTGGAGCGTCTGCAAGGGAGCAGTCGTCGGGGGAAAGGAGGAGGAGTGAGGAGCGGCGCGCTGCCGCCCCTCGACACAGGGAAGACAGGAAGGAGCAGGCGAGGGTGGGAGGGGAGGGAGGACCCTGGGAAGACCAGAGACAAGGTACCTGGAGTGCATGGCGCGAAGGCGCTGCACAGACGGGTGGCCAAGTCGGTGGTGCCAGAGGACAGTCTCGTGCGCCAGAGAGCGACACGAGCAGGGGGCCGACAGCTGACCTGACGCAGACGCAGACGCAGACGCAGCGACCTGAGGGGACTCAGTGGTCAGTGTGTACAGGTCCGACCCCGGCTGCCGAGTGAAGGTAGCCAAGTGGCGGCCCGTACGGGCACACGTGCAGTGCGTCACGCGCTCGTAGGCCGGGGTGAACTGGTGAACACCCGCGTCCTGGAGCGCACACCCAGCCACCAGGTTCGTAGAGAACGAGGGGAGGTGGAGACCGGACAGTGTGCCCGACGGGACCGCAGGACAGGGAAGGACAGTGGAGGAGGTCGCCACGACTGGTCCCCCGGAGGGGTCAGCGAGGGAGACAGCAACTGGCCGAGCAAGTGGCTCAAGGGCAGTGCGGTCACGAAAGAAACAGCGAGAAGCACCTGAGTCCAGTGTGAAGGTGTGCAGTGCTGCAGTCGACTCAGTATCAGTGGGCGCAGACGCACAAGCACCTAGAGCAGCAGCCGTACCAGCACCTGAGGTAGCAGACACGCGCGGACCTGAAGCGGCAGACTCACTGGTCCTAATGCCCGGGTCGGGCGGAACACACAGGTACTCAGCACCCTCTCCACTAGTAGACATCACATACATGGCAGTGAGAATAGCATCAAAGTCTAGAGCATAGATATCAATCCCCTTCTTCAGGAGATCAATCCAGCGGGGCAGCTCAGAGGCCTGAGGGAACTGAACACGCCAAGCGTCGTCGAGACGAGAGAAGCAGCGCTGCGCGGTGTGGGCCCTCCCACACGTCTGACCAGCGCGGTCACCAGTGCGGATGACGTACGTGCAGCTAAGCCCACCCCCCCCCCCCCCCCCCCCCCCCCCGTGCTGAGAGTACCACTCACGGACCTCCTGGAGCGACGGAGTGTGCTGCTGGCTCTGGCCACCACCAGCGCCTCCACGACCACCACCTCCGCTCCCACCTCCTCGACCACCCCAACCCGTGCCGCCTCCACGTCCACCGCCACCCCCACCACCGCCCCCGCCTCTGCCACCTTCCCCGCCGCTACCGCCACCCCCCCCACCGCCACCACTCACCCCTCCAGCCACGCCACCACCCCACCGCCGCCACCGCCCCCACCACCTCCTCCCCCACTGTGACCTCCGCCTCCCTTGCCCCCTTTGCCCTTGCCGCTGCGGCGTCCGCTCGAAGCAGACGCAGTCCCGACCTTCTCAGCACCAAGGAGGTCGACAGCAGCAGCAGAGGCGACAGAGGGAAGAAGGGGGGAAGGAGAACACCCCTCAAAGAACGGGGTGCGGGGGTCGCCACGAGAGGCACCTACAGCGACTATGCTAGCCTCAGCTGCAAGTAGTTCCTTCTCGAGGAGGGCAATGGTGAGCTCAGTAGGGCAGCGAGCTAGGAAGGAATCCCTGACTGCACGCAGAGAGTCAGGGAGGCGGGTGACTAGGTGGTAGAGAGTGAGCCAGAGCGGGGGAGGGTTCTTGGCAAGGAACTCGGCGGGCATGGCAGCACGGAAGCGGGCCTCACTAGTACGGAGGTGGGTGATGAGGTCAGCGACTGTGTGGAAAGAGGACAGGTCGGGGAACAGGTAGGGAAGCGAGAGACGGCCTAGAGCGGCAGAGGCAGGCGAGGAGTAGCGGGCAACGACAGCTTTGTACAGGTCCTGTGCAGTCTTGTGCTGGCCAAAGTGCTCGCGCTCTTCTAGCGGCAGGGAGTTGCGAATAGCAAAGCGAGCGTGGGCGTCATGAGTCTGCCACTGTGAGCGGGTAGAGCTGTCGGCAGTAGCAGCAGGCGCAGGGGCATGGCCTAGGGCGTGATCGTACAGTGAGATGTCTTCCTTGGCAGTGAGCTGTAGGAAAAGGTGCAGGTCATCTAGCCAGGTGTCAAATTTCACTGGACGTCCCTCAGTATCGAAAGCTAGCACGGGAGGACTAGCCATAGTAGCAGTAGCAGCAGTAGCAGTAACAGTAGTAGGTAGTGCGACTCAGGGAGGGCGGCTCGGCGCAGGTAGGGCGGCGCGGCTCGGTTAGGGCGGCGCGGCTCGGTTAGGGCGGCGCGGCTCGGTTAGGGCGGCGCGGCTCGGTGGGCCCCGCGCGTCTGCGACAGGGGCTTCAAGCTGCTGCCCAACGCCTCCTGCGCACGTGAGCTCCCCTTCACCCACCCTGCTTGCTTCACCCACCCTTGTTGGGTATATATCAGGGGGGGAGGTGTTGTTGAGCGCACGTGACCCCACCCACCCTTGTCGCTTTCTGCACGTGATCTACTGTCGCCCGTATTGACGCCTTTCGTCACACTTGACATCAGCAGGTCAAGGATTTGTATCCTCCTCGCCACGGTTACCAGTATCACCCCTGCCATTGCTGCCACTCGTTTCAAACCTTCCCAGTCCCATATCAACGCCTCTCATCTCATCATACTCCCCTGTGCTTGCTCTGCTGCCCTCCCTGACATGCTGTGAACCTGGCAGAGGTGTGCACGAGCGAGGACTGTGGGGAGCACGGGTTCTGTGAGGAGGAGCAGGGGCGCACCGCACCACCTGTCTTTGAGACGTCTCAGAATCATTTTTGTACTCCCCTGTGCTCGCTCTGCTGTCCCCCCTCTCGTGCTGTGTACAAATCTGGCAGAGTTGTGCACGAGCGCGGACTGTGGGGAGCACGGGTACTGTGAGGAGGAGCAGGGGGGGCGCACCACGTGTCGCTGCAACACTGGCTTCGCCAAGACCGCTGACGGCTGTGTTGGTCAGTGCTGCTGCTTGCTTACTATCCCGTGTTGTCCTGATGAGACGCACACTGATGGCTTTCTGTGTTGACACCTTGGCTTTGCGCAAGGGGAGGATGGCAGGACATACACATGTAGCTGCTGCTGCTGCTGCTGCTGCTGCTGCTGCTGCTGAATGCTGTGTGCCGCTGCTTCCATGTGTTCTGATTGTGCTGCTGCTGTATATGTATACTGCCCTTCTCTCACTATTCTTTTTGCTATTCTTTTGCTCCCGCCGCTCCTCCCTCCCCTGGCAGACACGTGTGTGCTCCTGGAGTGCGGTTAGAACGGCCAGTGCGTGAAGGACGAGGAGGGGGCGGCGTCGTGTGTGTGTGACGCTGGCTTCACGCTGCGAGATGATGGCAAGTCGTGCGCTGGTAAGGCTGCTGTGATGGCAAGTCGTGCGCTGCTAGGCTGCTCTGCGCTGCTAGGCTGCTCTGTGCTGCTAGGCTGCTCTGTGCTGCTAGGCTGCTCTGTGCTGCTAGGCTGCTCTGTGCTGTTAGGCTGCTCTGTGCTGCTAGGCTGCTCTGTGCTGCTAGGCTGCTCTGTGCTGCTAGGCTGCTCTGCGCTGCTAGGCTGCTCTGTGCTGCTAGGCTGCTCTGTGCTGCTAGGCTGCTCTGTGCTGCTAGGCTGCTCTGTGCTGCTAGGCTGCTCTGTGCTGCTAGGCTGCTCTGTGCTGCTAGGCTGCTCTGTGCTGCTAGGCTGCTCTGTGCTGCTAGGCTGCTCTGTGCTGCTAGGCTGCTCTGTGCTGCTAGGCTGCTCTGTGCTGCTAGGCTGCTCTGTGCTGCTAGGCTGCTCTGTTCTGCTAGGCTGCTCTGTGCTGCTAGGCTGCTCTCTGCTGCTAGGCTGCTCTGTGCTGCTAGGCTGCTCTGTGCTGCTAGGCTGCTCTGTGCTGCTAGGCTGCTCTGCGCTGCTAGGCTGCTCTGTTTTGCTAGGCTGCTCTGTGCTGCTAGGCTGCTCTGTGCTGCTAGGCTGCTCTGCGCTGCTAGGCTGCTCTGTGCTGCTAGGCTGCTCTGTGCTGCTAGGCTGCTCTGTTCTGCTAGGCTGCTCTGTTTTGCTAGGCTGCTCTGTGCTGCTAGGCTGCTCTGTGCTGCTAGGCTGCTCTGTGCTGCTAGGCTGCTCTGCGCTGCTAGGCTGCTCTGTGCTGCTAGGCTGCTCTGCGCTGCTAGGTTGCTCTGTGCTGCTAGGCTGCTCTGTGCTGCTAGGCTGCTCTGTGCTGCTATGCTGCTCTGTGCTGCTAGGCTGCTCTGTGCTGCTAGGCTGCTCTGTGCTGCTAGACTGCTCTGTGCTGCTAGGCTGCTCTGTGCTGCTAGGCTGCTCTGTGCTGCTAGGCTGCTCTGTGCTGCTAGGCTGCTCTGTTCTGCTAGGCTGCTCTGTGCTGCTAGGCTGCTCTGTGCTGCTAGGCTGCTCTGTGCTGCTAGGCTGCTCTGTGCTGCTAGGCTGCTCTGTGATGCTAGGCTGCTCTGTTCTGCTAGGCTGCTCTGTGCTGCTAGGCTGCTCTGTGCTGCTAGGATGCTCTGTGCTGCTAGGCTGCTCTGTGCTGCTAGGCTGCTCTGTGCTGCTAGGCTGCTCTGTGCTGCTAGGCTGCTCTGTGCTGCTAGGCTGCTCTGTGCTGCTAGGCTGCTCTGTGCTGCTAGGCTGCTCTGTGCTGCTAGGCTGCTCTGCGCTGCTAGGCTGCTCTGTGCTGCTAGGCTGCTCTGTGCTGCTAGGCTGCTCTGTGCTGCTAGGCTGCTCTGTGCTGCTAGGCTGCTCTGTGCTGCTAGGCTGCTCTGTGCTGCTAGGCTGCTCTGTGCTGCCATACTTCTTTTCTTTCCCTCTCTCTCCCCATCTCTCTCTCCCTCTCTCTCTCTGTCTGTCTCTCTCTCTCTCTCTCTCTCTCTCTCTCTCTCTCTCTCTCTCTCTCTCTCTCTCTCTCTCTCTCTCACCATTCCCTTGTGACCTCCGCCTCCCTGCCTCACATCGTTTTTGCTAACAGCCCAAATATCTGTGCATGTATGCCTGCATGTATGCCTGCATGTATGCCTGCATGTATGCCTGCATGTATGCCTGCATGTATGCCTGCATGTATGCCTGCATGTATGCCTGCATGTATGCCTGCATGTATGCCTGCATGTATGCCTGCATGTATGCCTGCATGTATGCCTGCATGTATGCCTGCATGTATGCCTGCATGTATGCCTGCATGTATGCCTGCATGTATGCCTGCATGTATGCCTGCATGTATGCCTGCATGTATGCCTGCATGTATGCCTGCCCATGCCTGACCTGCACTCCCTGCCCCCCGTTGTGTTTCGCAGAGGATGCGCCCAGGCCTCCAGCAGTCGTCCTGCCACCTGCTGCCAGCAACCGCCGCTGCCCTCGGGGCCAAGAGAAGGACGCCGAGGGCAACTGCGTCGGTGGGTGCTGGTGCTGGTGCTGTCAGAATGATTGAATTTTCATTGCATGCAACATTGCTCCTCTCCACTCTGCTGACTTTTGAGTGTCTCAAGAGTCAGCGGGGCCAAGAGAAGGACGCCGAGGGCAACTGCGTCGGTGGGTGCTAGTGCTGTCGGAATGATTGGATTCACATGCAGGATGACTCCACTCCGCCGCAGGCTTAATATGGCGTTATTTTGGCATCTGCATTTCCCCTCACAGCTTCTGCATAGGGCGTTTATGGTTTTGGGCCGATTGTGCTATGTCTGCCCCCACGTGCCTGTGTCTGCCCCCACGTGCCTGTGTCTGCCCCCACGTGCCTGTGTCTGCCCCCACGTGCCTGTGTCTGCCCCCACGTGCCTGTGTCTGCCCTCACGTGCCTGTGTCTGCCCCCACGTGCCTGTGTCTGCCCCCACGTGCCTGTGTCTGCCCCCACGTGCCTGTGTCTGCCCCCACGTGCCTGTGTCTGCCCCCACGTGCCTGTGTCTGCCCCCACGTGCCTGTGTCTGCCCCCACGTGCCTGTGTCTGCCCCCACGTGCCTGTGTCTGCCCCCACGTGCCTGTGTCTGCCCCCACGTGCCTGTGTCTGCCCCCACGTGCCTGTGTCTGCCCCCACGTGCCTGTATCTGCCCCCACGTGCCTGTATCTGCCCCCACGTGCCTGTATCTGCCCCCACGTGCCTGTGTCTCCCTCCTGCATGCCTGACTGCAGACTCATGCACGGTACGCAACTGCGGCCGCAATTCGAGGTGCCTGAAGAGCCAGGGAGGCTGGGCCAACTGCGTGTGTGAAAGGGGCCTCAAGCTGCTGCCCAACGCGTCCTGCACGCGTGAGTGCCTTCACCCACCCTTCATCTTCACCCACCCTTGCTTCTCCCCATAACACTGCTGCCCAATGCATCCTGCTGCACGCGTGAGTGCCATCATTTGTTTTGAGACGTCTCAAAACAAATTCTCCTTTTATCACCAACTGCATGTGTGAAAGAGGCCTCAAGCTGCTGCCCTATGCGCCCTGCTTCCCTTCCTCGAAAGGATATTTGCTCGATCAGAAGTCTTACCAACTGCGCGTCCTGTCATGTCATACACGTTCCCACCGGCCATATGTGCCTTCTCTCGTTCTGTGCGTGTGTGTGTGTGTGAACCCAACCCAACAGACTCGTGTGCGATAAGGGACTGTGGGGAGAACGGGTACTGCGAGAAGGAGCAGGATCTCGCCGTTTGCCACTGCAACTGGGGCTACGCCTTGACTGAGAATGGCTGTGTTGGTCAGTGCTGTGTGGTGCTGTGCTGTGCTGTGCTGTGCGGTGCTGTGCTGTGCTGTGCTGTGCGGTGCTGTGCTGTGCTGTGCTGTGCTGTGCTGTGCGGTGCTGTGCTGTGCTGTGCTGTGCTCAATGCGATGCGATGCGTGGCAACTGTGTTTCTGTGATCTGTGTGTGTTTGAGTCGACTTATTCAAACCACTGCAACTTGGGCTATGTCATGACCAAAAGCGGCTGTGTTGGTCAGTGCTGTGCTGCCATGCGTGACAAAGTCGATATGCTCTATTTGTTGCAGAATGGCGGCATGATGTGGAGTGGACAGGTAAGGCTGTCGTGTGCTGCCATCATTGAGTGATGTACCAATGTTATGCACTTTCCAATATCATTCGTTTGTTTTTTTTTTTTTTTTTTTAATTCATTTATTTCCTAACACTTCGCGTTTATTGTCGTCCATGCGACTCCTCCCTCCCCTGGCAGACACGTGCATACTGCAGGCATGTGGTGAGAACGGCCGCTGTGTGAAGGATGCAGCAGGGATGGCGTCGTGTGTGTGTGACATTGGCTTCACGCTGCAAGATGACGGCAGGACGTGCATGGGTAAGGATGATGTGCCTTGCTGTGCCGCGCTGTGCCTTGCTGTGTGTTGTTTTGAGATGTCTCAAAACACGTGCATGAGTAACGACACTGTGCCTCGCTGTGTGTTGATGTGTGCTCTTGCATCTTCCTGTGTGTTGCTGCTGTGCGTTCCGTGTCCTTTGTATGTGAACTTCCTCTCTCCCTCTTCTCCGTTCCCTCTATCTTTTCCTCTCCCTCTACCTCTTCCTCTCCCGCGCGTGCTCTTCCTTGTGCTCGTCCTCTCTTGTACGCTCTCTCTACCCCTGTTCTCTCTGCCCCTGTTCTCTCTGCCCCTGTTCTCTCTGCCCCTATTCTCTCTGCCCCTGTTCTCTCTGCCCCTGTTCTCTCTGTTCCTGTTCTCTCTCATCATCCTTGTTTCCTTTCTCTCTCACTTTCTCTCTTCTCGTCCTTCCCTCAAGCCTGCATGTCTGCGTTCTCTCTGTCGCTCTCATTCTCAAGACCTGCACACAGCAGACTCAAAAGCAGACTCATTACACGTGTGGGACCCATATGGCCTCACATCCTGTGTGCGTTCTCTCTGCCGCTCTCATCCTCAACACCTTCACATACAGCTTTCTTCTTTGCCCCACGCTCATTCATCCCCCCTTCCCTTCCAACCCCCTCCCCTCTAGATAATTGTATCCTTAAGAGGTGCCAGGCGCTCACGTCAGATTGTAGGAAGTATGAAGATGGCACGGCATACTGTGTGTGCAAGCCAGGCTACACACTGCTCTACGGCACCTGTATTGGTACGTAGTGCTGTTAGTGTTGTCTCTTGCTGCACACTGTGTGTGCAAGCTAGGCTACACACTGCTCTATGGCACCTGTGTTGGTATGTATTGCTATCTCTTGCTTTTGAAGTCCTTGAATCTCAAAAGTCAGGCTTCACACTGCTCTATGGCACATGTGTTGGTAAATGGTTCCGTTTCGGAACCCTTGGGTGGATTACAACCTCACCTCCCCTCCCCCCACCCCCTCCGCATCCCCTCTCACTCCATCCTATCTCCCTCTACATCGTTTTGCCCGTACACACTGTTATGATTGCCTGCTCTTTCATGCTGTCGCCCCGTATTCCGGTGCTGTTACGTGCTTCTCTATCGCACTTTGCACTGTGCGCATTGTGCTCTCCTGTGCTTTGTTGTGTGCTGCCATCTATTCTTACTTCTTCTCTTCTCCCCTTTCTGCCCAGTCCAAGCACAAAGTTTCTCCTCTTCTGTTTTACCTGCTCTCCTATCGCACTCACATATTTCCATCATCTCTCCACCCTGCGCTGACCTTAATTCCTTTGATACTATGAAGAACCACCTGATCTCATATTCCCATCCTTTCTAACCCCTGCACTCACCAGGGCCTGCCACATGCGGCAACTGCCCGTCCCTGGCCACATGCACGCTGGTCTCGTCCACCAGAAAGGCTCCTTACTGCGTCTGCCCTGCTGGCTTTGGCATGACCCCCAGTGGTTGCGTCCGTGGGAAGGCCATTATGCTTGCATTCAATCATAACCAATGTCTTTGCGGTTGTGGGTGATTGAGGTGCAGGTTTAGCCAGGTTTATTCATCAATGGTGCATACATCCATGTCAAACCTATACCCCCTAAACCCATACCCCTTGCGAAACCCCATACCCCATGCCAAACCCCATACTTTTCTGTTCTCCCATTTTCTGTTTGTCTCCAGGCGCCCTCCCAACCGTCTCCTCTGCGAGTCTCACCTTCTATAACCAGCCGGGGTTCACCTTGACGCCCTACACCTTCACCATGCGAGTGAAAAAACACCGGATGCACCAACCTGCCTTCGACAATCGGTCTCAACGTGCGCTCGTACTGGCGGGTGGATCAGGCACCAGGAGGAGCAGGGGACTGCCAGTTGGTCAACGTGTATCGCTTCGCCAACTGCGTTACGCTGCTGGCTCAGATGCCTGCCCTGTCACTCACCAGCATCGCTGCAGCGGGTGTCTCGTAAGTCATTCCACCCGTTCATTACACCCAGTCTGATGTTTAGCATACATCTGTCTCATTCCTGCTCTGCTTCAAAACGTTATTGGTTCCAGAAGTCACTCTATCCCATCCACACCCACTTCTCCTGAAGTCGCTCTCCCTGCATGTACCCATTTCTTTCTTTGTGTGCCTCTCAACAGATCCACATCAGCTGACATGCTGTCTTTCATGTGTGTCCGCTAGTCACTACGCTCGTGAAATTCTTACGTGAAGACCAGCAGTGTTAAGTGATGCTACTTTTGAAGTAAAAAAGGCAGTTGCTTAAGTCTGCAGTTGAAGTGATGCCACCAAGAAAGGAGCAATGGGTGTGAAAGTACTGCCATGAGATTTGTCTTTGCATCTAGTTTGCTCTCTCCTCCACCCACCTGTCGCTTTTGTTCCTCTCCCGAAACCCACCCCCCTCTTTCTCCTTAGCCCATTCTAGCATTGACTCTGAGTGTGAGATTGCACGTGTGCATCAGTGTGTTTTTTTTGTGCGTGCAATCTTTTACCGTACATAGTTAATGTTGGGCTGAGAAAAGCCCTTAGGATCTTTACAGGACTAAACTCTGTGTAGGAATGATATACGGTAATAGCGGAAGCGTTTAATGATAAGTTTGTGAACCACCTTGAGCTAGTATGTGAGGGCAAAGTACATTGATTAAAATAAAGAGATACAAGCTTTTATAAGAGTACAAGGGAATATGATTGGTTATAGCAAAAAACTGTTTAACTATTGCTGTTGCGGTTCGATACAGTGACGACTCGGGCAGCTGTTCAATATCGTGTCAGTTGTTTGTCCTTGCTGTCGCGCTGTACTTGTCAGGTCAAAGGTCGCTGACCTTTGACTTTCGCGTAACCTCCATCCAGCTGTTGCTCAACCTCCGAGGGTTGACTCGCCGATGCTTCGACATGTTTCACTTCGCCAGCAGTTCGCGAAGGTAGAGTCCTTCTTTGGTGGCTGAGCAGAGTGCGATGTATTCTGCTTCAGCTGAGGAGAGAGCAATTAGTTCCTGCTTGCTCGACTGCCAGGAGATAGGTCCGATAGGCTCGAAGCGGTAGATGTAGCCGGTGCGTGAGCGCCTGTTGTCGGAGTCGCCGGCGTGATCGGCGTCGACGTAGCCGATTAATTTAGGTGTCAAGATTCTGTTCTTGTGATAGGTCAGGCCGATCGTCGGAGTGCTAACGAAGTAGTGAAGGGCGCAGTCGAGCTCCGCCATGTGCTTTGCTTTGGGTTTCTTGAGGTAGGTGGCGAGCTGGCTTGCGGAGTATGATAGATCCGGACGGCAGGTGACAGCTGCGAAGAGGAGGCAGCCCAGCTTTCTCTGGTAGTCGCGTAGACCGGCGGGATTTAGCGGAGCGGATCCTTCCTTGTGATTTCCTGCCGTGTAGCGGTATGGTGTGGAGATGATAGTTGGCATGAGTGCGAAGCGTTTAGCGATGGTTTCGGCGTATTTCGCGGCGCTGAGGTAGATCGCGTTCTCCTCTTCCTGGATGTTGAGGCCGAGGTATTGTGTGACGGTGGACAAAACCGTGAGCGTGAGATCCTTTTGCAGCTCCCCTTCGAACCAGGTAGTGACGCCGTCGGTCGAGCCGATGTAGAGCAGGTCGTCGACGTAGACGATAAGCAGAATGTAGTCGTCGCCTTTCGTGAGCCGGTACATGCCCTGGTTGTGTGGTAGCTGGTGGAATCCGATTCGGATCAGTCTAGCGTGCAGGTACTGTTGCCACAGTCTCAGGGCCTGCTTGATGCCGTACAGGGACTTTAGCAGTTGACAGACGTGGTTGGGCTCTCCGTTTGAGCCGTGCGGTAGTTCGACGAAGATCCATGCGTCGACAGGTGCGTAAAGAAAGGCGTTGGCGACGTCGATTTGCCGTAGCTTCTTCTTCTTCATGGCGGCGATCGCGAGGAGAATGCGTAGTGAGGTGTGTCGGCTGACCGGAGCGAACGTTTCAGTGAAGTCGCGTCCGTGTTCTTGATCGAAGCCACGTACGACCCAGCGTGCTTTGAACTTGTCGATGGTGCCATCTGCCTTTGTCTTTACGCGGAAGACCCATTTCCCGGTGAGTATTGTCTTGTTTTGTGCCACGCTGACGGGAATAACTTTCCAAGTGTTGCGTTCCTCCAGTGCTTTCAGCTCCCTGTCCATGGCTTCGCGCCATTTTTCCCTATGCTCCCCCCCCAGAGCCTGCTGAACTGTGGCAGGCTCCTTAGGAATCGCCGTGCCGTGAACCGCGGTGACGAGGCCGAGTATCTGGAGTCCACTCTGTGTGTAGCGGGGGAGTGTTGTATCCTCGGGATAGACTGCTTCATCTCCCGCTTCTGGTGTAGGATTGAAATTTGGTCCTACTCGTTCTGCTTCGTCGGTGTTGACTTGTGCAGGTGTAACGTAACCATTGTCGGCGAAGTGGGAGTAGACTTCGGCGTTGACGCTTTCGCGAGGGTTTTCGTTGTCGTCCATCGGGACATGAACGGAGCAGTAGGGAAGAGGTCCAGCTTCCTCCGAGGCTCCTTCCACGTTTTGCTCGTCCCAGTCAGCTTCATCTTCTGCCGAAGCGAAGGCTCGGGACCCAGGAAATCCGCCCAAGAGGTCAGGTCTGTTTTCTTCCACGTAGGTAAGGTGGGTTCGGAGGGTGAGGTTCTCGTAGAAGACGACCTCACGTGCTGCTACTGTTTCCTTGGTGTGGATGTCGAAATCTTCCATGCGTTGTAGTGTTTTTCGATGCCCAGGTGTAGTCCCCATTGTGCTCGTTGGGAGAATCGGCCGGCTCGTGCGGATGGAGGTCGATACTGTACCAGGCAGCCGAAAACTCTCAACATTTTTGTGCTGCCCAGTTTTCCTGTCCACAGCAGATGCGGTGATGCGTTGTTCGGGAGCGATGATGACGAGAGCAAGTTGTGCAGCATCACGGCGTGGTCCATTGCTTCGGGCCACTGGTGGTTGGGTAGGTGCATGCCACGTAGTAGTTTGCGCATGGTGTTCTGGAGGGTCCTGTTCATCCTTTCTGCTACACCCTGCTGTTGATGGGCGTAGGGAAGGGAGATGAGCCTCTTGATTCCTCTTTCTGCCAGGTATGCTTGAACCTCTGTGACGCATATTCTCCTCCTCCGTCTGACTGGAAGCTTTTCAGTTTCACTCCGGATTCCCGTTCTGCTACTGGAAGCCAGGCGACGAAAGCTTCGAAGGCCATGTCGCGGCTTGGAAGATTCAGGTGCCAGACGTATCGTGTGGCAGCGTCGATGAATGTGATGGTATAGTTGTACGCGTTTTGTCCAGGCTCGCGGTTTATACAGGATGTCACTGTACACTTTCTCGAGTGGTGCGTAAGCTGGTGCACTGGGTTGTGGTGAGAGACGAAAGGCTGATGCGGTAAGTCGGCTTCAGGACAGGTGAAGCATGTTCCGCGGACTCACCGGAGTTCTCTGCCATCAGTTAGAAGTAGGGAATCTTTGTCGAGTACGCCTGCTCTTATCGTGTTGTTTAACACCGTGTTGCTTGGATGCCCCATTCTCGCGTGCCAGGTTCCTTCAGTGGCGCGATGTCCGGGTGAGCGCCGATACATGTCGGAGTTGGAATAGAAGCTGGCGGTGAAGTTGGCGCTTCGATGAACTTCTCGTCGAGTCGGATTCAGCTGCTGCGCGGGAGTCGGTGGTGTGTCGTCGATGAGGATCGGTGCCGTTGAAGGACCAGCGACTGGTGTTGATGTTGCCGCTACTGCCGTCGTTGTTTCTGCTGCTGCTGCTATTGCTTTTTGCTGCTGCCGATGTTGTCTCTGCTGCTGTCGATGTTGTCTCTGCTGCTGCCGAGGTTGTCTCTGCTGCTGCCGAATGTTGAATCGTCGCTAATGCTCTTGTTCGTTCTGCTTCAGGGATTGTGTGCAAATACCAGAAGCCTTCAGGACTGAAGTCACGATCGAGGTCCGGAGGATGTGTCCAGGAGGTGAAGGTGACGATCCCGTCGCTGTCTGCGGTGCCGAGATCTGGAACAAAATTGAGGACGAACACGTTGTTCTTTAGTACTGCCCTCCCGATGTAGAGTCATCCTCTCCTGTGGTACAGCTTGAATTCCTGAGTGGTACTGTTGGCTTCGAGATGAATGCCTTTCGCCATCAGTTGACTGACGCTCAGTTAGTTGTAGCCGAGTCCTTCTACTATCAAAACCTTCAACATCTGCAATATAACGTTTGTCTCTCGTGACTGAAGTTGAACCACACCTTGTCGTCGTGTACGCAGGTTCTGGTTGTTCGCGACAGTGATGACGACTTCACGTTGAAGTTGGTATTCCCGTTGGACGAAGCGACCTGAAGAGCACATATGCTGCCCGCAGCAACTGTCCAAGAACCACGTGTCCTTCCCGGATGGCTCGCTTTGGGCGATGGCTGCATACGTCGGGTTCGGTCGAAGTGACTCGCGGCGAGGCATACTGTTGTCGAGTTGTTCTTCCGGTGAGTAATGCGGTGGTGACTCGGTGATGCAGGAGTCGGTCAGTCTTGCCATGCAGCTGACGATGTTTCTTGTTCCTTGTGCAGGTTGTCCCGTTGGTGTTGTTGAGGCTTGTACTTGAGTGGTGGGGTTCGCTTGCGTTGAGGCGACTTGACTGCTCGAGGGTCGAAGCTGCTGCTGCTGCGTTGGTGTTGACTGCTGCCGGTTAGGGCAGTGTGTGTACGCGAATGTCCAGACGTCTTGCAGAGGTGACAAAACGGACGTACGGGTTGCTGTCCTTGGTACTTGTTCTGCGGTGATTGTTGTTGTAGCGCCGCTGAGTATGAAAAGCGAACTCAAGTACTTGTCAAACATATATGCTGCTTATTGTGTAGGCTGTAGTGGGGTAGCCCATATGGGGTACAACACAATTAGGGTTTCCTACTTGTACCCATCATGCTGCTAGTTCATTCATTCCTGCCTGTACTTTCTGACATGGTTTCAGAGCAGTAGGTCCGTAGGACCGTTTTTTTTCGGGCCCACCTACCGTTGTGGTTACTGAGCTGCCCCACGTGTTGCCTGCGCTGCGCCGCCCGTGCGCTCCTTTGTGTTGGGTGCAAATGCACATTGCACGACATCCTGCCGTCTGTTTGTACGAGTATGCGTGTGTGAATGCATTTGCGTGTGAATGGTGTGTTCGTGTGTTTGTTTGCTTTCGCATTTTTTGCTTGATGCATTTGCAGGTACTCGCGCAATGTGCACTTCGGCACAACATTGTACGCGCTATGAACAGTGCAAGCAGAAAGGACGAGCTCGCAAAGGAACCCAGGATGGAAGCTTTGCAGTTCGGTTGAGTTGATTGCGCAGATTCAGTTCTATCCAACTCGAAATTGTACTGTTTTGTTTGGTTAACTATAGTGTAGCAGGGAAGGCACTATAGGGGTACAATTTAGGTGAAGGTTGGATGTTGTTTGTCTGTATCTGCATGCTACAAGGCCAGGGGAAACCAGCGGAACCAGCATTTGGCTGGTTGGGCAAAGACAAAACAGGTTCTGTTTTTAGAACCTGAACCTGGTTGTTGTTTTCCCAGGTTGGAAAAACAGAACCAGAGGTTGTTTACCAACCTACCACCTGCTATTTTGTCCAGCCTGGTTGGTTCTGTTGCTTGGAATTATTTGGGATCATCCCTGGTTGTTCCCAGGTTGATTCCCAAGGTCCTTGCTAGCTAGAACTATTTAATTCTTCTCTGTTTGTACCTGAATATAGTAAAATTGATTCAAGCGAATTCCTTCCTCGCTGGAATTCCGTTTCTGCGCTATTCGACGGCGGAATGCTACCCGAGTCAACGCTAGTATGCTAGCACTCTAATGCTAGGCAAACACCGTCTGAGCCATAACTTCGTAATGGCAGAACTTTTCGCGAGGCAACTTGGCTCATTTAAAAGCTCTTGGAGCGAGCTTCGATATAGCGAATTCTCAGCTTAATCCGACCGACGGTCTGCACGGCACGCTGCGCGACGTTCAAGGTACTCTTGCTGTTTTGACTAAGTCCTTCTTGATCCCTCTCTCTACAAACTCGGACCAGAGGATAGGGGCTGGTCTTGTGCCAGGCACCCAGGGACCCTTGGAGGTGACCCGGAGGAGAGGTTTTAAGTTTGATTAAGTCCTAATAGCTTGAGTTTATTAGGCCCTTACACCAACAAGCTGGTATCAGAGCTGCGTTATAGTGATCCTCGTTATAGGTAGCTATGGCGGGCAACACCTCGGCGGGAGCTGGTGAATCTTCAGCCCAAGATCGTAGCGGCAGCCAAGATTCTGGTCTTTCAGCGCCAAGGGGAGCGCGAACAAACCAGGGCTCGCTTGTCAAGGAGGTGCTGAAGAATTTCACCGTCGAGAAGTTCAATGGTGAGGGCTATGATGATTGGGCCTGGAAAATGCAATTATATTTCCGTCAGATCGGTTTGCTGAAACTAATGATTGGGGAGGAGCCTAGACCGAGTGACCCCACGCTGCAGGAAGATTGGGACGAGCGCTCCTCGGCTGGCTACTATTTGATGTCGCAGAGTTTGGAGCTGAACCAGCGTCACCACGTCATGCACCTGCTGCCGGAGGTTGAATGCGGTCCGAAGGCGTGGACCGTGTTGAAGGAGCTGCACGCCCTGACCTCCGTTGTCGCAACGTTGATGCTGGAGAGGGAGCTGTCCGCGTTGCGCCTGAGCGAGGGAGAGCGGTGTGCAACCAGTCCTGGACAAGATGCGCGACCTCTACGCGAAGTTGGCGACCGCGGGAATCACCTACCCGGAGCAGACCAAGTGCTTGAAGATGCTCTCGCTGCTGCCAGAATCGTGGCTTCAATTTACGAGCGGATTGAGCCTGCCGCAGAACCAGAGCTTGTGGACGCTCGAGTGGGTGCGGACGAAGATTCTGGAGGAGGACTTCCGTCGCCGCAAAGAGGGGGGAGTGGAGACGACGGCAGCAGCGGCTACGGGATGCAAGGGAGCCGACGTGGCAGAGGACGTGGCTTCGGTGGTGCTGGACGCGGTGCAAAGAAAGACGACGACTCCAACGACCAACAGGAGGGGTACCGGTTTGGGTCGCGGTGCGAAATCTGGACGTGGGGGCAAGTCGGGTGCTGGTGGCAAAATGAAAGGGAGTTGCTGGTATTGTGAGAAGGAAGGGCACCCCTGGTTTTTGTGCTATAAGAAACCCGATGGATGGACCCCCCAGAATCGTCACCAGGATGGCGGCGCGCGGAGGAACCAGAAAAACGGCGCCAACATGGTCGCTGATTCGTCCGACAACAACCCGAAGGGCAACGGCGGTGCGGAGAAGAAGAAGGAGCGCACCGCGGGCCAATTCTTCCATGTGGGAGACAAGGGGGAGCAAGGAGACGCCTCTGCCAAAGTTGGAGCAGAGCTGCACCCCCTAGACTATTGGGTGTTGGACACAGGCGCTGCTTGGACGATGACGCCGCGCAAGGACCTGCTGGACGAAGTACGAGCTGCACCGATCAATGAAGTGTGCTCCGCCTCTGGACACATGTTGAAGGTGGCTGGTGCGGGACGAGCTGCGTTTAAGGGAGCGGATGGCAAGCTGGTGGTGCTGCACGACGTTCTCTTCGTCCCCGACCTGAAGGCCAACCTTATCTCCCTCCGTAAGCTTGGCAAGGCTGGGGTGAACACCAACACGGATGGGGCACGCACTTATAAGGGGCAGCTGGGCAATCGGGTGCTTTGGGATCTGCACGAGAGCAAGGACGTGTACAGATCTATGTGGCAGCTGCCGGCCCTGGCGTGGCATGGTGGGGGGCAGGCTGGAGAGGGGTCTGCATCCCAGGGGGAGTGCAATGCCGTTGGAGGGGTTGGTGTGAAAGTGTCGGCCAGATCTGGGGAGACAGATTGGGCAACGGCACACCGGCGCTTAGGGCATGTGGCAATGCCTTTGCTGAAGCAGCTGGAGAAGGATGGAGCCGTTAAGGGTCTGAAGCTGAACGGACAGCCACCCGATGACAACTGTGAAATCTGTTTGCTTTCAAAGTTCACCTGTTTCCCTTTCCATAGTGTGGCTGGCAGGAGCAAGAAGCCTTTGGAGCTGGTTCACATGGACTTGGTGGGGCCGCTGCCGGTGCAAGGGCACAAGGGGGAGCGGAGTTTATTTGGTATTTTTTTCTTACAATTGTGGATGACTGGAGCAGGCTGATGTGGGCGTATCCGCTGAAGCAGAAGGACCACGCCGCCTCCACGAGCACGGACGATTGGCTGCATTCGTGGCGGAGAAGCAGGCGGAGAGGCGGAGTGTGTAGTGAAGCGGATTAGGACGGACCGGGGTGGTGAGTTCCTTGGAGCTGAAATGACGGCCTGGCTCAAGAAGCAGGGCATCCAGAGAGAGCTGACCACGGCTTATACCCCACAGTCCAATGGTGTAGCAGAACGGGCAAACCGGACCATTCTGGAGACAGCTAGGGCGCTGCTCATAGAATCTGGGCTGAGCAATTCTATGTGGCCTCATGCTGTCCGGCACGCCACTGTCGCTAGGAACAGGGTGCTCACCAAGGTTGGGGATGACTCGTGGGTGCCGTTGGAGAGGTGGCTTGGGAGGAAGCCGCCGGTGGACATGCTGAGGGTGTTCGGTTGCATGGCAGTCGCCCACGTCCCCAAGACCTACCGCAGTAAGTTGGGGGCGAGTGCAATCTGGTGTGTGCATTTGGGGCTGGCTGCTGAGAGCAAGGGATGGCTGCTGTGGGAACCATCCAAGGGTGTGTTGTTTGACAGCAGGGATGTGAAATTTATTGAGGGCATGATGTACGGGAGCTGGGAGAAACAGCCGGAGGCAAGGGTGTCCCAGCAGATGGAGCAGATCACCATGCAGCTGGACCTGACTCCTAGTGTGTGGGAGGAGGGAGAGGAGGCAGCTGCTGGAAATGGTGATGGAGAGAAGGTACAGGAGGCATCTGCTGGTGGAGAAAATGGTGTGTGGAACTGGCGGCAACACTAGTGGAGCTGCTGGACCCGAAGGAGGAGAGAAGCAGCAGGGAAAAACTAAGAAGCCGAAGGGTGTCGTTATGAAGGGATGGGAGACACCCGTCTCCAGGCCAGGACGTACCCGTATGGCTACTAAGAAGCTGACTGCAGGAACTGATGCAGCAGAGCAGCAGCTAGGGACCGAAGAGGCATTGCTGATTCTACCTCATGGCTATGACCCGGATGAGGAGGATGAGCCTGCGTACTGTTTTCTTGCCCCTGCACCAGAGGAACCAGCTAGCATGGAAGAGGCATTAGCTGGACCAGATAGGGACAAGTGGCTGGCTTCTAGGGATGCTGAGTACCAGAGTCTGCTGGAGAATAGGACATGGGATCTGGTGGTGCTGCCTGATGGGAAGAAAGCGATACAATGCAAGTGGGTGCTGAGGATCAAGACCGATGACAAGGGACAGGTCACCATCTACAAGAGTAGGCTGGTGGCGAAGGGGTTTATGCAGAAGGAGAAGCAGGACTTCAACGAAATCTTTGCTCCCACTGCCAAACCCCCTACCCTCCGTGTCTTGTTGGCAGATGCAGCTGTTAGTGGAAAATTCATCATTCAGATGGATATTTCAACGGCATTCCTGAATGGGATTTTAGAGGAGGATGTGTACATGACGCAGCCGCCTGGGTATGAGGATGGTACGGGCAGGGTGTGCAAGCTCAACAAGTCCATCTACGGCTTGAAGCAGGCGCCACGCTGCTGGTACCAGAATTTGGCAGCTGTTTAGAGGAGATGGGATTCAGGACCAGCAGCTGTGATGAGAGCCTCTTTCTCAAGGGCGAGGGGGAGAAGCTGGTGCTGTTTCTGGTCTATGTGGACGACATTCTTCTCTTCAGCAGCAGCATGAAGGAGATCCAGAAAGTGCAGCAGCAACTGATGGAAAACTTCAAGTGCAAGAACCTTGGGAGGTAAGTACTACCTCGGGATGCACGGCGAGAGGGATCCAGATCACAGGTGGTTGAAGCTGCACCAGGAAAAGTTCATCAAGGAGCTGGGGGAGAAGTATGGGATTGAGAATGAGCGCAAGGTAACAACTCCCCTGCCAGCAGAATTCAAGCTTGTGAAGGCTGCAGAGGATGAAGGGGTTGAAGCTGAAGAGCAGCAGCAATTTCAGTCCTTGGTGGGCAGCCTCTTGTACGCAGCAGTTCACACGAGGCCCGACATCTCTTTCTCGGTTGGGCAGCTGGCTAGGGTGGTGCAGAATCCATCAGAGGAGCAGGTGGATGCAGCTGAGCGTGTGGT
>CANIUD010000732.1:600000-833210 GCA_947470075.1 Closterium sp. Yama58-4
GGTTGCTGGCATACGTGTGAAGGGGGAGCCCGATGAGGTGCTTGGCTGCCCGACGTGCTTGCAGGCCAAGTTCACGCGGTTTCCGTTCTCGAGCTCGGAGACGACGGCAAAGGCACCGCTTGATGAAGTGGTGATGGACGTGGTGGGCCCCCTGAAGCTTGGAGCTGCTGGAGCAGAGTATTTCCTCACCATAGTGGATGTCTACACCCGCATGACGTGGGTGTACGTGCTGGCCAAGAAGAGTGACGTGGCTGAAACGTTGAAGACCGACTTTCTCCCGATGGTGGAGCGGCAACAAGACCGACTTGTGAAGTCGATCCGCACCGATCGAGGGGGAGAGTTCCTGAGCAAGGAGTTTGGGTTGTGGCTGAAGAAGAACGGCATTCGGCACTCCCTCACCATGCCATACTCCCCTGCAATGAACGGCATCGCCGAGCGTGCGAACCGGACGATCACGGAGGCGGCACGCGGGTTGCTCATTGAAGCCGGGCTACCCGACTATTTCTGGCCTGATGCGGTGCGGAGCGCGTGTGTGGCCAAGAACAGAGTCTTGACTCATGTGGGAGCAGACAAATGGGTGCCCTATGTGGAGTGGCTTGGCAGGAAGCCAAAGGTGGATATGCTTCGGGTGTTCGGGTGCATGTGCATGGCGCTCGTACCTAAGCATCTTCGGCACAACAAGCTTGGTGCCAAGGCGGTGTGGGCCGTGCACTTGGGCATGGCTCAAAACAGCAAGGGGTGGCTTCTTTGGGACCCATTCACCAAGAAGTTCATGGTGAGCAGGGACTGCAAGTTCATGGAAAACTTCATGTACAAGGATTGGAAGGCGGAGAATGAGGCGAAAATAGGCGTGCGGTTTGGAGAGGTGAAGAGTTCCGGGTTGGAGCACGTGGAGCTGCCTTTGGAGCTGAGCAGCGGCAGCACCACCACGAGGCAATCTTCCCTTGTGAATGGGGGAGAGGAGGCCAATGATGCAGAGGAAGAGGAGGAGGAGGAGGTGCAGCAAGTGAGCGAACGTGCACCGACACTCCCTTCCCGCACTACGAGCGCTCCACGGAACCGCACCACACCGCAGCAACGCCAAGGCCTTCAAGTCCCTGCAGCTGAGGAGGAAGGAAGGGGCAAGAGGAGAGTCCAAGCCCCTAATAGGCTGACCTATGATGCGCCGGGGAAGCAGGGCAAGACGGCCCTAGCTGGAGCGGCAATGATGGTCGGAGACGACGAGGAGAGTGATTACGAGGAGTGTGCCTTCGCATTCTTCTCTCCGGTGGAGATGCCGGGAGAACCAGCAACTCTCAAGGAAGCCTTGGAGAGTAGTGATGCTGAGGAGTGGAAGAAGGCAATGGAGAGTGAGCTGAAGAGCATTGAGGAGAACGACACGTACGAGTTGGTGGAGCTACCGGAGGGGCGTACGGCGATTACGTCCAAGTGGCTCTTCAAGATCAAGTCCGACGCCGACGGCAAGATCGAGCGTTACAAGTCCAGGCTGGTGGCCAAGGGGTACCAGCAGAAGGAGAATGTGGACTACAAGGAGCTGTTTGCTCCTATGGTGAAGCCGACGACGCTGCGAACCCTACTCGCGGGAGCCGCGATTAAAGGATGGGTGGTGAAGCAGCTAGACATCGTCACGGCGTTTCTCAACGGAATCCTCGAGGAGGAGATTTTCATGGCGCAGCCAGAGGGGTTTGACGATGGCAGCGGCAGAGTGTGGAAGCTGAAGAAGGCCCTCTATGGGCTGAAGCAGGCCCCTTAGCAGTGGTACCTGAAGCTGCGCGAGGTGTTGGAGGAGATCGGCTTCACTCCCTCAACGGCCGATCACTCCTTGTTCATGCTTGGCGAGGGGGAGCAGAGGAGCTTCATGGTGGTGTACGTGGACGACATCCTGATCTTCTCACCCTCCTCTGACCTTGTGAAGGAGGTGATGCTGAAGCTGCAAGACAAGTTCAAGTGCAAGTCCCTTGGGGACGTGAACTTCTACCTCGGGCTCCACATCGAACGAGACGTGGAGAAGCGGTGCATGCGGGTGCACCAACGCAAGTACCTGGAGGCATTGGCTGCCAACTTTGGGCAGAATGAAGGCCATGTGGCTACACCCTTTCCCTCTGGGTTCAAGTGTGTGAAGGGACCAGAGGAGGAGAGCGTGGGTGAAGAGGAGAGGCGCCGTTTTCACTCGTTGGTGGGCAGCCTCATGTACGCGGCAGTCAACACACGACCGGATGTCGCGTTTGCTACCGGGCAGCTGGCTAGGGTGGTGCAATGCCCTAATGAGGAGCAGGTAGCAGCTGGAATGAGGGTGGCCAAGTACCTTGGCCAAACACCGACCGTTGGGCTGCAATACTCGGCAGCGGCACAAAGGCGCCAAAAGGGCGCGGATGGTGTGGAACCCGGGCGTTTGTTCCTCACCGCATTCTCGGATGCCTCCTATGCTTCTGAACCAGAGGACATGACAAGTGTTGGAGGGTTCATTTGCTGTGTCAGTGGAGGCCCAACTGCTTGGGAGAGCAAGAAGCAGGTGGACCAAGCATTGAGCTCGGTGGAGTCCGAGTACATGGCACTCTTCCGTGCCGTACGGGAGATTGTGTGGCAGCGGCGTTTGTTGGCTGAATTGGGGGAGGAGCAGCAAGGACCTACCCCACTCTATTGTGACAGCCAGGGAGCCATTGCTCTAGCCAAGAACCCTGTGCTACACGGCCTGACGAAGCACATGAGGGTGAAGTGGCACTGGACAAGGAGCATGGTGGCCGCGGGTGAAGTTGAGCTGCGCTACGTGAAGACGACGGGGCAGCCGGCAGACATGATGACTAAGAGGCTGGTGGAGCAGCAGCATTGGAAGTGTTGCAAGCTGGCCGGGATGGCTCTGAACTGAGAGAAGCAGCTTCTATGGCCAACAACCCGAGGGGGGGTTTGTTGGTGCAACCCTACGGTTTGCACTCGGCTTGTTGTCCGTGTGCGTGTGCGTACATGCGTGTGTGTGCATGGAGTGGTATGTGTGCATGAAATAAATATATATTTCATGCTTATAATGGTGTGTGAATGATGGGTCATGATGTCAAGTGTGTGTGTCGAGTCAATAGCGAGTTATCGCTAGTCGCGTGTAACGCGGTCATTTTGTGTGTCCCGCGCGGTTTCTATTTTGTCGTGCGCGGTTTCTATTTTGTCACTTGTCGAACGTTTGGCGTGTCGCAGGTGTGTGCAGCAGACCCATCAAGAACTCAAGGATGAGTTTTGTGATGAAGAACCCGAGCCTTGGTTCAAGCTTCAAGTGTTTTCGAAGCTCGCCAAAAGGCTACACCTCAAGATATTGAAGATTGTTACATTACAAAGTGTAGTGTAACATTTCAGTTGGTGTAGGCCCTTGTGAAGGGTAGTTTCGAGACCCTTCTTGGTTGGGGACAGTGTGGCACTGTTCCCCATCACTGTACCTCGGCTCTTGGGGTTTGTAGGAGCTGGGAGTCATTCCCAACTCGTAACTCTTCCTAGCTGTTCGTAATTGTGTTTCTAAGACTAAGTTGCTGCCATAGTGCCGTTCGTTCAAACTGATGCTGTGTCGTCAAATTTTAATGAAATCGTGCGATCTAAATTTCCTATTGTAGGCGACGTTAAGACGCTCCAGATCCAAGTTGAATAAAGTCAATTCGAGCTGTGACCAGATCGCTATGATTGTTTGAAGCCGCTGGGCAGAAACCTGACTGCGCACTCTATCTTTCGTTTTAGGCATATTGAAGCCTACTGTGACTATAACATGTGCAACGTGTGTGTTCCAGAAGGGGTCTTGGACGGCCAAAAGGGAATTGCAGCCGGTGCCGGTCACGAAGCCGTGGGAAAGGGTAGTGATAGACTTTATCGGGCCGCTCCACACCACAGCCAAGGGAGGGAACAAGTATGTGATTTCAGCCATTGATCACTTCACCAAGTGGCCGGAGTGTAAGCCGGTGCAGCAGGCGGATGCGGCAACAGCAGCGGCGTTTTTAGTAGAGAAGATTATTTCCAACCATGGCTGCCCTCTAGTGATCCACACGGACAACGGGACGCATTTCAAGGGGGAGTTTGGGGTGCTGCTGGAGAAGTTCAGAATCTACCACAAGTTCTCGAGGCCGGAGCATCCTCAAAGCTCGGGGCTCATCGAGAGGTTCCAACGGACCTTGAAGGGGGCGCTGCTGAGGCTTGGGGAGGCCAATCCGTTGGAGTGGGATGAGAATATTTGGTGGGTGCTACTGGGGTACAGGGCTTCAATCCACTCCTCCACCAAATTCTCCCCCTTCTTCCTACAGTATGGGCGCCATCCAAACATCACGGGTTCCACCATGGCGGATTTCGAGGTACGGGAGCTGTCGGAGTTGTCCACGGAGGAGGAAGCGGATGCAGTGGCAGGATACCTATACAAGAGGACCTCGGATATGGAGTTGGCCTTGGCGTTAGTGGCGGGTAACCATGATGAGGCACAGGAGAAGCAGAAGATGGATTTTGACCTAAGGAGGACGACGGTGTTAGAGAAAGAGAAGTTGGAGAAAGGGGATTTCATTCGGATCAGGCCGAGTAAGAGGGTGGCGTGGGAGAATCAGAAACCTAAGTTCAAGACCCTATTCAAGGTGAGGGAGGTGGAGCAGTTTCATGTGGTGTTGGAGGATAAGGCGGGAGCAGTATGGAGGGAGTCTCGGGAGAACGTGCAGCTGGTGAAGTTAGTACCTTAGAACCTCATCCCCCTCCCCCCCGCGAAGTATAGGTAACGCCTATACACCCCACTTTCCCCGCGAAGTACAGGTACGGCCTGTACACCCCCACGATCAAGCGCTCATTAGGATACCCACTCTCAACGGCTACCAGCGATCAAAGCGAACGTAGGCTACCAGCGATCAAAGCGAACTTAGGCTACCTGCGATCAAGGCGATCGGGCGACCAACGGAGGATAAAGCGATCCTAGGTTAACTTAGGTTAGATCGGCCTTCGAAGCGGGTTTGGAGGCGACCAGCGGCGAGCTCGGTGACCCGGGCGAAGTGCGAACTCAAGAGAATCAAACCTTACCTCCTCCTCTCTTCTCTCTCTTCCGACCATTCCATCTTCCTAATCGAGAGACGGGGGAGCTTGCGACCCGACTGATCCTCGCTTTTAGGGCAACTATGGACGCCGAAACAGAGCAATTCTATCAGTGGTTGGTGGACATTTTCAAAAGGAGGGCATGTATTCCCCTCAGGCCCGAGTTGGGGTTTCGGAAAGGGGATGTGGAAGGGTTGGAATTTCCAGACTTACGGATCGATTGGGACTGGATCTGCGGGGGAGAACCCTTCCGGGGGTTATTCTGGAGAATGTTAGATGAGGGGAGTACGATAAACCCTAGGTTGCAGCTAATAGACAAGGATGATCCACGGATGGAGGGAAGGAGCCTGGCCGTAAGGAGGGGAGGGGCTAAGTTGGCCATAAGGTATGGGTGGGTGCCGTGGGAGATCACATGGGAGGATTTGAATTATATTACGGAGGTGCGGATGGCCTACAAGTGGTGTGTGGAGCAGAGGAAAGTGGTGCCAATCGTGGAGGAACCAGGAGAGGTGGTAGAGGTCCCTTGGCCTTTGATCGGAGTGGGGACAAACTATGAGATAGTGGAGCAGCCCTGGGACATACGTCTTCCTATCCCTAATAATTTCCTACCCCACTTCAACGAGAACTCCAACCTTCTTCATATCCTTCCTTACCCCTACCTCACCAATCATTTCATCCAGTCTTTCCCGGACCCCATGGACCCCTACTACGGCTACGAGACTTGCCCCTTATGGATGCCAACCCTAAACCGCAACATCTACATCTTAGACGGGTACCGCCCCCATCGCGACCATCTATATGACCCTGAAGACTACCTATCTTCCGAATCTTCCGACTATGGATATTCCCCATCCCCACCACGACCTCCTACACCTTGTTCTCCTGCCCTAGACTCTGAGCATGATGAACCAACCATTCCCTTTCACCCATCCTATACCCTTCTTCGACATGAGCCTACTACTCCACCCACTTCACCCCCTCCTACCCCTATCAACCTACCCCGATCCCCTCCCCCATCCCCTTCTTCCCCTACCTATACCCCTCTCTCACCTGATTCCCTCCCTACCCCTCTTATACCCCCTGGGGAAGACTATGCCCTGGCTAAGTATGTGGTGGTGATACCCATGGGATACGAGCTTGAGGAGGGGGAGATCTTTTTGGCACCAGATGGTACTAAGGTTAAACGCGCACGGCAGGTTGACTGGGTGAGGGAACCGGTTGTGATGGAGTCACTCTACCTGTAACTAAGGGGAGAGATCGAGAGAGAAAGCCTTTAGAGGATGGACCGGATTTGGTGCAGTACGAAGGATGGTGAGAACTCATGGAGTGGAATGGAATGACCCGGGATATAGGGGGTTTCTTTTAGAGTATGGTGTGAGTGTGCATTGAGTGATCTTGGTATGGTATTTGGGGAGACTTGGGAAGGTACCCTCCCTTGTGTCAGGAGCCACAAGACCGCGTCCGAGAAAGTTACAATTGTAACGTAAACCCTAAACTTCCAAAGATAAATCCCTTGATCTTGGTAAGGTCTATTGGTTTGAGTTAACCCTCGGGTTATTTATAAGAGGGTTGGTACTTGTGGAGGGTATTTTACCAAGGTTTACCCTTTATTCTTATGCATGTATTTGGGGATTGCATTAAGGAGGAAGGTATGGACATAAGGAAGGTTCCTTGGGAATAAGAGTAAGAGGAAGGTTCCTTGGAAGGTGGCTGGTTGGAAGCTTCATTGGTGGAAGCTAGGAAGGATCTATTGGGGAAGGAGCATGGAAGGAGCTTGGAAGGGAATGAGGAAAGCAACAAGGAAGGTTCTATGGTGGGGGTTCCCTTGGAGATATGGGTGAGCTCAACGGAGCACTCTCATTCGTTAGTTGGATTGCTAGGATCCTCGGCCAATAGGGAAAGGATTCCTAGGATTGCATGAATAAGATAGAAGGATGGTGGTTTGGGTATGCCCTTCCACTATATAAGTCCTTGTAGGTTGTGTGTAACTCATATCCTTCATAGTGCATTCTTACCAATGCCACAAGCTCTCTCAACATTCTAGCTACCTTGGTGCCTAGCCCTCTCAATCTACCTTAGAGTACCCTTGGAGTCTACCTTTGGTGGAGCATCCTACTAGTGGAGAAGAGCCCAAGGAGAGGGCTGCTACTCTACAAGGGAGGAAGTGCTGGCCAAGAAAAGGGAGTCTCGTACTGCAAGGAAGAGAGAGAAGGTCACGTGTAACCGGGTGATGTCCAAGAAGGAAGGTCAGAAAGTTTCAAAAGTTAGTGATTTTGAAATTACACACCCATCATCTCCGACGTGGAGTGGCCCATAGGAAACGGATTACCAACGACCTGGGGTCGACAGAACCTTCCGCGCACTCGCTGTACCTGTTGCTTCAAGCACCAATTTAGCGGACACCGGGCCACAGGTAGTGGAAGCAGGAGAAGAACTCAGCTCATTCGGTGAAGAAGGAAGGAACTCAACAGAAGGACGCGAAACTTGGACTAGGGTCATGAAACCTACTTGGTGGAACACGACTGAAGGATGGGATGCGACGAACGTCAACTGGCCAATGCAGGGTACATGATGGGGAGCACGTCCCGAAGAAGTCGCCGAAGCCAAAGGAGGCTGAGATAGCATCGCTCTGGAACCTACACAAACGGAAGAAGAGGAACCAGAGACTACTTAGGAGGCGCCAGAAGAAGAGGAGGAAGAATCGCTAACCGAATATGGACCTCACCTTATTCCCATCACAACCGACGGGAGGGACTACCTTCGCGTCGAGACAAGTGGAGTAGCGATTGGGGACACTGACTTTGAGGAAGGAAAAGTTACACAACCCAAAGATCGCCGCCCGAGAATTACACCAACGCCTCCTGAAGGACCACTGGAGCTTCACATCCTCCACCATTAGTGGCAGCAGCGGAACGTATCACGTAGTGACTCTTCGCGCAGCAGCAGTCTACATTGTCGTACCCGAAGAGCTTGCGGAACAAGTGGGAAAAGAAGCAGTAGAGAAAATTTTGTTTTGGGTTCAGTTCTTCTCCCAAACCGAGCGGCTGAGAGAGAGTGAGAGAGAGAGAGAGAGAGAGAGAGAGAGAGAGAGAGAGAGAGAGAGAGAGAGAGAGAGAGAGAGAGAGAGAGGCACCTAGTGACTTAGCCACTCAAGCCTCCCTCCAGCCTCCCTAGCCTCTCTAGCCCTAGTATAAAGGCCTTAGAGGCCTTGTTTTCTTCTCATTATTCAGTTTTGGTTTCAGTTCTTCTCCCAAACCGAGCGGCTGAGAGAGAGTGAGAGAGAGAGAGAGAGAGAGGAACCTAGTGACTTAGCCACTCAAGCCTCCCTCCAGCCTCCCTAGCCTCTCTAGCCCTAGTATAAAGGCCTTAGAGGCCTTGTTTTCTTCTTCATTATTCAGTTTTGGGTTCAGTTCTTCTCCCAAACCGAGCGGCTGAGAGAGAGAGAGAGAGAGAGAGAGAGAGAGAGAGAGAGAGAGAGAGAGAGAGAGAGAGAGAGAGAGAGAGAGAGAGAGAGAGCACCTAGTGACTTAGCCACTCAAGCCTTCCTCCAGCCTCCCTAGCCTCTCTAGCCCTAGTATAAAGGCCTTAGAGGCCTTGTTTTCTTCTTCATTATTCAGTTTTGGGTTCAGTTATTCTCCCAAACCGAGCGGCTCGCGCCGGCCGCCTTCGGCGGCCGACGCTCGACAGCGCGGCCTTCGGCCGCGCTTTTGGGCCGGCAAGAGTCAACAAACACATGCCGGTATATTCAAGAGCTTTACAAGCAATGGCAGAACCTACTGCCTAAAAGCTACGAGAACATCAATGGAGCACGAGGGGGCATGCACTAGAACTGATCAGCATCAAGAACAGCCAGGAGCCCAGTCAGAGAGCGGTGCAGCTCCCGCACCGCCACCGTGCTTGCGCCGATCACATCGGCTACAGCTCCTGCGCGCAAAATCCGCCGTAAACCGCGGACAGCAGTACCAAGCTGCCCAACACCCGCAATTACTCCCATCGCGGGCGCAGCCAACACGGGCGCCAGCAGCTCGGCGAGTCGATCAGCAGCATCAAGACACTCGTCCCGTTGGCGACCTTCCGGCGAGCGGCCCTGAGCAAGCGCCGCATGGCCGTACGCCTGGATCAGGTGCACAGCCCGCAAGCCCTCCGCGAGGCGCCACAGCTGCCCCAGAGACAGCTCAGGTACCTCTGCCATGCGGGGAGACCCCCCCCACGCCTGGGACGACGGCGCACCACCAGCGGAAAGACCCCACGGCGGTGCCAAATGACTCGCCAGACCAGCAGCAGATACTGAGGGAGCTGGGGGAGACGGAGCTACAACCGGCGGCGGCGGAGCCGCAGCAACAGGGAGCGCAACAGGAGGAAGCGCGGGAGGGGTCGGGGCGACAAGAGGCGGACTATACTGGCTCGCGTGCCCGCCCCGCTCCTGGCGCACAGCAGCAGAAACAGCCCGCTGCAAATCGGCCATCGTCACCGGCCGATCGTACGTCCAGCTGCCACCTTGACCGCGGCCACCCCACCAGCCACCACGCCCGCCGCGGGATGCAGCCCCGCTCACTGGGGGACCGCGGCGCCGAGGAGAATCGTAACGCCGCCTCGACGTCGCCCGCTCGTCATGCGGCGCAGGGGAATGAGGCCGCTGCTGCCGGCGGCCAGGAGACGGCTGACGCGGAGGAGAGGGAGCGGCGGGAGACGGCACAAGAGGAGCGGCCAGAGTCGGAGCAGGGGGAGCAGAGACAGGAGGCGCAGGAGCGGGACCTGCCAGCACGGGCGGAGGAAGCACGGGTGTTGCCGCAGCTGGCAGAACAAGGTCAGCGGGGAGGTCCGCCTGCCCAGGGACGTCCGTGGTGGCAGACTCCCCCGATTGTGCCGCCACGCCGCCATCAACAACCGCAGGTGCGACGCCCACATACGGAGCAGCAAGGTCGGCAGCAGGGAGAGCATCGGCAGACACAGCAGGGGCCGTTGCAAGAGGCGGTGGAACAGCGGCAACAAGTACAGCCACGGGAAGCGCTTGCGTTTCAGGGGGAGCCTGCAGAGGCGGCTGCGGGACCGCGACGGTCGGTGACGCTGGCTTTAGGACAGGTGGCAACGGGGGTTTCGTCGCCATGGACGCAGCCACAAGCGCGGGTACAGGCGCAGATTTTTCGCGCACCACTGACACAGCGGCAACACGCGGTGGCGATGGCTCGGGAGCTCCGGCAATCACCATCTCGTGGCGTGCGGGGACGCGGACGTGGCAGGCAAGCAGCTGGAGGACGGGGCGGCGGTCCGGAGAACGGCTATCAAGCAGCGGGGCTTCGGGCTTTAAACACACTAAACGGAGTTAGAACTACTAATGAGGAGTTGGCGGATCCTACTTTTATACGTGAATCAGAGACTACTTCATCTAGCGATGAGAGTGTCGAGGAGGAAAGGGAACAGTCTGCAGGGAGAAATTCAGGACGAGGCCAGGGGAGTAGAGCAGTGGACCGACGGGAGAATCAAGCACCGGACGATGGGAATCGCACGGCCAGGAATCCAACCTCCTCCCAAGCCGCACCAACAAACCGCCCCAGCCGAGTCAGAAATTCCGAGCGCCAATCAGACGCGATGGCGACTTTACAGAACAGGCGGTATTTTTCGCCAGAGGAGCTGGCAACACACACAGACAGGTTCGCGGCGGTCGCGACCTGGGACATCGGCCCACTCTGCGACAGTCGGCAACCACTGCTCTCTCGCCGACTTCCGCCAAATCTCTGCCACCTTTTTTCGCTCGCACTGCTGACACCTCTCCTCCACCTCGCACGAAACCCAGACTCGCTCGCTGGGTGGAAACTGTTACTCTTCCTCCCGCGCCTGACACTTCGACAGACCTCACCAAAGCGACCTGATTGGCCGAAAGTCAAGGCTCGACTTCGCTCCTTCCAGCGTGGCGAATGGGAGCAGTTGTACCTGGATGCTTCTGAGGCGGTCAACACACCTCCAGCACCACGACACCAGCCAGATGAGACCGGCGTCATCAATAGGGCTGAGGGCCTAGCAAAGCGCGGAAACCTGCGCCGCGCGGTGCTGGCCCTCGAGTCAACGCCAGTCTGCACGCCCTCGCCGGACATTTTGGAGGAGCTGCGTCGCAAACACCCGCCTGCTGGTGACGACCCGCTGACATGGCCTAATCCTGACACCCAACCAAGCCTGGCGATCTCTCGCGCGGATTTCGCCAAGCTGCTTAGCCGATGCGAAAACGAGGTGGGTGCTGGGCCATAATGGATGACGTTTGAACACCTCCGCGACGCCGCGATCACCAACGCGGCAGTCTGCACCAACCTACACGCGCTGGTCAACACGGTACTGACAGGCAAACTGCCCGATACAGTAGCAGATTTGCTGACGTCCTCGCGGCTAATTTCACTGACCAAACCGGGTGGCGGAGCGCGTCCAATTGCAATTGGGGAGTGCATCACACGACTGGTAGCAAAAGCAGCCATGACACTCATTGGTGAAGCAGCGCGCGGATATTTCTTACCACTACAGTACGGAGTAGCAGTAACAGGAGGAGCAGAAGCAATAATTCACATCGCGCGTGCTTACTGTGACATGCAGCCCAATTGCCTTGTGTTGCAGACTGACATTTCAAACGCCTTCAACAGTATCTCTCGCCACGCAATCGTCGCCTCTTTGTCAGACCCTGCACTGGCACCTCTGCACTCGATAGTCAAGCTCACATACGGGAACCCATCTCAGCTGCATATCGACGCTAGTTTCAACGCGGAGCCGCTACGAAGCGAGCGTGGCGTTCGTCAAGGGGACCCTTTGGGTCCCCTCCTATTCGCGGCGGGAATCCATCCAGCATTACGGGCCACTTCGGCAGCCTTCCCAGGAGTATTGTGCCTCGCCTACACTGACGATGTTACCTTCCTAGGCGACGCTGACGAGGCGATAGCAGCTTTCAATCACTTCACGGATCAACTAGCAGGCATAGGTCTACGGCACAATCCTGGAAAGCACAGCATGGAGCCCTTCTCTCTCAGGCATCGGTGAGCAACTTCCACCTGGGGTTCCCTTTAGCCGGGATGGCGTTCGGCTACTGGGAAGTTTCCTTGGAACCACCACCGGCTCTGCCGTCTTCCTCACAGAACAGCTGGAGGGCATGGCAAAACCGCTACCCATCTTAGAGCGCATGGACCCGCAAGTAACCTCTTTACTGCTCACACGATGCATCTCGAGGCGCATAGCATACCTTACGCGAACCACTCCGCTGAATCTACTGCCCAGTAGCACCTGGTCACAATGGGGCCTGGACCTGCTCGCCTACCTCCTAACCGACTGCCGCATCCGCGTTCCCACTAGCAACACAGAACGGTCCCGCGTTTGGGAGCAGGCGTCTCTCCCTCCTTCACTCGGCGGAATAGGACTTGCTGACCCCACGGTGGAGGGAGTGGCTGGTTTCCTCGCAAGTTTCACACCGGCAGCGCTTCTGCTCTGCTCGCTGCCGCTCACTGTAGGTGAAGTACTGTCCACTGCAAAAAATCACATGCTGCTGGCTCGGGACGACACCTCCGCCCTTCACGCATGGCTGACTGAGTGCGAACGTGCCCTGCCTGCTGACGCCTTAGAGACCCTAGAGAAAGAGCGCCTGGAGCCAACCGGCCTGAAGCTGCAGCACGCCTTATCACTCAGCGTGCAAGGGACCAGATACGCTGAACAGGTGCAGCAGACGAGACTCATGAGTCCCAATCCACTCAAGGGACACACCCAGCGCATGTACTCTCTCACCGGTTATGCCGCGGGGGACTGGCTACACGCGATACCTATAGCAGCAAACCGACGAATGGCCCCAGAGCATTTCTCCAACTCCATCCGCTTCCGACTAGGCCTGCCGTTCTCAACACCAGCCAACTGCGATTGCTCAGAGCACACTGCCATCACCGACCCTCGACTGCCTAATCACCTCTTCCGTTGCGGCACGGGAAAACACCGAATCAACACTCATAACGAGTTACGGGACGCATGCATCAGCATGGCGCTTGACGCAGGATTCATCGTTCACGCCGAATCTTCAGCATACTGCCCGGTAGAGGAACAAACTGCTGACATCACCATCCGAGATAGGAGATCGGGGGCTGTATACATCTGTGACGTCACCATCACAGACCCGATTAGCACCAGGGACCCGGAGGCTAAAAAGGGAAGGGGCTGGATTGCAAGGGAACAAGCAGATAAGAAGACACAGCACTACGCGGCAAGGCCTGATTCAGTGGGGTTCTTCCCACTAGCAGTGGACACTTATGGATGCCCATGCGCGGAGGTCCCGGTGTTCCTGAAATTGCTGGCGGACTCGGCAGCTCGGCGGTACTTCAACGCCGATCCAAACTCTTTCCAAGCTGCAAAGTTCCTCCACCAATTCAGGCAGCGCTGGTCGGTCGCCCTGCAACGCGCGCAGTCCGTAGGATACCTTATGAAGTCGAACCAGGCTGCAGTGGCGGAAAAACCAGCCGTGGGTGGCCACACAGAGATGCATCCGGGGGACTGCTTTGCGGTTCTAGAGCCCTATGTTGAGTATTAGGCGTTTGCAATAGATAGGTGCCTTTGGATGAACATTTCTGATGCATGTTTGTACCCTTATGGCTTATCAATGCAAGGTCCATTTGAGGGATTTAGAGGATGATCTCTCTCCCCTTCACTCACGAGCAGCAGGGACTGGCGGCGCGAACCAATAGGAGACTCGCTACAAAAATGCGAGCCCTCATGAAGCAGTCAGCTGTGCGAACCAAATATTTGCGATGGTGCATGCAGTTCGCCTGCACAACATGCTTTCTTCAAAAGCACTCCCCGAAAACAACTCACCATTGAAGGAGTGGACCAGGAAAAATCCTGACGTGCGCATGCTCCGGGTCTTCGGATGCATGGTACAGTACCACCCCCACACTGCCCGAACCAGAAAAATCTGAAAACCGTGCCCGCTGGGGCATTCACCTCGGAATCAAATCGAGGTTTCACGCTTAAACCATCCTAGACTTCACCACCCACCAAGTCACGCTTTCACGTGACTGCATCTTCTTCAAAAGGCTGGCCCTGCCACTATACCGACAGCACCGCACTGCACAGAATGCACCAGACAACATCTTCCAAGGGGAGCACAGGTACGCCAACGATCAGGACAAAGGTGACGTGGCAGGAGCACAGCAAGAACCAATTGAAGGGGAGGCACCTTTCTTACCTGTTACAAAGGAGTTTGGCACAGTAACATTCTTCCCAACTAACACAAAGTAGTACAAGCACTTAAAAATTACGCAAGTGCAGAAATGCACTCACCCATGGAGGAAGATTTTACTCACGATTCCTCTTGTGACACCATTCGCGACATTCCTAGCGATGACAATGACATGGCCAAAGTTACAAATGCAGCTGAATCCAACCCCACCGGACTTCGCATCCTCGGCCTCGCCGTCGCCAGCCGGGGTAACCAGAAGTTGGTTGAGCCCACCACCGTTCGCCAGGCTCTGAGCGGACCCGATGCTGAAAAATGGAGAGCAGCCATGGCCGCAAAAGTTGCTGCACTCCAAAGGCGCGGCACCTGGAAGCTGGTACCACGGCGACAAGCAAAGGGAAGAAAATTTTTCACGGAAAGTGGGTCTTCAAAATAAAAAATCTCGCGGATGGCGCCATCGACAAGTACAAAGCACGATCGGTACACGATTTCAGGCAAATGCAATTTATGGACTTTGATAAGACTTACGCTCCCAACGGACGACATACTTTGCCAGATTGACGTCTCCAACGCCTTCCTCTATGCGATCGTCATCTCCGCCTTCTCTAGAAATCCCTTTACGGGATCAGGCAAGCACCGTGCCTGTGGCAGCAGTACCTTCACACCGTGCTAATCGAGCTCGGTTTCTAGCAGCTCCCTCATGACCAGGGGATGTACCGCCTCGAGCCCCGTAGTAGTTTCATCCTGCTCGTCGCCTACGTGGACGACTTGCTTTACTCCGGGGACAGCGTGGAGCTACTCGACCGCTTCGAGCATGACATCAAGCAGAAGCTCGAAGTGACAGTGAATGATAACGTCACCTAGTTCTTGGGCCTCAACGTGACTCAATCGGCTGACATGATTCACCTATCCGATGCAAAATATGCCGAGGCTCTCGCCAAGAAATTCATCAGGCATCACTCCCGTCGGTGTCACAACCCCATTTCGCATTCCTCCGCCTGATTATCACCCGCTCTCCCCCACTGATCGTCGTCTCTACCAGCAGCAGCTCGGGTGTCTACTCTTTGCCCCTGTCACATGCCTCTCGGATCTATCATACATCGCCAACCAGCTCGCCCAGTATCTGCGCCGACTTGAAGGGGAGAATATGGCGGACCTGCGACCCGCCCTGCAATACTTCGTCTTTACACCCGAGGTCGGCCTCACCTACAAAGCGGACCTAACAGCTAACCTACAGCTTACGGGCTACGTGAACGCCGATTATGCTGGGGATATAGACAATAGGAGACCCTGTACAGGCTTCATCTTCAAGCTTGAACCCGCAGGAACCATCTCCTGGAACTCGCAGATGCAGGAACTCATCGCCCTTTCTTCAGCAGAAGCGGAATTCATTGCAGCCAGCACAGCAGTTTGCGAAGGACTTTATCTCACAAAGCTCCTAGAGAAAGCGAAAACATCGTTGAACTGGTATCAAGTTACTGGGTGACAACCAGAGCGCGAAAATGATCGCAAATAGTCCCGGCTTTGTCAACCGCACGAAACACATTGCTCATACGCTAGTTCTTCGTCAAGGATGAAATCGACAAGGGCAAGATCCAACTCACCAACTGCCTAAGTGGCAAAAATGGCATCCAAATTTTTTACGAAGAAGCTGCCTAGTCAGAAGTTTCAGTACATCTCACCCAACCATATCCCATCACTTCACTTCAAACCTCGCCCTATCCCTCCCATTCCTGCTTTCCATTGCACTCTATCCGAGTCGCTGATCTGAGAGCCGAACCCTATGTCGTCTAAACACAGAAGATGAACTTGCAAGTTGTGTGTAAAATGGGATGTGCATTCACCTGCGGGGAACAACATCAAACCATCAACCATCAAAGCGAATAAGTTGCAGTGAGCACTAACAGGTAAGCTTGGGGTTGTTGTGATATGAGCTTTCAAGGATAACCGCAGTGATACCGGAGAGGGAGGAAGTGAAGGCATATATTTTGAAGCTGAAAGTCAAATGGGCCGTCGCGTCACTTGCTGGAATAACAAGTTATCCTTTGAAGTGAAGCGGCCAGCATTGCAAAGTGCTAAGGGACCACTAGAGCCGTCTTGCCTGCCTTACATGGTAGACTGTATTGCTTATATTATTTGCTTCAACGTGACCCTATATTAGGATTCACGTGCGGTCTTTGCTTGGTTGATCATATGGTGAATACCGATTATGTCATGATCTAGGTTGTTAGGAGTTAACGATTTCTATTTGAGAAAAAGTATGAACATTAAAAAAAATACTAGGACAACACAACAGAAACATATTTCACAATTCATACAAGAATAAGAAGCATTTCCATTGAACTGAAGAGGCATAACTTCGGATTCAACCTCTTTTTCTCAGAATGATAACCGCCGAATGAATGACTAGGAAAAAAACAAACAAGCAAGATATAGGAAACTTAACACTAACTCTAGCATAGAGAAAGTACACCTATCCCATGAAGATAGGCAGTGGTCACATCCATGTGATGGACGTGAGACCCCGAGGATGCTGCCATCCCAAGGGATCCTCTCAGGGTAGTAGGCTTACCCAACGGGGTATATACCTCGTCATAGTGAACACCTCGTGTTTGAGTGTTCCCCATGGCCACCAACCTGGACTTAGGCCGCTCAATACTCCCATCAGCCAGGTGCTTATACTTCCACACCCACTGACACCTCAAGACCTCCATTCCAGGTGGCACACAAGCTGGATCAACCAGCTCAAAGGACTCGTTCACCCTATGAGACTCAAGCTCCTCACGCATGGACTCGACCCACTCAGGACGGGACAAGGCCTCCTTGATCGACTTAGGCTCATGCACCTGACCCATGAGACAAAAATCAAGCCCAAGCTCACCCCCCTCAGCATCCACAAGCATGCACTCCTCCAAATCATGCACCTCATGATCATGCATGCAAGCATACTGTGCGCTTGGTGTGAACCTGTCAGGTGGCCGGGAGATGCGTGTGGTGCGGCGCAGAGGTGATGCCTCCCCCTGCTCCAAACTTTGCAGCTTCTCCTTCCAAGTCACTCTCTTCATGGGGGACCGTGGTGACTTGGACAGCTGCTGCTGCAATAGTTGCTGCCACCTTCCCACAGCAATAGGCGGTGTATGCTGCTGTGGTGGCTGCTGCTGCTGCTGCTGCTGCTGCTGCTGCTGCTCTTGAGGCTGCGGCGGTTCATGGGCTAGTTTGTTAGGAACAGGGGTGGAACCAGCGGTTGGGGAATCCTCATGGTGAGGTGCAGCTGCCTTGTGTTCCTCCTGCTGCTCCTCTACCTCCTCTCCAGGGTCCTCCCATGTCCCCTCAAAAATGGAAGAGGTGTAGGGATCCTGGAGGGAGCTCCCAACTGTACTAGCACCATGCTCCTTCCACCCCTTGTAGCTCAGCCCCTCATGGAAAACCACATCCCGGCTTTCCACCACCCGCTGATCCGCCACACTCCACAACATCCAAGCTTTGCTCCTCTCCGACACACCAAGGAAAATGCCCCATTGTGCCTTGGGATCCAGCTTCCTCCGTTGCTGGTCGGGCACTTTGTACTGCGCCATGCACCCCCAGACTCGTGCCATGGACACACTAGGCACCTTCCTGGTCCACATGAAGTATGGGCTCTTGCCCCCTAGCCCCTTGCTGCCCATCCGGTTCTTGACCCAGTTGGCATATTGCACTGCTGCCCCCCACCAAGTATGGTCCAGCTGCGCATGAGCAAGTATGGCTCGGGCAAGGTCAATGAGGGTCCGGTTAAGCCGCTCCGCTGCCCCATTTTGCTGCGGCGTGTAGGCAACTGAAAGTTGGTGGGTGATGCCCTTATCCTCAAGGAAAGACTCCAGATCCTTCCCCATGTACTCCCCACCCCGATCAGACCGTAGTATTTTCACCTTGGCCCCGGCTTCCCTCTCCGCATAGCGTATCCAACGCTTGAACACCTTGGCCACCTCATCCTTGGTTTTCACCAAGGTGACCCAACTGAGGCGGCTGTAGTCATCCAGGAATGTGATGAAGTATTTGCTGCCCTTCTCCCTATCCGGTGTTTGCATGGGGCCACACACATCCGTGTGCACCAACTCAAGAGGTGCGGAGGCTCTAGTGGTGGAGGTAGGGAAAGAGGTCCTTGGCAGCTTCCCGGTCGTGCAATCAGGGCACTTGCTTGGCTGCCCACCACCTTCCTTGATCTCCACACCCTTCAGCTCCCCCTTCTTCACACACTCCACAAGCTGTTGCTTCCCTGCATGCCCCATGCGTAGGTGCAGCAAATCCGCCGTCACCTGCTCCACGTCCTTCCAACGGGTGCTACAAGCGGCTTCCTCGGCTTCAACACCATGTGCCCTCTCCACCTGAGGCACACAAACTGGAACAAGGTATAGACCTTTCTCTAACTTTGCCTCCATCACCACAGCTCCACCCTTGCAAACCGTGCCACCTTCCATGGTGAAGGTGCATATGTATTCTTGCTTCGCAAGCTGAGAGCATGAGAGAAGGTTGGCTGCCAATTCAGGAACATGAAGCACACCCTTCACATTCAGCACCTCCCCCTCCTTCCCCTTGACGGTGATGGTGCCGATGCCGATTGCTTGTAGCTTATCTCCGCTCCCCACAATCACATTTCTGGAGTTAGGTGGGAGGGAGTGATAGGTGGTGAAGAGGTCGCGCCGAGGCACCATTCCACAGGTTGCTCCAGAGTCTAGAATGAGCTGATTGGGGTCAGCCAACGTACGACCAGCAAGCGCCGTCTCTATCTCCAAGGATAAGAAGGCGAAGCCATCATCCGATGAGTCCTCCTTTCCCTTCTTATCCTCGTTTGCCGCCGCTGCTGCCGCTTTCTCTTTGCTGCCCTTTTTGTTCCATGCTCCATTCTTCATCCTCCTCTCCACCCACTCAGGCCTAGTGACAGGTGGAGCCTCTCCTGGGTACCCTTGAGGCTTCCACCCATCTGGTCGGCTCCAACACTCCTTCCAAGAGTGCTTCCGGTTGCATCCAGGGACGAGGCACTTGTCGAGCTCCTTCTTCTTCCCCCCACCTCCTTGCCGCTGCTGGTATTTCTTGGAGGCAGCCCTATCACCTGCCCCCATTCCCCCTTCAACTCCTCTACCAGCATCCCGCTTGCGAGCCTCATCAGAGACCAACACCTCCCATATCCAGGCCTTGGTCCATTTCTGTTGCTCAAGGTGAAGGTACTGCAGTAGGGCCTCGTTCGCCTCTTGGTCCAGCCCCTGGAATGCGTGTAGATGATCTCCTTCTCATCTACAGTGTAGTTTAACTCCTCCAAGGCTCTCACATACTCATCCACCCTCTGGAGATACTGCACCATGGTCTCCCCATCACCATAGTTGCGTTCCATGGTGTAAAACCGCTTCCTCCAGGTGAGTATGCTTAGCAGCCCTTTTTGCAAGTGCCGATCTTGAACTCTCTTCCATGCTTGGGCAGCTGCACCTTGCTTCCCCTTCAGGTCAATCAGCATCTTTAGGAGCTCTAGTTGGCCTTCCAAGGCCCAACACAGGTACTGGAAGGCATGCCTGTCCTTGCGGTCCCATGATTCCTGTGCCTTAATAAGCTCCTCCGCACTAAGCCGTTGCCTTCCGGTTCGCGGTGCTGCTGATCCACCTCCACTTCCCTCAGTTGTGGATGAGCTAGAGGCTCCCCCAGCCCCTTCTCCCACTTGGCTAGAGACTCCAGTAGATGCCTTCCCTTCATCAGCTTCAGGTCTTCGCTCCGATCCCTCCAAAACGCCCTCTAGGTCCTTAATACCTAGCCAAAGCGTAAACTGGAACCGCCATAGCGAAAAATCCGAGCCGGTGAACCTAGGAGGGCCATCTAATTTCTGGGCCATGACCAACCCTAGATCTGGAGGTTCTTAAGCCAATTCGAAATATGATAATAAGAGGGAATGTCGCTGGCCTAACCAGCTCTGATACCACTGATGTAAAGCGTGCGAATCTGGAGAGCGTAACAAGAGATTAAGTCCGCCGACTTCGACGAAACATTGCGAGCAGCTCACGTAACCTAGAACGATGAGCAAGTACGCGTTAGAAAGGTCTTAATCTCTACTTTCCAGAATAGTAACACATGTCTTCAACCAAGATCTAGGCCGATCGCTATCGCGATTTATGTGCGACGGGGTATCCTGGCGGAATCACTTGGCAGCCATGGATTAGATCTAGGAATGACATAAGCAAGAGTTCAGATCTGAAAAGTGACGAGTTGGTGAAACCCTACCAACCCAACCCTCGCCCTACAACAATCCCCAACACCTTAAAGTGCCAAACTAGCAACACCAAAGGTGTTGTAGTTGGTAACAAAGGTTTGTTGGTGCTTGTTAGGTGCGAGTTCAAATCCAGCCCGCAACAAGTTCAACCACCACATTTTGCCCAAACCCTTAGCCCACAACCAGCTAGAGCAAAATACCACAACCACCTACACAATCAACACTCCCCCTTGCTCGTGCTGGAGGTGGCTGAACACCACTGGGCAAAATCCTTCACTCCAGAGACATCCAGGCTCAGGAGAAATTATACAAGCCTCGGAAAAATCCTCCTACCCCCCAGGTGAAGTTGGAAAGTGCTGAGTCGGGTATAGGAAGTAGGGAAGGTATTCATTTTGATGTTCCCTCTGATCCTAAAGCTACCTGTTACCAACATCAAAGGGTTAGATTTCATCTTGGGGCGAGATTTTCTGAAGCGGTTCAACCCCGAGATCGACTGGGTCAACAGCAAAGTGTGCATCTACAACAACGGGAAGCAGATAGCACTGCGAAGCTGGACGGATACAGGGGATATACCGGAAACGACACTGGCTCGGTTCGAACAGACGGTGAACGAGAGTAACACGGGTTACTTAGCACTGGTCATGGCAGCAGCAGAAGAGGTGAAAAAGGGTTCCGAGCTACCCGCAGCAGTGAAAAAGGTCTTGGAGCAGTACAAAGACATCATGCCCGACGACCTACCGGCAGGCATACCTCCTGCGCGCACCCACGAGCACGATATCGTGGAGGAACCAGGTGCGAAACCCGTCTCACGAGCACCTTACAGACTGAGTCCGACCGAACTGACAGACATGAAGAAACAGATCGAGTATCTACTGGACAGACAACTGATCCGACCATCCACCTCTCCCTACGGTGCACCAGTTCTCTTCACACCCAAACCAGACGGCAGTTTACGGATGTGCATCGACTACCGCGCACTGAACAAACAGACAGTCAAAAACAAATACCCCATACCGCGCATCGACGACTTACTGGACCAACTACGTGGTGCAACAGTCTTCTCGAAGCTGGACTTACGGTCGGGTTACTGGCAGATCAAGATGGCGGACAACTCAATCCACAAGACGGCGTTCCGTACGCGATACGGCTCCTACGAATACTTAGTGATGCCGTTCGGACTCTACAACGCACCAGCGACGTTCCAGGCGGAGATGAACCACATCCTACGGCCCCTGCTGGACGAATGCGTAGTAGTGTACCTGGACGACATTCTCATCTACTCCAAGAACATGAAGGAGCACGTGGAGCATCTGCGGAAAGTGTTCGAGATCCTGCGGAAGAATAAGTTCTACGTGAAGCTGTCGAAGAGCGACTTCGCACTGGAGAAGGTGCAGTTTCTCGGGCACATGGTGAGTGCCGAGGGCGTACACGTAGACCCGCGGAAAATCGAAGCCGTTAAGAAGTGGAAAGTTCCAGAGAACGTGAAGGAGTTGCAGCAGTTCCTCGGCTTCGCCAACTACTACAACAGGTTTGTGCCGCAGTACGCTAAGATAGCAGCGCCACTGACTGTGAGGATCGAGGATCGAGTTCAGAATCGAGAATGAGAATTGATTGATCACCTGGGTACAACACGAGGCTATATATAGGGCTCGACACAAGGGAGGTAACCAGGTGTTACGAGAAGGTTCTGCGGGTCGCGAAGCGTCCCGAACAGACCCTTCCCGAATTCGGTAGAAGCAATTCGGTGGCAACCGAATAGCTCCGAATTCGGTGTAACCTAGCATGGTGCCTATAACTATATATAATATATAGGAAAGCACCTAGCCTAGGAATCAAACAATTCATGCATATAGAAATGAAACCTAAGCTAGCAGTAGCGTAAGGTAATAAAAGCAAGCATGAATAACAAGCATAAGCCGTCGTACTCTCACACGTCCCCCCCTCAAAGCTGGGTGGCGTGAGATACACCCTGCTTGACAAGATAGTCCTTGAGAGCACGGCGTGCGTTGCCCATATCAGCTTCTGCAACCCAACTGTCCTCAGTGGGGTCATATCCCTTCCAGCGTATCAGGAACTCGAGGGTCTTGCCGCCGCGACGCCGATGAGTGAGAACGCGCTCGATCTTGTCCTCGGGTTCATCCTGCACAAGAACAGGTGGTGGTGGCGGTAGCTGCCGTCCCTGGAATTGTTGGTTGGGGTCCTTGTAGGGCTTCAGCAGCTGAACATGGAAAGCGTTGTGAAGCTTCCACGTATCTGGTAAGCGCAAGCGGAATGTAACTGGTGTCACCTGTGCCTCCACGAGAAATGGACCACAGAAGCGAGGCCGGAGTTTGGATGGTAGGTGAGACAGGTTCAAGTTGCGCGTGTCAAGAAGCACCTGATCTCCGACTGCTACTGAGTGATCTCGTCGCTGACGATCGGCATACTGCTTCTGGGAGTTCTGCATCGTGGTGAGACGTCGCTGAGTCTTCTCCCATAGCTGCTGCATGGTGGTGACGAAGTCGTGTGCGGCTTGGACGTGTGCCGGTGTGGTTGGCTGCTGTGGAGTGAGTGGTTCCCGTCCGTAACACAGGAAGAAAGGTGTTTTCCCTGTGGCCGCATGCGAGGCGTTGTTGTAAGCGAACTCTAAGGTCGGTAACTGTGTGTCCCAGTGGCTGACATCATCTTCGCAAGCTGTGCACAGTAACTGTTCAACCACCTGATTGAGTCGCTCTGTCTGTCCGTCAGTCTGGGGGTGGTATGCTGAAGACATCGCAAGCTTAGTCCCCAACAGTCCCATGAGCTCCTTCCAGAACTTACTAGTGAACTTGGGATCTCTGTCTGAGATGAGTGTAGCGGGGATGCCGTGGATGGTGATGATGCGGTCGAAGAAGAGTCGAGCAGTTGCTTCAGCTGTAGCTGTGGCGTTGGTCGGTATGAAGTGACCCATTTTGGAGAACTTGTCGATGACTACGAGATAGAATCGTGTCCCCATGAGGTCGAAGGAAGTCCTGTGATGAAGTCGAGACTAACGACCTGCCATGGCTGCTCCGGTACGGGTAGAGGCTGAAGTAACCCTGCTTTTTTCTGCTTGCTACTCTTCATCCGCTGGCACGTGTCGCAGGAGGTGACGAACTGCTGCACGTCTGCTGCCATCCGAGGCCAGTAGTAATACTTTGCTATTCCCGTTAACGTCTTGTTGCTCCCAAAATGTCCCGCGTATGGTACGTCGTGAAACTCCTCCAATAGGATCTGCCGTAGCGGGGCGTAATTCGGTACCCAAATCTTTCCTAAACCCTTCCTTACTGCTAAGTCTTTCTCCCACTGTAACAGCTTCTGCTTCTCTGCCGTTGCTATTTCGCCATCCACGGAGTACCCATGTTGGAATAGACCCTTGAGTAGAGGGTTCATCCCGTCGAGCTGGATGCCTGCTACATGACCTGGGCGGCTCAACGCGTCAGCCTTGTTGTGGAGCCCGGGTTTGTAGACGATGTCGTAGTGGAAGTGAGTTTCCAAGAAATCCACCCACCGCACCTGTCGTCGTGAGAGCGTCGGCTGCGACTTCAGGTATTTGAGACTGCAGTGGTCAGTGTAGACTGTGGTCTTGGCTCCCTCTAGGTAGCACCTCCACGCCTTGAAGGCTACGACTATAGCTAAGGCTTCCTTGTCGTGAATGGGGTAGTTCAGTTCTGCTCCGTGCAGTTTCTTACTGAGGTAGGCGATAGGCTGTAAACCGTTCCCGTGATCCTGCATCAGTACTGCTCCGACTGCCTGGTCACTAGTGTCGGCTTCAACTACGTAGTCCTTGTAGGGCTCCGGTAGGATGAGTACTGGCACTGTGGTCAGTGCTGTCTGTAGCTGTTCCATGGCTTGCTGCTGAGAAGCACCCCATTTGAAGGGCGTGTCCCATTTTAGTAGGTCGGTCAGTGGTGCTGCTATCTTAGCGTACTGTGGCACGAACCTGTTGTAGTAGTTAGCGAAGCCGAGGAACTGCTGCAACTCTTTCACGTTCTCCGGAACCTTCCACTTTTTAACGGCTTCGATTTTCCGCGGGTCCACGTGTACTCCCGTGGCACTCACCATGTGCCCGAGAAACTGCACCTTCTCCAGTGCGAAGTCGCTCTTCGACAGCTTCACGTAGAACTTGTTTTTCCGCAGGATCTCGAACACCTTCCGCAGATGCTCCACGTGCTCCTTCATGTTTTTGGAGTAGATGAGAATGTCGTCCAGGTACACTACTACGCACTCGTCCAGCAGGGGCCGTAGGATGTGGTTCATCTCCGCCTGGAACGTCGCTGGTGCGTTGCAGAGTCCGAACGGCATCACCAGGTATTCGTAGGAGCCGTATCGCGTGCGCAACGCCGTCTTGTGGATCGAATTGTCCGCCATCTTGATCTGCCAGTAACCCGACCGTAGGTCCAGCTTCGAGAAGACTGTTGCACCACGTAGTTGGTCCAGTAAGTCGTCGATGCGCGGTATGGGGTATTTGTTTTTGACTGTCTGTTTGTTCAGTGCGCGGTAGTCGATGCACATCCGTAAACTGCCGTCTGGTTTGGGTGTGAAGAGAACTGGTGCGCCGTAGGGAGAGGTGGATGGTCGGATCAGTTGTCTGTCCAGTAGATACTCGATCTGTTTTTTCATGTCTGTCAGCTCGGTCGGACTCAGTCTGTATGGTGCACGTGAGACGGGTTTCGCACCTGGTTCCTCCACGATCTCGTGCTCGTGGGTGCGTGCAGGAGGTACGCCTGCAGGTAGGTCGTCGGGCATGATGTCTTTGTACTGCTCCAAGACCTTTTTCACTGCTGCGGGTAGCTCGGAACCCGGTTTCACCTCTTCTGCTGCTGCCATGACCAGTGCTAAGTATCCCGTATTGCTCTCGTTCACCGTCTGTTCGAACCGTGCCAGTGTCATTTCAGGAATGTCCCCTGTATCCGTCCAGCTTCGCAGTGCTATCTGCTTCCCGTTGTTGTAGATGCACATTTTGCCGTTGACCCAGTCGATCTCAGGGTTGAACCGCTTCAGGAAATCTCGCCCCAAGATGAAATCTAACCCTTTGATGTTGGTAACAGGTAGCTTCGGCTTCCATCTCAACGCACCTATATGCAGCTGCAAGGTTGCTTCGCCGTGGATGGGGAGCTTGGTACCGTCCACCATGGTTGCTGAAAACTGGGTCTCCTCCGCCTTCTCTCCAATTTTCTCCAATGCTCCGCGGTCACATACTGAGTGAGATGCACCGCTGTCCACCATTGCCTGGAGGCGTCGCCCATTGCATAACACCTCGAGGAGTAGTGGTTTCTGCTGCGCTGAGTAGCCAAAGAGGGTCTCATTAATAGGATCATAGGGTACATCAAAGTGAATACCTTCCCTATTTCCTATACCTGACTCAGCACTTTCTGACTTCACCTGAGGGGTAGGAGGATTTTTCCGAGGCTTGTATAATTTCTCCTGAGCCTGGATGTCTCCTCTAAGCCTTTGCAGCTGTGTAGGCTTCACCTGTGGGCAACGGGGAGCCTTAACACCATGCTGCGGGGAGAGAATATTAACACCACGGAACGCACGACCCTTTTCTACGCTCCGTAATACTTTGCCCATATTTGCAGGTACCTGAATAATTTCTAAAGGCTTTTTCTTTTCCTCTAACTCTCCCCTGAATTTTTCAAAGGCTTGAAAACCACGAGAAGCAATATTTTTCGTTAGAGTATCTTTATAGGATACTTTTAACGAATTCTTACTTTCGTGGGGGTCCGGCTGGAGTTTCCCGGTCGGTGCAGAGTCTTTTTTCGCGGAGCCACCAGTTGCCTCGGCGATTTCCCCTGATGCCGGCCGGTCGTGACGTTTTATATTCGCGCCATCATTTTCTCCTTTTTTCGCCCGCTCCGAAGTCGCCACGTCGTCGCCCTTTTTCGCTTTTCGGATCTTTACGCGATCGCCGGCTCGATCCGCGGCTACTGGCGATTCCCGTTTTTTTACTTCGGGGGTGCTGCACTGTTACCGCCCTGCATGATCGCACGTACTTTCTTCATTTTGTAGCACGACAAAATCTGATGCCCTGCTGCGCCGCAAAATTCGCATTTGGTCGGCTGCTGCTTCGCGTCGAATTTGTCGATATCCATCGGTTCGGCGAACGTGGGGGGTGCCGATCGCTCCGTGCCGAATGTACGGTTCGGCCCGAAACGTCGTGTTTCGGGTTGACCTCGAGTCAGCGCATCGTATCGCTCGGCTGTACGCACGATGTCCCTGTAGCTTTCGTAATTCGCCGCGATCACCTGCCGCCGAATCTCTAATTTTAACCCTTCTGTGTACGCCTGGATTTTTTCGCCTTCGGTCAGGTCGGGGATGCGGTTGAACAGGAGCTCCATCTGCTGCGTGTATTGTGCTACACTACTGTATTGCTTATGCCGATGAATTTGTTGCCGCGCCATGTAGGTCGTATTAATCGGTTCGAAACGCCTGATTAATTCTGCCCGAAATTTCGTCCACGTTTTCTCCCCGCGGGCCACGTCAGTGTTGTAGATCCACTCGAGTGCTGGTCCGCGTAACAGTGTCGCTGCGAGCCGGATTCGTGTCGCGTCGTGTGTCGGGGTCGAACAGCCAATGGCCTCGAAGTAAATTTCGAGGGTGGCCACGAATCGCCGGACGTCGGATCCCTTCGCGCTTGGATCGAACGCCTCCGGGAGCCTCGGTCGTGCTGCTTCAAGGTTCGGCGTCGGTGGTGCCATCGGTCCGTGAAAAGTCGGTGTCGCCACTGCTGCTGGAGTTGTCGGTGCTGCAGTCGTTGCAGTCGCTGCTGCTGTCGTGGCGAATGCTGGATGGCTTGTCAGAAAAGCCTCGAGTCGACGAAGCGTCGCCTGCGTCTGCTCCATGTCGGTGCGGAGGCTCGCGACGTCGCTCGTTGTCGCGTAGTTGTCGCCCTGGCCTTCCATGCCTGACATTACGCGTCCAGAAAACCGAATCGAGGAGGAGCGGAAAAACACGGAACCGGTTTTACGTACCCGAAATCGATGTTTAACTGCGTCGCCCCCGCGGTTTTTTGAAGACTGGTTTTTAGCGGTCGAAAGAACTTCGCGTGTAAACGAGCTCTGATTACCAAGTGTGAGGATCGAGGATCGAGTTCAGAATCGAGAATGAGAATTGATTGATCACCTGGGTACAACACGAGGCTATATATAGGGCTCGACACAAGGGAGGTAACCAGGTGTTACGAGAAGGTTCTGCGGGTCGCGAAGCGTCCCGAACAGACCCTTCCCGAATTCGGTAGAAGCAATTCGGTGGCAACCGAATAGCTCCGAATTCGGTGTAACCTAGCATGGTGCCTATAACTATATATAATATATAGGAAAGCACCTAGCCTAGGAATCAAACAATTCATGCATGCAGAAATTAAACCTAAGCTAGCAGTAGCGTAAGGTAATAAAAGCAAGCATGAATAACAAGCATAAGCCGTCGTACTCTCACACTGACGGACCTACTGAAAAAGGACACGCCTTTCAAATGGGATGCTCCTCATCAGCAAGCCATGGAACAGCTACAGACAGCACTGACCACAGCGCCAGTACTCATCCTACCAGACCCAGACAAGGACTACGTAGTTGAAGCGGACGCTAGTGACCAGGCAGTCGGAGCAGTACTGATGCAGGATCACGGGAACGGTTTACAGCCTATCGCCTACCTCAGTAAGAAACTGCACGGAGCAGAACTGAACTACCCCATTCACGACAAGGAAGCCTTAGCTATAGTCGTAGCCTTCAAGGCATGGAGGTGTTACCTAGAGGGAGCCAAGACCACAGTCTATACAGACCACTGCAGCCTCAAGTACCTGAAGTCGCAGCCGACGCTTTCACGACGACAGGTGCGGTGGGTGGATTTCTTGGAGACCCACTTCCACTACGACATCGTCTACAAACCCGGGCTCCACAACAAAGCCGACGCGTTGAGCCGCCCAGGTCATGTAGCAGGCATCCAGCTCGAAGGGATGAACCCTCTGCTCAAGGGTCTATTCCAACATGGGTACTCCGTGGACGGCGAGATCGCAACGGCAGAGAAACAGAAACTGTTACAGTGGGAGAAAGACTTAATGGTAAGGAAGGGTTCAGGAAAGATTTGGGTACCAAATTACGCCCCGCTACGGCAGATCCTGTTAGAGCAGTTCCACGACGTACCATACGCGGGACATTTCGGGAGCAACAAGACGTTAGCAGGAATAGCAAAGTATTACTACTGGCCTCGGATGGCAGCAGACGTGCAGCAGTTCATCACCTCCTGCGACACGTGCCAGCGGATGAAGAGTAGCAAGCAGAAGAAAGCAGGGTTACTGCAGCCTCTACCCGTACCGGAGCAGCCATGGCAGGTCGTTAGCCTCGACTTCATCACAGGACTTCCCTCGACCTCACGGGGACACGATTCCATCCTCGTAGTCATCGACAGCTACAGCTGAAGCAACGGCTCGACTCTTCTTCAACCGCATCATCACCATCCACGGCATTCCTCCTACACTCATCTCAGACAGAGACCCAAAATTCACGAGTAAGTTCTGGAAGGAGCTCATGGGACTGTTGGGGACTAAGCTTGCGATGTCTTCAGCATACCATCCCCAGACTGACGGACAAACAGAGCGACTCAATCAGGTGGTTGAACAGTTACTGCGCACAGCTTGCAAAGATGACATCAGCCACTGGGACACACAGTTACCGACCTTAGAGTTCGCTTACAACAACGCCTCGCATGCGGCCACAGGAAAAACTCCTTTCTTCCTGTGTTACGGACGGGAACCACTCACCCCACAGCAGCCAACCACACCAGCACACGTCCAAGCCGCACATGACTTCGTCACCACCATGCAGCAGCTATGGGAGAAGACCCAGCGGCGTCTCACCACGATGCGGAACTCCCAGAAGCAGTATGCCGATCGCCAACGACGAGATCACTCAGTAGCAGTCGGAGATCAGGTGCTTCTTGACACGCGCAACTTGAACCTGTCTCACCTACCATCCAAACTCCGGCCTCGCTTCTGTGGTCCTTTTCTCGTGGAGGCACAGGTGACACCAGTTACATTCCGCTTGCGCTTACCAGATACATGGAAGCTTCACAATGCTTTCCATGTTCAGCTACTAAAACCCTACAAGGACCCCAACCAACAGTTCCAAGGACGGCAGCTACCGCCACCACCACCTGTTCTTGTGCAGGATGAACCCGAGTACGAGATCGAGCGCGTTCTCACTCATCGGCGCCGCGGCGGCAAGACCCTCGAGTTCCTGATACGCTGGAAGGGATACGACCCCACTGAGGACAGTTGGGTGCCAGAAGCTGATATGGGCAACGCACGCCGTGCTCTCAGGGACTATCTTGTCAAGCAGGGTGTATCTCACGCCACCCAGCTTTGAGGGGGGGACGTGTGAGAGTACGACGGCTTATGCTTGTTATTCATGCTTGCTTTTATTTCCTTACGCTACTTCTAGCTTAGGATTATTTTTCAGCATGCATGAATTGCTTGATTCCTAGGTTCGTTGCTTTACTATAGTTATTATAGTTATAGGCACCGAACCAGGTTACGTGTACCGAACTCAAGCTATTCGGTTGCCACCGAATTGCTTTCTACCGAGTTCGGGAAGGTTCTGTTCAGGACGCTTCGCGACCCTCGGAACATTCGCGTAACACATGGGTTACCTGCCTTGTGTCAAGCCTATATATAGCCTCGTGTTGTACCCAGGTGATCATTCAATTTACATTCTCATTTCTGAACTCGATCCTCGATCCTCACAAGCGCGGCAAGCCCGGTAGCGGTGGTAGCGGAGGTGGGAAGCTGGCCAAGGACGCCGACAAGGGCAAGTCGGCGAAGGAAGGCGGTCGCGGAGGAGGAAGTCGGCGTCGGGAATGCTGGATCTGCCACAGCCCCGACCACCTCTCCTTCGAGTGTCCCGACCGCAGCGAATCCGACGATGACGACGCCAAGGGAGGCCGCGGGAGGTCGGCCAGCCGTCGTCCACGTCGAGGCAACCAGCCGCGCAAGGAGAAGCAGTCGACCAAGTCGACCTCGGCGAAGGACGCCGACTCCTCTGCTGGCGGAAAGGGGAGCGACGACAAGTCGGCGTCGTGCTCTACGGAAGGCGTCGTGGAGCCGACCGTCTCACTGGCGCCGGAGGCCGGTGAGGATTTCCGGGCGATGGCAGCAGCGGTGCAGGCGAACCCGGCGGTGGTCCTGCTGGATAGCGGCTGCTCCCACCACCTGATGGGGACGAAGGAGGTCTTCGTCGACATGGGGCCGAGCGGCGACGTTAAACACGTGCGCGGCTTCAATGGGGCGCTGCAGGACGTCAAGGGACGGGGCACGGTTGCGCTGCAAGGGGAGGCCGGGAAGCGGGTGCTCATCCCCGACGTGCTGTATGTCCCGGGCGTGCACGCGAACCTGCTGTCATCCGGCCAGCTGAAGGAACACGGCGTGAAGCTGAAGGAGGACTGCGACGACATGCTGCTCGTCTCGGCGACGGACGACGTGCTTGGTCGCGCAACGCACTCCGGCCGGGTCCTCTGCACCGACCTGCGTCCCTGCTCGGTGTCGACTGCAGCGGAGGAAGTGGCTCTGCGGGCAATCGTCTCGACGACAAAGGCGACACCGGACAGACTGCACGCGAGGCTCGCGCACGTCGGTATGGACACCATCCTGAGCTCGGCGAAGCACGAAGTCGCCACCGGGCTGGACCTCAAGTCGGCGTCCGGCGCTGCCTCGCCCTGCGTTTCGTGCGTCGGTGGGAAGCTGGCGCGGCACACCTTCCCCGACAAAGGCTCCGACGCCAAGGACGCTCTGGCCGTCGTGCGGGCCGTTTCGCGTGGCTGCCAAGGACGGCAGCCTGTACTTCTTGCTGCTGAAGGACCGCAAGACCTGCTACGTGTGGGTGCGGCTGGTCGCTAAGAAGTCAGACGTGCTGCTGGAGTTCCAGAAGTGGCTGGTGCTGGTGGAGCGGCAGACGAAGAAGTCGGTGTTGCAGCTGCGCTCTGACCGAGGAGGGGAGTTCCTCGGCCGGGAGTTCACTGCCTTCGTGGATGGCAAGGGAATCGTCCACGACCTCACCTGCCCCTACACCCCGCAGCAGAATGGCATGGCGGAGCGGGAGATGAGGACGGTGGTGGAGTCGGTGCGGACGATGCTGCTACACATGGGCGTGCAGCACCACTGGTGGCATCTCGCCCTGCGGCAGGCCGTCTGGGTTCGCAACTGCCTGGAGCGGTCGTCGCTGCCCGCGGGGACGACGCCGTACCTGCTTCTCACCGGGCAGAAGTTCGACCTGTCACTGGCGCGGGTGTAGGGCTGCATGGCACAATTTCTCGTCCCAGAGCAGCAGCGCGGTGGGAAGCTGAAGCCGAAGGCCCGGTGGGGCCTTCACCTCGGCTCGTCGGAGGAGAGCAAGGGCTGGGAGCTCCTTGACATTGCTGACAACCGGGTGGTCACCACGTCGGACGTGGTGTTCTACGAAACTCTTTCGCTGGAGGTGTGGAAGTCGGAATTCGGACCCGCCTCGGGGCGGACGCGGGCCAACCCGCCGACGGACACCTCGACGGCGACGCTTCCTCTGCTCGCCGAGGTTGGTGAACAGGCTGATGAGGATGTTACGGTCGCCCCTGCATCTCTTGCCCCTTCTTCCCCTCCCCTTCCAGTCGGACAGCGTGGCTTGACTTCGGTGTCGGCCTCCGGCGATGAGGGGAGTCGTGGGGAGTCGCCTGTGGCGCCGGCCAAGAGCATCGCCGGTGGCCGACGCGATGCCCAGCCAGTCGCGGAGAAGCGGGCCGCGGATGTGCAGCCAACGTTGGACGCCGCGAAAGAAGCCGCGAACAACACCGCGAAAGAAGCCGCGAACAACACCGCGGAGGAAGCCGCGAAGAACATCGCGGAGGAAGCCGCGAAGAACACCGCGAAGGAGACTGCGACGGGCACCGCGAAAAACACCGCGAAAACCGCGGACGAAACCGCGGACAAGACCGCGGAGGAGATCGCGGAGGAGACCGCGAAGAAGCCCACGGAGGAAACCGCGAAGCCGTCGACAGGGGAGCTCTCGAACAAGAAGTACGTGTCAGAGAAGCCGTTGTCAGGGGAGCAGTCGAACGCGGAGCTCGCTGCAGAGGAGCGGACGACAGGGGAGCAGTTCGATGAAGGCACATCGAGTGACGTGGTGGAGGTGCAGCCCGGACCTCGGATGTCGGGCCGAATTCGGAGGCCACCCGACTTCTTCGTCCCCGCTGCCTTCACCACGGTCTACGATGTGGACGACGACGACCTGGCGTACGATGACGCCGAAGACGATGAGGAGTTTTCGGAGCTCGACCCCGACATGGACACTGATCCCGAGCACCGTTGGGACATTTCGACCATGACGGTGAAGGAGGCGTTAGCGAGCTGGAAGGGCCCGGCGGTGAAGGCAGCCATGGAGGAGGAGATTCGTAGCCTCATCAACATGGGCACTTGGGAGCTGGTCGAACGCCCGCCGGGGGTGAATATAATGAAGAACCGGTGGGTGCTGACCACGAAGTACCGCATCGACGACACTGTCGAGCGCGAAAAGGCGAGGCTGGTCGTGAAAGGCTTCACGCAGGTGTATGGCGCTGACTACGACGAGACGTACGCGCCGGTGAGCAGCTACGTCACGCTGAGGATCTTCCTCAGCATCGTCGCAGTCCTCGACTTCAACCTGATGCAGCTGGACATGAAGAACGCCTTTTTGCAGAGCAAGCTCGACCGCGTGCTGTACATGTACCAGCCGGACTACTTCAACGACGGGACTGGCCGGGTGTGCAAGCTGCTGAAGAGCCTCTACGGGCTGAAGCAGTCGCCGCTGTTGTGGTACAAGGCGCTCAACGACGTGTTGGTTGGCGCCGGGTGGAAGAAGAGCCAAGTCGACGAGGCTCTGTATTGCAAGGTCGGCGACGACGGAGTGGCCTGCTGGGTGCTGGTCTACGTCGACGACCTTCTCGCCGCGAGCAGCAGCACCGCGATGCTGAAGGATCTGAAGGAGCTGCTGGAGGCCGCTTTCGAGCTGCGCGAAATTTCGTCGGTGCAGAAGTATCTCGGCCTGGAGATCGTGCGTGATAGGCCGGCGCAGAAATTGTGGCTGCACCAGCAGGGCTACGCCGACAAGCTACGCAGGCACTTCATCGACGAGGAGCAGACCGGGCGCACTCCGAAGACGCCGGTCTCCGTCGACGCCTACGCCCCGAGTCGGAGTACGTGGCGGCCGTCGAAGCCGGCAAGGAGGGACGCCGACTTCGCTTCCTCCTCGCAGAGTTCCAGCAGCTGGATGCTGGGAAGCCGACGGTCCTGAGGGTGGACAACAAGTCGGCCATCACAGTCGCCGAGGGCATGGGGTTGACGGGCAACCTCAAGCACATGGAGCGGCGACAGGCCTGGCTGCAGCACATGGTGAAGCGGGGGAAGTTTGCGTTGCAGTACATCCCGACCGCTGAGCAGCCGGCCGACTTCCTCACGAAGGCGCTGCACTATCCGGCTTTCAACCGGTGCTCCGTCGCCATCGGCCAGGTGCGCTTGGCCGACGTGGGCGACGAAGTCGACGAAGTGCAGCAGTAGGCTGGTGCGGTGACCGGCGTGCTGTGCGTTGTGTGCACGCCGACGGGCTATTCTCCGAGCAGTACTGCTGTGCGGGCCGGGGGAGGAGCCCAAGCGTGAACGCGGCAGGGGAGTGTCAACGGGAGTTGTGTTTGGCCCTGTCCTCGCTTGGGCGGAGCCGACCGTGGGAGCCACGAAATTGCAGTGGCCCGTGGGAGCCACGAAATCGTGGGGGACCGCGGAACCACGAAATCGTGGGGGACCGCGGAGCCACGAAATCGTGGGGGACCGCGGAGCCACGAAATCGTGGGGGACCGCGGAGCCACGAAATCACGGGGGATCGTGGATCCACGAAACCGCGGAGGACCGCGGTGACCGAGAAACCATGGGAGGACCGCGAAGTACCCGGTCAACCAGGATACCCGGGCGACGTACGCGAAAGTCGCCGGGGATGTTATCTACGATGGCGATCTCGGGGGTGGTATCCCGAGGTCAACGTGGCTGATGGGCGCCGTCACGGGTGAAGTGTCTGCGTTGGGCAAGTGACGGGGAGTTGGGCGCCAACCAGCTGCACGCACCTGCGAAGCTGGTGCACCGTTGTCCCGCGGATGCGACGCTGTGCAGCCGACATACTGCAGCGTTGGCGCACCGCGGACTTGCAACGTTGGCAAGCCGCGACTCTGCTCTGCTGGAGCGCGGTCGACAGAGTTGTGCTGGCACGCGGTCGACCGTGCTGCGCTGGCAGTGGACCAGCAAGCCTTGCTAGGTCTGATGTAGTCAGTGTTGCCAATGTTGATGCAATTCATTCTGAACTTTCTTGTTGTGATGATTTCATAGTAAAACTCTTGCAAAATTTCCTCGTGAACTAGCAAGCAGTGTTAGCACTTGGAAACGACTAAGGAACGAACGAACGCAGAGATCACACGAGCACCCGTGCCTAGCCCGTAGTCTAGCTCCCGTTGTACTAGTTATCTCCGCAGCGCTGGCAAGCTGGAAGGGCGATGCGGTGAAGGTCGCCATGGAAGAGGAGATTTGCAGCCTCATCGGCATGGGCACTTGGGAGCTGGTCGAACGCCCACGTGGAGTGAACATCATGAATAACTGGTAGGTGCTGACGACCAAGTACCGCATCGACGACACCGTCGAGCGCGAGAAGGCGAGGCTGGACGAGATGTACTCGCCGGTGAGCAGCTACGTCACGCTGAGGATTTTCCTCAGCATCGTTTCCGTCCTCGACCTCAACCTGATGCAGCTCGACATGAAGAACGCTTTCCTGCAGAGCAAGCTCGACAGGGTGCTCTACATGTACCAGCCGGACTACTTCGACGATGGGACCGGCCGGGTGTGTAAGCTGCTGAAGAGCCTCTACGGGCTGAAGCAGTCGCCGCTGTTGTGGTACAAAGCTCTCGACGGAGTGCTGCTGGGGGCTGGCTGGAAGAAGAGCCAGGTCGACGAGGCGCTCTACTTCAAGTCCGGCGATGACGGAGTGACCTGCTGGGTGCTGGTCTACGTCGACGACCTCCTCGCCGCCAGCAGCAGCACCGCAATGCTGAAGGAGCTGCTGCAGTCCGCCTTTGAGCTGCGGGAGATCTCGCCGGTGGTGAAGTACCTTGGGCTGGAGATCGTCCGCGACAGGCCGGCAAGGAAGCTGTGGCTGCACCAGCAGAACTACGCCGACAAGCTGCGTAGGCGCTTCATCGACGAGGAGCAAGGCGGGCGCATCCCGAAGACGCCGGTCTCGGTCGACGCCTACGCCGAGCTGACGTTCGCCTGCAGCAATCTGGGGAGCGGCCTCACGGTGAGGAGCGACCAGCATTGGCGCGAGGTCGACCGCTGCCTCGCCTACGTCGCCGACACCCGCGACACCGCCTTGGAGTTCGGCGGTGGACCAGAGTCACTGGAGCTGATCGGCTACGTGGATGCCGACGACGCGGGCGACAAGCAGAAGCGGACGAGCACGGGCGGCTACGTGTTCATCTACGGAGGGGCCGCTGTCTCCTGGTCGAGCTCGCGCATCAAGTGCGCGACGCTCTCCTCGACCGAGTCGGAGTACGTCGCGGCCGTAGATGCTGGCAAGGAGGGGCGTCGACTTCGTTTCCTTCTTGCGGAATTCAAGCTGCTCGACGCTGGGAAGCCGACTGTCCTCCGCGTGGACAACAAGTCGGCGATCACGGTCGCTGAGGGCATGGGGTTGACGGGCAACCTCAAGCACATGGAGCGACGCTACGCCTGGCTGCAGCACATGGTGAGGCGCGGGAAGTTCAAGCTGAAGTACATCCCGACCACCGAGCAGCCGGCAGACTTCCTGACGAAGGCGCTGCATTTTCCGGCTTTCAACCGATGCTTTGTTGCCTTCGGCCAAGTTCGCCTGGCCGACGTCGGCGACGGCGACGACGAGGTGCAGGAGCAGGTGCCGTGCCCTTCTGCACGGCTGGTGCGGTGACGGCGTGCTGTGTGTGGGGTGCACGCCGAGGACGCGTTCTCTCCGTGGAGTACTGCCGTGTGGGCTGGAGGCCCAAGCGTGAGCGCGGCAGGGGAGTGTTAACGGGAATGGAGTGTTGGCCCCGCCCTCGCTTGGGCAACGCCGACGACTTGGTCGGATGTACGGGAGTAGCAGCCGACCGTTCACAGTGGGAGAGCTGCTCGACAAGCTACGTCGAGCTGCAGGGGACCGCTGTGGCGTTGCTGTCGACCAGGGAGCTCGACAGCTGCAACTGACTGACTTGTGCGACTGGGCCGTCCGGGAGGTCGACGGAGCAGTCCGTCGACCTGCAGCTCGACGGGGAGGTCTGCGGAGCGTCCCGTCGACTTGCAGTTCGACCGAGAGGTCCGCGGGGCGTCCCGTCGACCTGCAACTCGACTGGGAGGTCGACGGAGCATTTCTGGTCGACGGAAGGGTCCGTCGACAAGGGGGTAGCTCGACGGAAGGTGTGGTTGACCAGAGGCACCTGGTGGTCGACCGGAGGCACTGGTGGTCGACCGGAGCACCTGGTGGTGTCCGGGTCGACCGGGTAACCTGCTCGACGAGTTCTGCGGAGGCACGCGAAGGCTGGTATCCCGCAGTCGATGTGGCTCATCAGGCGCAGACAACAGCCGACGGATGCCCAACAAGGCAAGTCGGGCCAATCGTCTGCACGCACCTGCGAGCGTGCGCACTGCTGTCTTCTACGAGGGCAACGCTGAACAGACTCTGCTGCAGCGTTGGCACGCCGTCGACCTGCAGTGTTGGCAGGTTGCTCTGCTGCAGTGTTGGCGCGGCTCCTCGACGCAACGCTGGCACGCGGTCGACCATGCAGTGCTGGCGGTCGACCAGGCTAGCTGCAGAGTTGCTAGGTGCCTGATGTAGTCATTCTGTCATTGCTTGTTCAATCATTCTGTAATTCCAACTTTGCTAGTGGAAACTCTTGCCAATTTTCCCCTGAATGTGCAAGCACTAAGGAACCAAGCAAAGCTACGATCACTCCTAGTAGTTCGTGCCAACCCCCGTAGTCTAGCTCACTACCGTTGTAGAGTGTCTCTCCGCAGTCTTTGCATCCCAGCGTCTCACTTGTTGTGCAAACAGCACCGCCGGCAATGGATTCACCCAACCCCTACAGCAGTGGGCAACGCCGTAACAATTGCCTTATCAAAGTCTCATTGCACGGATCCAACAGTCATGACCTAAGCCTTTTCGATTGCAATCGCTGCTGCACCAGCACGAACGGTGAAGTCACCCTAGAGGCATGTGTGCACGCGCTTCGTGCGCTGCATCCCGCAGCTTCAATGCACCTCAACCCAACCCCATTACTCGCCCTTGAATCCGCATTTCCCTCCCTTCAATCCCCCCACACCCTTCCCCGTTCCCCGTTTTTCTTTGTTGTCCCCCTTCCCTTTCCATTTCCCCCAGTGCAGCAGAGCCAGTGGCGCGGCAGCACCCCAACCACGTGGCGCTCATTGTTGAGGGCTTCCACCCCTTCCCCTTATACCCCCTCCCCTCTTCCCACTCCCCCACCTTTCCCGTCCCCCAGGCCAAAAAGAGCCCCAGGGCGGCAGAGCCAGTGGCAGATGCAGCGCGGCAGCACCCCCACCACGTGGCACTCATTGCTGAGGGCTTCCTGGAGGCGCGCACCGTGCTGCACCGCGCTCCACCGCCCAATGAGGGCCCGCCACGTGGTGCCCCGGCGGTGGCCCCCTCTCTTGGTGGTGGTGGTAGAGGAGCGTCCGGGGCAGGGGCAGGTGGAGGGCCAGCAGTGGCGATGGCTGGTTCAGTAGTTATGGCCAGGGCAGGCATGGGTGGGACAGGCATGGGTGGGACAGGCCTGGGTGGGGCAGGCATGTGTGGGACAGGCATGGGTGGGGCAGGCATGGGTGGGGGTTGAGTTTGGCAAAGGTCACTGGTTTCAGGACGTGGACATGAAGGCAGCTTCAAGGTTGCTTGTTCTGCTCCCAGCCGCTCCCACATATCATTGTTGTGAGCGAATATCGAGTTGCTGCGGTCCTCGTGCCCGCACCCCACAGGGCGACTGCCACAACAACCCGGGGCGCCCATGGGCCAGCAGGCAAAGCAAGTGGGCCGCGGTGTGGGTGAGTGCCTTGCATATTGAAGCTGATGATGGCATGCAGACACACACGTGCATGTACGTGCACCATATTCCTTTTGTCCCAATACCACAAATTTCAAACGCACCTCCGACCGACCCGCCCTCCTGCCCTCCCGCGCAGAGCACTATACAAAAATGTAGTGTAGAACATACACATAGCGTAGTGCGTAGACATGGGCAAAAATCAAATTGTAACCAGTTTGAGTCAAAGTGAGTCTACACATACACACACATGCAGACACACACACATATGCAGATACACCCACACATGCAGACACACACACACATGCCGACACACACACACATGCACACACACACATGCACACACACACATGCACACACACACACACACACACATACATACACGCATGTAGACGCACACACTCATGCAGACACACACACTCATGCAGACACACACACACACATGCACACACACACACACACACACACACACACACATGCATATTTTTTTATTTTTTATTTTTTATTAAAAAGTTTAAACACACACACATGCAGACACACACACACATGCAGAAACACACACTCATGCAGACATACACACACATGCAGACACACACACACACATGCAGACATACACACATGCACATACATACACACACATACATGCTGACACACACATGCACACACACGCATGCACACACACACACATGCACACACACACACACACACACACACACACACTCACACACACACACACACATATTCACGCTCGCACACGCACGCTCACACGCATGTACATGCGTCTCTGCGCACACACATGCAATGGTTTCTCATTCCTCTTTCACTCCCACTCGCTCCACTCTACCCTCCCCACACCCCCAAGCAGGAGCCCATGTATCCCGCAGCACCACAGCAACCCCTTGCCCGCCCTGCTGCCCCCTCCCCCTCCCCCGCACAAACCTTGCGTGCACACCAGCCGCCCCTGGCTGCTGCAGCGGGGGGAGGTGTGCCAGTGGGGGTGGGGGGAGGCCCACCAGGCGGCACCGCTGGTATCGCCGCTGGTGCTGCTGGCGGTGCTGCTTCTGCTGCTCCTGCAGTGGGTGTGGGCCCAGGAACAGTTTCAGCAGCGCCCATGCCCTCTCTCCGCACCACGAGCCCCAGCCCTCAGTTCTTCCCCTCCCAGCAGCAGCAGCAGCAGCAGCAGAAGCCACCACAGGCGTTTCAGCAGCAGGCAGCACAGCAGCAGGCGCAGCTGACTGGGGTAGCTGTGCCGGCAGGGGCGAGGCTGGGAGGAGGCATGGCAGGGCAGCAGGTGGGGGCTGCGGGGATGGGACCAGCTGCGGGTGGCGCTGTTGCAGGGACACTGCCTGGCATCGTTGCTGCTGTTGGAGGCCCGATGCGAGTGGCAATGGGTGGTGGGGCTGGTGGGCCAGCGGGAGTGGCAGGAGCAGGAGCAGGAGCGATGCAGCAGCCTGGACTGCCCCTGCAGCAGCAGCAGCAGCAGCAGCAGCAGCAGCAGCAGCAGCAGCAGCAGCAGCAGCAGCAGCAGCAGCAGCCTACTCAGATGGTTGTTGGCCCTGGAGGCCGCATGATGCCCTGCGCTGCATCAATAGGCATGGCAGCAGCAGCAGGAGGAGCAGCAGGAGCAGCAGCAGATATGGGTGCAGCCATGCCAGCAGCTGTTCCCGGACCTCAGTTGGCCAGGCCTGGTATGCCCGTACCTGGCGGCGGAGGCCTGGGAGGAGCAACAGTAGGTATGGCAGGCCGCGGAGGTCCAGGCTTTGCTGCCTCCCAGCCAGGCCTTGGCCGTGGGCTGGTTGGAGGTCGGGGAACAGGCCCGGGAGTAGGCCCGGGGCAGGCTCGGTAGCAGGGTACATGGGGCGAGGAGGTCCGGGAGTGGCAGCAGAGGTGGTGGGGGAGTCACAGGGGGGTGCAGCAGTAGCAGGCATGGGTGGGCGGGGGATGGGCCTGGCACAGCAGGGCAGGCCGGGGCAGGCGGCAGCAATGGCGGCGGGTGGGGGCTCGGGCATGGGGATGGGGGGAGCAGGTGGAGCAGCAGCGGGGACGATGGTGGGGGGGCAGGCCGGCATGGCAAGGCGCTTGGTGGGGGGCGTTGTGGGGGCGGGAGCGCCCGTGGCAGGGGCGGTGGGAGGGCCTGGGGGGGTTGGAGTGGGCATGGCAGCGGCGGCAGGCGGCGTAGCCGTTGGTGGTGCTGGCGGGCCGATGGGCCAGCGGCCTCCCATGCAGCAGCAGCCACAACAGCTGCAGCAACAGTTCCAGGCACAGCAACGGCCAGCACAGCCACAGTTTCAGCATGTGCAGGCAGGTGGAGGGGCAGGAGGGGCAGGAGGGGTGGTTGGGGGGCAGGCAGGGGGCGTGCAGCGAGTGGGTGTGGGGCAGGGCGTGGCAGGACAGCAGCAGCCTACAGTGGCAGGAGTCGCTGCTAGTGCAGCAGCAGGGCCTGGGCTTGCCATGGCTGCTCGCCCTCTGACCCACGCTCCTGCTCCTGCTGCCGCGGTTGCTCCTGGCGCGCCACAGCCCACTGCCGCTGCTCCTGCTGGTGGTGCTCCTGCTGCTGCTGCTGTTGCTGAAGGAGCAGGCGGTGTGAGGCCGCCTGGGCAACCCCCACAGTACCTCAAGCTGTGGGAGGTGAGTGGTGTGCCTTGCTGGGAGTGTGCTTTGCTTCTCTGAGCGTGTGTGCACTCGCTCATGACGCATTGATTCGAGGGATCTCTCATGGAGGACTTTCCCTCTCAGCTTCTCATCGTCCTAGTCTATTACTCCTGATGTCTCCATTCAAAGTACGCCAAATCACATCAAATCAAGTGCTGTAAAGTGCAAGATTGTCTGACTCGCCATAGCCCCCTTCTCCTGCTCCTCACATGCCCTTGTCACCTCAACAGGGCACACTCATGGGCCAACGCAAAGATAAATCGGTTGAGATCTGCCGCATGGAGGTGAGATCTGCTGCATGGAGGTGAGATCTGCCGCATGAAGGTGAGATCTGCCACACAAAGGTTAGGTCTGCCCCTTCTCGTACTCGCTTACGCTAGGTGTATGGTGACGTTCTTATACAGACCAAGGGGCTTTGGTTGGAAGTATCACATGAAACAAGAGTTGCAATTTACAGACTGAAAAACTCGGCCCAATTCGTTCATAATCTTCAAGGGCCGGTCGCTAGGCAGTGAGGGAGGTGAACAAGATTGTAGTGGGGTGTCGCCTACGGGAATTCTTTTGCTTTCGTACAACGTCTTGCAACACACTGCCGTTGACTTGAAAAAGGTCCGAGCAGGGTGTTGGGCGAGAGGAATCTTTGGCTTTTGCCTAACAGCTGACAAAGGCTGCTGTCCTGGAAGACTCCAAAAATTCCCTTTGTTCACTTACTAAATGCGTTAATTGTTTTCTGGTACTAAGTATAATTCACAATTACCCTTGTTCAATTGCTTCCATTCCCTCACTTTGTTTGACAATCCCTGCTCTCAAGTGCTGTCAAGCAAACATAGAGATCTTGGCTCCAGCAGCAATAATGAAAGGCTTGGATGTAGAGACTTGTCATCCATGTGCTTACATGTGTCATTCATGTGTTTGCATGTGTCATTCATGTGCTTGCATGTGTCATTCATGTGCTTGCATGTGTCATTCATGTGCTTGCATGTGTCATTCATGTGCTTGCATGTGTCATTCATGTGCTTGCATGTGTCATTCATGTGCTTGCATGTGTCATTCATGTGCTTGCATGTGTCATTCATGTGCTTGCATGTGTCATTCATGTGCTTAAATGTGGTTTAGGGTTTGTGTTTGCATGTGTCATTCATGTGCTTGCATGTGTCATTCATGTGCTTGCATGTGTCATTCATGTGCTTGCATGTGTCATTCATGTGCTTGCATGTGTCATTCATGTGCTTGCATGTGTCATTCATGTGCTTGCATGTGTCATTCATGTGCTTGCATGTGTCATTCATGTGCTTGCATGTGTCATTCATGTGCTTGCATGTGTCATTCATGTGCTTGCATGTGTCATTCATGTGCTTGCATGTGTCATTCATGTGCTTGCATGTGTCATTCATGTGCTTGCATGTGTCATTCATGTGCTTGCATGTGTCATTCATGTGCTTGCATGTGTCATTCATGTGCTTGCATGTGTCATTCATGTGCTTGCATGTGTCATTCATGTGCTTGCATGTGTCATTCATGTGCTTGCATGTGTCATTCATGTGCTTGCATGTGTCATTCATGTGCTTGCATGTTGCGGAGATAACTCTAGTAACGGGAGCTAGACTACGGGCTAGGCACGGATGCTCGTGTGATCTCTGCGTTCTCTGTTCCTTAGTCGTTTTCCTAGTGCGCACACTACTTGCTAGTTCACAAGGCAATTTGGCAAGAGTTTCACTAGAGAAAGTTGACAACAATGATACAATGAAGTTGGCTAGGCAAGACTACATCAGAGCTAGGATGCAAGCAGGTCGACTGCCAGCGCGGCACGGTCGACCGCGTGCCAGCACGACTTGGTCGACCGCGCTCCAGCAGTGCAGGGACGCGGCTTGCCAACGCTGCAGGTCGACGGCGTGACAACAGCGCAAGTCGACGGCGTGCCAGCGTTGCTCCTGCAGTCCAGCATCGCACCAGCTTCGCAGGTGCTCGTAGATGATTGGCGCGCACTGCTTCGTCACCTGCACAGCGTACGCACCAAGTCCACCTTGTGCTGACGACCGCATCTCATCTGCCAGGTCGACCTCGGGATACCACCACCGAGGTCGTCCTTGCCAACCTCGCCTGGGCGACCTTCGCGTGCCTTCGCAGACCCTCGTCACCCAGGTAACCTGGTCGACCGGGCAACCACGTCGACCAGGTGCTCCTGTGCGTGCCTGTCGACCTCCCAAGTCGACGGCCACCTCCAGTCGACCTCACCAGGTCGACCACGACCTCTGGTCGACCAACTCCAGGTCGACCAGTACTCCTGTTGGCCGACCACCCAAGTCGGCTACCCCAGGTCGCCGTCTCCAAGTCAACGCCCTCTGCAGGTCGACTTCTCAAGTCGACCACTCGAAGTTGGCGCCCTCCCGAAGTCTTCGCCCTTGCAGTGACTCCCGTGCAGGTCGACCAACCCCGTCGGTCGGCTGCACCCCTACGCCCGACCAGGAAGTCGGCTCCGCCCAAGCGAGGACGGGGCCAACACCCAACTCCCGTTGACACTCCCCTGCCGCGTTCACGCTTGGGCCCCCCCAGCCCACACGACAGCACCTCTCGGAGAACAGCTCGTCGACGTGCACCCAACACACAGCACGTCATCCACCGCACCAGCCATGCAAGAGGGCATGGCACCTACTGCTGCACTTCGTCGTCGCCGTCGCCCACGTCGGCCAGACGCACTTGGCCGATTGCAACGGAGCACCGGTTGAAGGCCGGATAGTGCAGCGCCTTCGTGAGGAAGTCGGCCGGCTGCTCAGCGGTCGGGATGTACTGCAGCGCAAACTTCCCCCGCTTTACCATGTGCTGCAGCCAGGCCTGTCGCCGCTCCATATGCTTGAGGTTGCCCGTCAACCCCATGCCCTCGGCGACTGTGATGGCCGACTTGTTGTCCACCCGAAGGACGGTCGGCTTCCCAGCATCCAGCTGCTGGAACTCTGCGAGGAGGAAGCGAAGTCGGCGTCCCTCCTTGCCGGCTTCGACGGCCGCCACGTACTCCGACTCGGTCGACGACAGCGTCGCGCACTTGATGCGCTGGCTCGACCAGGAGACCGCGGCCCCTCCGTAGACGAACACGTAGCCGCCCGTGCTCGTCCTGCTCTGCTTGTCACCGGCGTCGTCGGCGTCCACGTAGCCGACCAGCTCCAGCGACTCAGGTCCACCGCCAAACTCCAGGGCGGTGTCGCGCGTGTTGGCGAGGTAGGCGAGGCAGCAGTCGACCTCGCGCCAGTGCTGGTCGCTCCTCACCGTGAGGCCGCTCCCCAGCTTGCTGCAGGCGAAGGCGATGTCCGGCCTCGTCGTCGTCGCCGCGAACTGTAGCGAGCCGACTTTCTGCCGGTACTCCTCCTCCTGTCGCTCCTGCGCCTCCTCGTCATCGAAGGTGAGCTCGGCGTAGGCGTCGACCGAGACCGGCGTCTTCGGAGTCCGTCCGCCCTGCTCCTCGTCGATGAAGCGCCTACGCAGCTTGTCGGCGTAGCCCTGCTGGTGCAGCCACAGCTTCCCCGCCGACCTGTCGCGCACGATCTCCAGCCCGAGGTACTTCTGCACCGGCGAGATCTCGCGCAACTCGAAGGCGGCCTCCAGCAGCTCCTTCAGCTCCTTCAGCATCGCAGGACTGCTGCTGGCGGCGAGCAAGTCGTCGACGTAGACCAGCACCCAGCAAGTCGCTCCATCGTCGGCGACCTTGAAGTAGAGGGCCTCGTCGACCTGGCTCTTCTTCCACCCAGCGTCGACCAGCACGTCGTTGAGCGCCAAGTACCATAGCACTGGCGATTGCTTCAACCCGTACAGGCTCTTCAGCAGCTTGCACACCCGGCCGGTTCCGTCGTTGAAGTAGTCCGGCTGCGACATGTACAGCACCCGGTCGAGCTTGCTCTGCAGGAAGGCGTTCTTCATGTCGAGCTGCATCAGGTTGAGGTTGAGCACGGCGACGATGCTGAGGAAGATCCTCAGCGTCACGTAGCTGCCCACCGGCGCGAACGTCTCGTCGTAGTCGGCGCCGTACACCTGCGTGAAGCCCTTCACGACCAGCCTCGCCTTCTCCCGCTTTATGGTGTCATCGATGTTGTACTTCGTCGTCAGCACCCACCGGTTCTTCATGACATTCACTCCCGGCGGGCGTTCGACCAGCTCCCACGTGCCCATGGCGATGAGACTGCGGATCTCCTCCTCCATGGCGGCCTTCACCGCCGGACCCTTCCAGCTCGCCAACGCCTCCTTCACCGACATCGTCGAGATGTCCCAGCGGTGCTCGGGGTCGGCCAGCATGTCGGGGTCGAGCTCCGGAAACTCCTCGTCCTCATCAGCGTCGTCGTACGGCAGGTCATCGTCGTCCTCCACGTCGTACACCGTGGTGAAGGCAGCGGGGATGAAGAAGTCGGGCGGCCTTCGAAGTCGACCAGACTTCCGGGGTTCAGGAGGGACCACCACCACGTCCCGGTCGGTGGACTGGTCGGCCACCTCCTGGTCGACCAGCTCCTCGTCGCCCAACTGCTCCCCTTCATCTTCACTGCCGTCCTCGTCGTCCTGCTGCACTTCGGTCGGCGTCCCGACCGACTTCTCCCCTGCGGTCAGCTCCCCTGCCGACTGCCAGGTCGCCGACTGCTCCTTGGTCGGCCTCGCTGCTGCCTGCTCCCCTGTCGGCTGCACCCTAGTCGGCTGCATCGAAGTCGACTGCACTCCCAGGTCGACCTGCTGCTTGTCGACTTGCTGCTCGTCCTGTCGGCCACCGGCGATGCCCTTGGTCGGCGCCACAGGCGACGTCCCACTGCTCCCCTCATCGCCGGAGGCCGACGACGGAGTCAGCCCACGAAGGTCGACGAGGGGAGGTGCAGGGGAGGGAAAGGAAGGGTGGTCGACCTCGGCGTCGTCCACGGCAAGCTCACCGACCTCGGCGAGGAGAGGGAGCGTTGCCGTCGAGGTATCCGTCGGCGTGGACACTAGCGTCCGCCCTGACACCGGCCCATGCGCCGACTTCCACTCCTCCAACGACAGGTCCTCGTAGAACACCACGTCCGACGTGGTGACCACCCGGTTGGCGGCAATGTCGAGGAGCTCCCATCCCTTGCTCGCCCCCGGCACACCGAGGTGAAGGCCCCACCTGGCCTTTGGCTTCAGCTTCCCACCACGCTGCTGCTCGGGGACGAGGAACTGCGCCATGCAGCCCCACACGCGCGCCAGTGACAAGTCGGGCTTCGTCCCAGTCAGCAGCTGGTACGGCGTCGTCCCCGGCGTCGCCGATCGCTCCAGGCAGTTGCGGATCCAGACGGCCTGCCGCAGGGCGAGGTGCCACCAGTGGTGCTGCACGCCCATGTGCAGTAGCATCGTCCTCACCGACTCCACCACCGTCCGCATCTCCCGCTCCGCCATGCCGTTCTGCTGCGGGGTGTACGGGCAGGTCAGGTCGTGGACGATCCCCTTGCCGTCCACGAAGTCGGTAAACGTCTTCCCGAGGAACTCCCCACCTCGGTCCGAGCGCAGCATCAGCACCGACTTCTTCGTCTGCCTCTCCACCAGCACCAGCCACTTCTGGAACTCCAGCAGCACGTCCGACTTCCTGGCGACCGGCCTCACCCACACGTAGCGGGACTGACGGTCCTTCAGCAGCAAGAAGTAGAGGCTGCCATCCTTGGCAGCCACCCGGAATGGCCCGCACAAGTCGATGTGGACGACGGCTAGCAGGTCGGCGGCGTCGGAGCCTTGGTCGGGGAAGGTGTGCCGCGCCAGCTTCTCGCCGACGCACGAGACACACGGTGGGTCGGCGCCCGTCGCCGACTTGAGGTCCAGCCCAATGGCGACCTCGTTCTTCGCTGAGCTCCTGATGGTGTCCATGCCGGCGTGCGCAAGCCGAGCATGCATCCTGGCCGGCGTCGACTTCGACTTGGAGACGATCGCCCGCAGGGCCACAACCTCCGGCGTGGGCGACGTCGACCTCGTTGTGCAGGGACGCAGGTCTGTGCAGAGGACTCGCCCGGAGTACGTCGCCCGACCAAGCACTTCTCCTGCTGCTGAGACAAGCAGCATCCCGTCGCCGTCCCCGTGAAACTTCACGCCATGCTCCTTCAGCTGACCAGACGACAACAAGTTTGCCCGCACACCCGGGACGTACAGCACGTCGGGAATGAGAACCTGCTTCCCGGCCTCGCCTTGCAGCGCAACCGTGCCCCGGCCCTGGACGTCTTGCAGCGCCCCATTGAAGCCACGCACGTGCTTCAAGTCGCCGCTCGGCCCCATGTCGACGAAGACGTCCTTGGTCCCCATCAGGTGGTGGGAGCAGCCGCTGTCCAGCAAGACCACCGCCGGGTTCGCCTGCACCGCTGCTGCCATCGCCTGGAAATCCTCTCCGGCCTCCGGCGCCAGTGAGACGGTCGGCTCCACGACGCCGACCAGGGAGCACGACGCCGACTTGTCGTTGCTCCCCTTGCCGCCAGCAGAGGAGTCGGCGTCCTTCGCCGAGGTCGACGACTTGGTCGACTGCTTCTCCTTGCGCGGCTGACTTCCTCCTCGACGAGGTCGACGACTGCCAGACCTCCCGCGGCCTCCCTTGTCGTCGTCGTCCGAGTCACTGCGGTCGGGGCACTCGAAGGAGAGGTGGTCGGGGTCGCCGCACAGCCAGCACTCCCGACGTCGACTTCCTCCTCCCCGGCCACTGTCCTTGGTCGACTTCTTCTTGTCGACCTCCTTGGCCGACTTCGAGCCACCGCTACCACTGCCGCCAGACTGTCCACGCTGCCCCGGTCGACCGCCTTGCTTCGCCGGGGCGACAAAGTTTGCCTGCGCCAAGAGCTCCTGGGACCGCTCAGCCTCCTGCATCGCCTCGTCCTGCAGGATGTACGAGGTTAGGTTGTCCTCGTTGAGCGTCGCCCTCGTGCTCGGCGCCATGGACAGCCGCTTCAACAGGTTGTAGCTGCTCCGGAGTCCCTGCATGACATGGGTGATGTACGACGCCGTCGAATACTCTTCACCGGCCATCCTGATGGTGGCGAGAATTCGCCGGGCCCGGTTGCAGTAGTCGGTCGCCGTCTCCTCGTCGCCCATGCGCAGGTGCGTCAGCTGCCCTTCAAGCTGGGCGATAAACAGGTCGTCGGTGACCTGGTACGTCGACTCAATGAAGTGCCACGCCTGGTGGCCGGCGTCGAGGTACTCCCGGCACCACTTCAAGGCGATTTGCACGCCCGGCGTGCAGCACCGCGAGATGACCGTGAAAGTCAGCAGCTGCACGGCGCGAAACTCCGCACGCAAGTCGGGGTCGCTCGGCGTCGCCACGGTACCACGAGCAAAGTTGATGAGCCCGGCCATCTCCAGCTGGGGCTCAATAGCTTCCTTCCAGGTGAGAATGTCGGGTCGGCCGACCAGTAGGGGAGTCACCGAGATCCTATCCGGCGTAAACTTGAAGTAGCCGTAGCTCGGTGCAATCCCGCCTGCTGTCACCTGGGTCGCCGACATCGGCACGGACCCACTCCGTCGACCTCCGACGTCGCCCTGCGAGAACCCTGCAGCCGCCGACGACCGCATTCCTCGCGTCTGAACGCCGCCGACTTCGTCGGCGTGAATCACACCACGCTGCCTCGACGTGCCTCCCGCACTGCTGCCAACTTGGTCGCCTCCGGCGTTGACACCCAGGTCGACGCCGCCCTCGGTGTTCACCGGTCGAGGAGAAGCAGGCCGAGAAGGGTGCTCCGTCGCCCACAAGGAACGGATGCCAGCCTCGACGACCGCCCACGGCAGGTCGCCATACTCGTTGGCCTCGTGCTTCCTCCTCGCGTTTTCCAGCCGTGCCTCCAGGGTGTCCACCACCCCCGTGTCACCTACGGCTACTACCATAGTGACTATCGCACAGCTGCCGGCCTACGAACAACTTAGGTAAGGTGCCTACCAAGTCGACTAGACTGAAAGGTAAGTCGTTGTGCCGTCCACGCTCACCGCACCATGCGGAGATAACTCTAGTAACGGGAGCTAGACTACAGGCTAGGCACGGATGCTCGTGTGATCTCTGCGTTCTCTGTTCCTTAGTCGTTTTCCTAGTGCGCACACTACTTGCTAGTTCACAAGGCAATTTGGCAAGAGTTTCACTAGAGAAAGTTGACAACAATGATACAATGAAGTTGGCTAGGCAAGACTACATCAGAGCTAGGATGCAAGCAGGTCGACTGCCAGCGCGGCACGGTCGACCGCGTGCCAGCACGACTTGGTCGACCGCGCTCCAGCAGTGCAGGGACGCGGCTTGCCAACGCTGCAGGTCGACGGCGTGACAACAGCGCAAGTCGACGGCGTGCCAGCGTTGCTCCTGCAGTCCAGCATCGCACCAGCTTCGCAGGTGCTCGTAGATGATTGGCGCGCACTGCTTCGTCACCTGCACAGCGTACGCACCAAGTCCACCTTGTGCTGACGACTGCATCTCATCTGCCAGGTCGACCTCGGGATACCACCACCGAGGTCGTCCTTGCCAACCTCGCCTGGGCGACCTTCGCGTGCCTTCGCAGACCCTCGTCACCCAGGTAACCTGGTCGACCGGGCAACCACGTCGACCAGGTGCTCCTGTGCGTGCCTGTCGACCTCCCAAGTCGACGGCCACCTCCAGTCGACCTCACCAGGTCGACCACGACCTCTGGTCGACCAACTCCAGGTCGACCAGCACTCCTGTTGGCCGACCACCCAAGTCGGCTACCCCAGGTCGGCGTCCCCAAGTCGACGCCCTCTGCAGGTCGACTTCTCAAGTCGACCACTCGAAGTTGGCGCCCTCCCGAAGTCGGCGCCCTTGCAGTGGCTCCCGTGCAGGTCGACCAACCCCGTCGACCGGCTCGCCCACTACTGCAGGTCGGCTGCACCCCTACACCCGACCAGGAAGTCGGCTCCGCCCAAGCGAGGACGGGGCCAACACCCAACTCCCGTTGACACATGTGTCATTCATGTGCTTGCATGTGTCATTCATGTGCTTGCATGTGTCATTCATGTGCTTGCATGTGTCATTCATGTGCTTGCATGTGTCATTCATGTGCTTGCATGTGTCATTCATGTGCTTGCATGTGTCATTCATGTGCTTGCATGTGTCATTCATGTGCTTGCATGTGTCATTCATGTGCTTGCATGTGTCATTCATGTGCTTGCATGTGTCATTCATGTGCTTGCATGTGTCATTCATGTGCTTGCATGTGTCATTCATGTGCTTGCATGTGTCATTCATGTGCTTGCATGTGTCATTCATGTGCTTGCATGTGTCATTCATGTGCTTGCATGTGTCATTCATGTGCTTGCATGTGTCATTCATGTGCTTGCATGTGTCATTCATGTGCTTGCATGTGTCATTCATGTGCTTGCATGTGTCATTCATGTGCTTGCATGTGTCATTCATGTGCTTGCATGTGTCATTCATGTGCTTGCATGTGTCATTCATGTGCTTGCATGTGTCATTCATGTGCTTGCATGTGTCATTCATGTGCTTGCATGTGTCATTCATGTGCTTGCATGTGTCATTCATGTGCTTGCATGACTGGCAGGGTTACCACCAAGCAACCTCTCCTCCCATTCAATGCACCGCTCAAACATTTTCAAACATGAGCCGTTTCTCATCCCCAATCCACGAGCTACCCAACACTGAGTTATGCCAATCGCCATTGCACCTCCATAAAGGTGAACTGTCTTCCACATTTCACTCTGTGCATTGGTTAGTGTGTTGCTAGCTTTTGTGTTGCTAATCCCGAAACCTTGTTTATTTTGTACTGGCTCATTTGTCAATCACATGCCTCGCGTCACTCTCTTCCCTCCGCACTTGCACTTGCAGCCTGGCTGCAGACTGGCCGGAAACAATGCAGATAGTGCGGCTGGTGTCGCAGGAGTGCATGAACAACAAGTGAGTCACAACACAGCGCAGCACAACACACACAACATACATCGCACAGATTAGGCGTACATACTTGGAAAGGAAAGCTGTAAGAAGCATGTCAACGTAGGTAGACTTCAAGTTGTATGTCAAGGAAAGCAGTAAGAAGCATTTGGTGCTACACGTCATAACATCCATAAGAGGTAAATTCGACAAGAATATGAGAACCAAGTAATCTGTTCCAAGAGTCCGCACTTGGATGCTAGCAGACCCTTCTGCTTCAACATGCTGCTTGTCTCTCTTGCTCCCCTTCCTCGCTCTCTCTCTCCTCCCAACTCTCCCGTTGACTAACCTGCCCCCAGAGAGCTGGCAGGAAAGGCGGAGCTGCTGGTGTTCCGGCCCATGTCATCCCACGTGTTCCTGCAGCAGATGGCTGAGAAGAAACTCGTGAGTGCAGCAGATGGCTGAGAAGAAACTCGTGAGTGCCAGGCACATGACAGCTCTCAGCTGCTGTGGGAGCAATGTGCCTTGCATTGCAGTGCTAGGCATGCCGTTAAATATGTTCCTAGGGAAGATTGCTCGAAAGAAATCCATCCGTGCTTCCGTGGTTCTCTTCCTTGCACCATCCTTTCCATGATGCATCACACCCCCGCACTTTCATTCGACAAACTCACACGTCACCTCATGCACGCGTGCGCGCTCACACGCACACACACCCACAACCCACCCATCCCTCCTCTCCCCCTCTCCCCCTCCCCCCCCCCCACACACATGCTCGCATGAAACACTTCTTTATGTTCATGTGCCTCGTCACTGTGGATGCATGCGCATGTATCCATTTGGCCATGAACCCACATGCATTCATCAGTGCACCGTCATTCAGCTGCCGTCTCAAACCCTACTCCTTGGCACCGTACTGGACCGCTCCAGCCGCCTTGTTGGCATGCTATTTCCCAAGGTGATTCACTCACGTTTTCCGTTGTTTCAGCGTCTTCCATATTTGTTCCTCGCTGTCAACTAGGACCAAGACTCCATCTCAACAACAGGGTAGATTTTCCTTTCGAAATTCTCACCACGCGAAATGTTTGCAAAAAGGCACACCATGTGCATGGCACAGAGAAGTTTGCTAATTCTCCTAGGGTCCCCTTCGTTCCTCACCTTGACCATGCATGTCCCCTTCGTTCCTCACCTTGACCCTGCATCCCCTGGACCCCTGGGGTCCCCTTCTTTGCTTCCCTTTGCTTAGTTCTTTGTTTGTCCTCTCTGCTTCTCCTTTTCCTTCCTGTGCAGTGTTTGCTTCGCTCCACCGTTTCTGACATCCGGCATTCCTCTATCTCTGTTTCTCATCTCTTTATCTTCGCAACTGTGCTATGCCACTACCTTGTCGCTGTGCCATGCCCCCATGACATGATGACAGGACATGGTGCAGTTCCAAGGGGCCCGCCCTCCACAACAGCAACAGCCGCTGCCGCAGCAGCAGCAGCAACCGATGCAACAGTAACGGTCGCAGCAACAGATCCAGCAGTTGCCGCAACAACTGCAATCGCACACGTACCGTATTCCCCCGGATATACCACCCTAGGGTGCTATGATAACTACACAAAAAAAAGGGGGGGGGGGGGTCTTGTCATCGAAAAAGCTACATTGCACCCAGGTCTTTACATATTGTATGTTTTTTTAATAGCGTAAAACGTTTAGTACTAAATGTACATCTGTGCCGTGGTGGTAGATTGCTGGTTGGGTGCGCAAAACCGAGGACTGGGCGATAACGTTTTGCGCGAGGGTTAGCTGCCACATTGCAAGCTCCAACAAGGCCCACTGTCAGGCCCTGATTGGACGAAATCACACCCCCTCGTCGCACGACGAGGATTCATGCAGGTGACAATGGCGGAGTCCCCGCAACAGCCTCGGTTGCCTCGCTGGGCGGGCACGTCATTGAACTGTGAAGGATTATCATTGAAAACCCAGTGCTATTTAGGCAAAAACTGCAATTTTACCCATACATAACACCCCCCCCCCCCGGGTGCTATATAGGATGCCCCCAAAAGGGGGGGTATAGTAGAAACGAGGCCCGCTATAGCACCCCCCCCGCACAAGCCACCCGGGGGGTGCTCTATTTCGGGGGGTGGTATGTCCGGGGGAATACGGTATCAAAAGAAGCGACCAGGTTCCATCATGTGGTGTTTTCACACTGCTGTAGTGCTTTAGATAACATGCACCAGTATGGATGCGCTTCATCAGCTGCATTGTGATACCTCTTGATAACATTTCTACATGTACACAGAACGTCCTGCTGCATAATGTTGGGCTGAGAAATAGCCCTTAGGATCTTTGCAGGGGTGAACTCTGGGTAGGAACGATGTAATAGCGGAAGCGTTTAATGATGATGTACTTGAACAACCTTGCGCTGGTATGTGAGGGCAAAGTAGATTGATTAAAACAAGGAGATACATGATTATATGAGTACAAAGAATATGAAAGGATACATTTATAGCTACTTTACTGTTGCTGTTGCGGTTCGATACGACTCCGGCAACTGCTCTGTAGCGAGTCAGTTGTGTGTCCTTGCTGTCGCGCTGTACTTGTCAGGTCAAAGGTCGCTGACCTTTGACTTTCGCGCAACTTCCAACACTTACTTCAACCTCCGAGGGTTGACTCGCTGGTGCTTCGATATGCATCGCTTCGCTTGTGCCTTGGTGTTTCGACACGAGAGAGACGCTTAAGATTGATTGTTTTCAACACTCCCCTTCGCTTCTGGAGTGTCGCTGCTGGTGACGTGGCTCTGTCCAGTCAGCAGCATGCAGTACTCAAACTTCTGCTTTCCGAGCTTCTTGGTCAAGTAGTCAGCTGCCATCTCAGACGTGGGACAGTATGACAGCTCAATCCTCCCCTTCTCAATCTCGTCCGTCACGAAGAAGTATCGTAGGGCGATGTGTTTTGTCCTATTCGCGAAGCCGTTCTTGTTGGCAATGCGAATTACTAACTGGTTGTCACAAAACAGGGTGAAGCTGGGTAACTGAGCTAGCTTCGCTTCTTCCAGTAGTTCGCGAAGGTACAGTCCTTCCTTGGTGGCTGAGCAGAGTGCGATGTATTCTGCTTCAGCTGATGAGAGGGCGATTAATTCCTGCTTGCTCGACTGCCAGGAGATAGGACCGATAGGCTCGAAGCGGTAGATGTGTCAAACATTATATATGTTGGGTTTGTTAGGCTACAGTGGGTTAGCCTATATGGGGTACACAATTCTAGGGTTTGCTATTTGTACTGATTTCTCTGTTAGTTCAACCATTCCAGTCTCTTCTTCTGACATGGTTTCAGAGCAGGTCCTTCGCTAGGACCGTTTTTTTTTTTTTAAGGGCCCACCGCTACCTAACTCCCTACCTACCTACCTACCTAGGGCACCTCGATTTTTTTATTTTCGGCCCCTAAGCACTAGCGACCCGCGACCCGCCCCTTAAGGCCCCGTCGCGCCGCCCCTTAAGCCCCGTCGGCCCCGCGTTCGCCCCTTACGGCCCCGCCGCACCGCTCCTTAAGGCCTCGCTACGGCCCCGCGCTCGCCCCTTTACGGCCCCGCGCACCGCCCCTTACGGCCCCGCGCACCGCCCCTTACGGCCCCGCGCACCGCCCTGTACGGCCCCGTCGGCCCCGCGATCGAACCTACCGGCCCGCCGCTCGCCCCTTAGCGACCTAGTCGGCCCCGCGATCGCCCCTTCAGGCCCGCTGCCGCCCCGTGCACCGCTTACGCAGCCCGCACTGAGCCCGCGCACCGCCCGCACAGCCCGCGCTAAGCCGCGCAGCCTACGCACCGCCTGCGCACCGCCCGCACGCTGCCCGCGCACCGCTCGCGCCCCACTTAGAGGCCCCCTGCGGCCCCGTACCGCCTCGCTTAGCGGTCCCGCGCCGCCGCGCAGCCTGAACTGAGCTGCACCGCCCGACCGAGCCGTGCCGCCCGTACTGAGCAGCCCCGTTTACACTGCTCCAACTGCTACTACTACTGTTCCTACTACTGCTACTGCTCCTGCCGCTATGGCTAGTCCTCCCGTTCTAGCTTTCGATGCCGAGGGCCGTCCAGTGAAGTTCGACACCTGGCTAGATGACCTGCACCTGTTCCTACAGCTCACTGCCAAGGAAGATATCTCACTGTACGACCACGCCCTAGGCCATGCCACTGCCCCTGACTCGACTGCTGACAGCACTCTGCGTTCCCAGTGGCAGACCCGTGATGCGCACGCTCGCTTTGCTATTCGCAACTCCCTGCCACTAGACGAGCGCGAGCACTTCGGCCAGTGCAAGACTGCTAAGGACCTCTACACAGCTGTAGTTGCCCGCTACTCCTCGCCCGCTTCTGCCACGCTAGGCCGCCTCACTCTCCCCTACCTGTTCCCCGACCTAGCCTCCTTTCACACTGTCGCAGACCTCATCACCCACCTTAAGACTAGTGAGGCCCGCTTTCGCGCTGCTATGCCTGCCGAGTTTCTCACTAGCAACCCCCCCCCGCTCTGGATCACTCTCTACCACATTGTCACCCGCCTCCCTGACTCTCTGCGCGCAGTCAGGGACCACTTCCTCTCTCGCTCCCCCACTGAGCTCACTGTTGCCCTCCTCGAGAAGGAACTGCTTGCAGCTGAGGCGAGCATCGTCGCTGTAGGCACCTCTCGTGGCGACCCTCGCACCCCGTTCTTTGAGGGGTGTTCCCCTTCCCCCCTCCTCCCCTCTGTCGCCTCTGCTGCTGCTGTCGACCTTCTTGGTGCTGAGAAGGTCGGGACCGCGTCTGCTTCGAGCGGGCGCCGCAGGAACAAGGGGGGCAGGGGTGGGGGTGGTGGCGGAGGAGGTGGGGGTGGAGGCGGTGGGAGTGGAGGCGCGGCTGGGGAGACTAGTGGCGGCAGTGGGGGAGGAGACAGCAGCGGTGGGAGTGGTGGTGGAGGCGGCAGCGGAGGCGGAGGTGGTCGTGGCGGCGGCAGGGGTGGAGGTGGCCGGGGCGGCGGCGGTGGGGGTGGTGGTCGTGGAGGCACTGGCGGAGGCCCGAGTCAGCAGCCCGCCCCGACGCTTCAGGCCGCCCGTGAGTGGTATGCGCAGCGTAGCGTTACCTGCACGTACGTCATTCGCACAGGTGACCGCAGCGGCCAGCAGTGTGGGAGGCCGCACCCCACGCACCGCTGCTTCGCGCGCCTTAACGACGCGTGGCGCACTCAGTTTCCTGCTGCCACTGAGCTGCCGCGCTGGGCTGATCTGGAAAAGAGGGGTGTTGATATTTGGGCTTTAGACTTTGATGCTATTCTCACTGCCATGTATGCGATGTCTATTAGTGGAGAGGGTGCTCAGTACTTGCGTGTTCCGCCCGACCCGGGCATTCAGGCCAGTCCGACTGCCGCTCTAGGTGCTAGTGAGTCTGCTACCACAGGTCCTGGTGAGGCTGCAGCCCTAGGTGCTCGTGCGTCCGTGTCCCCTGGTACTGAGTCGACTGCAGCACTGCACACCTTCACACTAGACTCAGGTGCTTCTCGCTCCTTCTTTCGTGACCGCACTGTCCTTGAGCCACTCGCTTGGCCAGTTGCTGTCTCCCTTGCTGACCCCTCTGGGGGTCCGGTCATTGCGACCTCCTCCACTGTCCTTCCTTGTCCGGCGGTCCCGTCCGGCACACTGTCAGGTCTCTACCTCCCCTCGTTCTCTACGAACTTGGTGGCAGGTAGTGCGCTCCAGGATGGGGGTGTTCACCAGTTCACCCCCGCCTACGAGCGCGTGACACACTGCACGTGTGCTCGGACGGGTCGCCACCTGGCTACCTTCACTCGGGAGCCGGGGTCGGACCTGTACACACTGACCACTGAGTCTCCTCAGGTAGCTGCGTCTGCGTCTACGTCTGGGTCTGCGTCAGGTCAGCTGTCCGCCCCCTGCTCGTGTCGCTCTCTGGCGCACGAGACTGTCCTTTGGCACCACCGCCTTGGTCACCCGTCTGTGCAGCGCCTTCGGGCCATGCACAAACGGGACCTTGTTGCTGGTCTTCCCAGGGTGCTCCCTCCCCTTCCCGACTCGCCTGCTCCTCCCTGTATTCCCTGTGTCGAGGGACGGCAGCGCGCCGCTCCTCACTCCTCCTCCTTTCCCCCGACGACTGCTCCCTTGCAGACGCTCCACATGGACGTGTGGGGCCCAGCCCGCGTCCGTGGTCAGGGTCAGGAGAGGTACTTCCTGATTGTTGTTGACGACTTCTCGCGCTACACCACGGTCTTCCCCTTGCGCGCCAAGGGTGACGTCCCTGATGTCTTGATCCCTTGGATCCGCAGATCTCGTCTCCAGCTCAGTGAGCGTTTCCGCTCCGACTTCCCTGTCCTGCGTCTGCACTCTGACAGAGGTGGGGAGTTTTCCTCTGGCCTATTGGAGGCCTTCTGTCAGCAGGAGGGCATTGAGCAGTCGTACACGCTTCCGGCCTCTCCACAGCAGAATGGGGTTGTTGAGCGCCGCATTGGTCTGGTCATGGAGGTCGCTCGTACCTCCTTGAGCCATGCGGCTGCCCCCCATTTTCTGTGGCCGTTTGCAGTCCGATACGCTGCGCATCAGCTCAACCTCTGGCCCCGTGTCTCCTTGCCCGAGACTTCTCCGACACTGCGTTGGACGGGAGAGGCTGGCGATGCGTCGCGTTTTCGGGTCTGGGGATCCCGAGCTTTTGTCCGCGACACGTCCGCGGACAAGCTCTCCCGTCGCGCTGTCCCCTGCGTCTTCCTTGGCTTTGTCCCGGACGCCCCTGGCTGGCAGTTCTACCACCCCACCTCGCGTCGTGTCCTGGCCTCTCAGGACGTCACTTTTGACGAGTCCGTCCCCTACTACCGCCTCTTCCCCTACCGCACTGCCCCGCTCCCCCCCCCGCCTCTCTTCCTCGCTCCAGGTGCTGAGGTACCAGACCCCCTCCCCCCTCAGGGTGCCGCTCCCTCAGGTGTGTCCCAGGTAGACCCGGGTGAGCCTGTTGAGGTAGCTGTTGACTCTCGTCCTGCTAGGGGTGCTGAGCCTGGGGGTGCTGCGTCTAGGGGTGCTGAGCCTGGGGGTGCTGCGTCTGGGGGTGCTGAGCCTGGGAGTGCTGAGTCTGGGGGTGCGGAGCCTGGGGGTGCTGAGCCAGGAGGTGCGGAGCCTGGAGGTGCTGAGCCTGGGGGTGCTGAGTCTGGGGGTGCTGAGTCTGGGGGTGCTGAGCCTGAGCGTGCTACACCTGGAGGAGCCCTCTCCTCCCAGCAGCTGCAGGAGAGGTACCTCGAGTACTGCCGCCTCCGGAGAGGTGCTGCTGGAGCTCGTCCCGGTACTTCCCCTCCTACCCAGGAGCTCCCCCCCATTCAGCAGATCCGCGAGTGGTACACACGGCGCTGCAGTCTTCGGAGTGGTGCTCCTGGTGCTGCGGACCCTGGGGGTGGCGCTGCTGCTGGTGCTGCGGACCCGCCTGGTGGAGCTGCTGCTGGTGCTGAGGACTCGGACGTTGGAGCTACTACTGGCGCTGAGGACCCGGGTGGTGGAGCTGCTGCTGGTGCTGTGGACCCGGACGCTGGAGCTCCTACTGGTACTGAGGACCCGGCCGCTGGAGTCTCCTCTGCTTCTGGAGACGCTGCGCGGCCGCGACCGTACTTCGTACCGCTCCTTCAGCAGGTTCTTGGGCAGGCTCCTCCTCCTTGTCCTCCTCCCTCCGTAGAGTGTCCTCCGCCTGTCCAGCCGCAGTCACAGTTACCGCCTACCTCGCCTCTCCCTGCTCCCTCTCCTTACACTGGTCCCACAGGAGGTCTTACAGAGCGTCGTGAGCCTGAGTCTCGTCCTGCGTCGCCTGTTCGTCCTGCTCGCACTGGTAGTCGTGTCCGTCGTGAGCGTCCTCCTCCTGTTCCAGGCACTCACTACATGACTCTGCGTCCCTCTACTGCTCCTCAGCGTGTCCCTCTACCGTCTCCTCCTGCGTCCTCTTTGCCTGCCGTTCCGGACCCTGAGTCTGACCGGTATCGTGCTGAGCACCCTACTGTCACGCGTCTCCTCGCTACTGTTGTCACTGACCCTACCTTTGAGTCCTCGGCTGCGTCTGCTCTGGTCGCTGAGTTGGTTGACTTTGCTGCTGCCTGTCGTCTAGACTACGCTGCTAGCCTTGTTGCTGAGTCTGAGTCTGAGTCTGTCTGTCCTCCGTCCGTCGGGGGTGAGTGTGCTCTTGGCACGGACGTCCTTGAGGACAGACAGGAGGAGTTCCAGTGTCTTGCTGCTGCTTTACCCCGTCTCGTGTCCTTGCTAGTTGCCCCTGAGGGAGACCCGGATGCACCAGACATCCCGACCCCGCGCACTTACGCTGAGGCGATGGCGGGTCCCTACTCCTCTCAGTGGCAGACAGCCATGGACGCCGAGATGGCTTCCTGGAAGTCCACACGCACCTACGTCGACGAGGTTCCCCCTCCTGGGGCGAACATCGTCAGTGGCATGTGGATTTTCAGGGTGAAGCGGCCGCCGGGTTCTCCGCCTGTCTTCAAGGCGCGTTACGTGGCTCGAGGCTTCAGTCAGCGAGAGGGAGTTGACTTCTTCCAGACCTTCTCCCCCACCCCGAAGATGACTACTCTTCGGGTGCTGCTGCACATAGCCGCTCACCGCGACTACGAGCTTCACTCACTTGACTTCAGCACTGCTTTCTTGCAGGGCAGCCTGCACGAGGAGATCTGGCTGCGCTGCCCACCTGGCTTCACTGGGTCGTTTCCTCCTGGTACCCAGTGGAGGCTTCAGCGGCCGGTCTACAGTCTCCGCCAGGCTCCGCGTGAGTGGCACGACACACTGAGGACTACACTTGCGGCTCTTGGGTTCGCGCCTTCTACAGCTGACCCGTCGCTGTTCCTGCGCACCGACACTTCGCTGCCGCCGTTCTACATCCTCGTGTACGTCGACGACTTGGTCTTTGCCACTGCTGACACTGCAGGACTCGCCTACGTGAAGTCGGAGCTGCAGAGGAGACACACGTGCACAGACCTGGGTGAGCTGACAAGCTATCTTGGCTTGCGGATCACCCGGGACAGAGAACGGTGCACCATCACCTTGACTCAGTCACACATGGTGCAGCAGGTTCTCCAGCGCTTTGGCTTCACGTACTCCTCGCCTCAGTCCACTCCTCTGCCTACCGGTCACTCGCTCTCAGCTCTGCCTTCGGATGAGTCCGTAGAGCCGAGTGGCCCGTATCCAGAGCTTGTGGGCTGCCTCATGTACCTGATGACCTGCACTCGACCTGACCTTGCATACCCTCTTAGCATCCTTGCACGCTATGTCGCTCCTGGCCGTCACAGGAAGGAGCACATGGATGCCGCTAAGAGGGTGTTGCGCTACTTGTGCAGTACGTCGGGCATGGGGCTTGTGCTTGGAGGGCGAGACCGAGTTGTGCTCACAGGGCACTCAGACGCTTCTTGGGCAGACGACCAGGCCACTCAGCGGTCGTCACAGGGTTACACCTTCAGCCTTGGCTCTGGCTCAGTTTCTTGGCGCTCTACATGCTCTTCTTCTGTTCTCGGCTCCAGTTGCGAGGCTGAGATCTACGCTACAGCCATGGCTGCCCAGGAGCTACGCTGGCTGACCTACCTGCTGACTGACCTCGGAGAGCCGCCTCGTTCTCCTCCAGTACTGTACGTCGACAACAAGGCTGCCATTGCCTTGTGTGAGGAGCACAGACTGGAGCACAGAACGAAGCACATCGCCCTGCGGTACTTCCTTGCTCGAGAGCTGCAGCAGCGCGGTCAGCTTTGTATTCGCTACGTGGCCACTGAGGCCAACACTGCTGATGTGTTCACCAAGGCGCTTCAGCCTCGTGACCATCAGCGCTTCTGCACTCTACTAGGCCTTGTGCCTACTGGACCTCACTTGCTTACCTCTTGACTTTGCTTGTACTGTGATCACTATATATATCTATACCTGCATGTTTACTCTTGCTAGGTTGTGATCACTGTATCTCTGGCTCTGTTATAAACCTGCATGTGAACTGGTCTTGTGACCACTAGCTTGTGCTCGGAATTTGTGTGGAATCCTCGAGATCCACCCTGAGCTTGTTGTTGCCTTGTTTTGCCTTGACTGGTCTTGTGACCCCTAGGTCTCCCCCACTTTGCCTATGGGGGTGTGTCAAACATTATATATGTTGGGTTTGTTAGGCTACAGTGGGTTAGCCTATATGGGGTACACAATTCTAGGGTTTGCTATTTGTACTGATTTCTCTGTTAGTTCAACCATTCCAGTCTGTTATTCTGACAAGATGTAGCCGGTGCGCGAGAGCCTGTTGTCGGAGTCGCCGGCGTGATCGGCGTCGACGTAGCCGATTAATTTGTTTAGGTGCAATAGTTCCGTTCTTGTGGTAGGTCAGGCCGATCGTCGGAGTGCTAACGAGGTAGTGAAGTGCGCGGTCGAGCTCCGCCAGATGTTCCGCTTCAGGTTTCTTGAGGTAGGTGGCGAGCTGGCTTGCAGAGTATGATAGATCCGGGCGGCAGGTAACAGCTGCGAAGAGGAGGCATCCTAGCTTCCTCTGGTAGTCGCGTATGCCGGCGGGCTTGAGTAGAGTAGAGCCTCCCTTGTTGTTTCCTGTCGTGTAGCGGTACGGCGTGGAGATGGTGGTCGGTGTAAGAGCGAAGCGTTTGGCGATGGTGTCGGCGTACTTTTCGGCGCTGAGGTAGATCGCGTCTTCCTCTTCCCGGATGTTAAGTCCGAGGTACTGTGTGACGGTAGATGAGACCGTGAGCGTGAGGTCTTGCTGCAGCTCCCCTTCGAACCAGGTTGTGACACCGTCGGTTGAGCCGATGTAGAGCAGATCGTCTACATAGACGATTAGCAGGATGTAGTCGGTGCCTTTCGTGAGCCGGTACATGCCCTGATCGTGCGGTAGTTGCTTGAAGCCGATGCGAATGAGGCAAGTGTGTAGGTATTGTTGCCATAGCCGCGGAGCTTGCTTGATGCCGTAGAGCGACTTGAGTAGCTGGCAAACTTGGTTAGGCTCTCTGTTGGAGCCGTGCGGTAGCTCGACGAAGATTTCTGCGTCAACAAGTGCGTAGAGAAATGTGTTTGCAACGTCGATTTGTCGTAGCTTCTTCTTCATGGCGGCGATCGCGAGAAGAATTCGTAGCGAAGTGTGTCGGCTGAATGGAGCGAATGTTTCGGTGAAGTCACATCCGTGCTCTTGGTCGAAGCCGCGTACGACCCAGCGCGCCTTGAATTTGTCAATGGTGCCGTCAGCTTTCGTCTTCACATGGAAGACCCATTTTCCTGTGAGAATTGTCTTGTTCCGTGCTACGTCGATGGGAACAACTTTCCACGTGTTGCGTTCTTCCAGTGCCTTCAGCTCTCTGTCCATGGCTTCGCGCCATTTTTCCTTATGCTCCCCCCCCAGAGCCTGTTGAACTGTCGCAGGCTCCTTAGGAATGGCTGCGCCGTGGACTGCGAAATTAGGAGTCCACTCAGTGTGTAGCGGGGTAGTGTGGTGTCCTCGGGATAAACTGCTTCGTCTCCAGCTTCTGGATCAGGTGCGAAATTAGGTCTAACGCGTTCTGCTTCGTTGGTGTTAACTTGTTCAGGTGTAACGTAACCGTCGTCGGCGAACTTGTAGAAGACTTCGGCGTTGACACTTTCTCGAGGGTTGTCGTCGTCCATCGGTACGTCCACCCAGCTGTACGGGAGTGGTCCGGCTTCTTCCGAGGCTCCGTCCACGTTCTGCTCATCCCAATCAGCTTCGTCCGCTGCTGAGGCGAAGGTTCGGTCTCCACGAAATCCATCGCTGCGGTCGGGATTTCTTTCTTGCAAGTTGACGAGGTAGTATCGAAGGATGAGGTTCTCGTAGAAGATGACATCACGTGCTGCCACTGTTTCCTTTGTCTCGACATCGAAAATTTTCCATGCGTTGTAATTCTTTTCGATGCCCAGGTGTACTCCCCACTGTGCGCGTTGGGAGAATCGGCCGGCTCGTGCAGATGGGGGTCGGTACTGTACCATGCAGCCGAAGACTCTCAACATTTTTGTGCTGCCCAGTTTTCCTGTCCACAGCAGATGCGGTGATGCGTTGTTCGGAAGCGATGATGACGAGAGCAAGTTGTGCAGCATGACGGCGTGGTCCATTGCTTCGGGCCACTGGTGGTTGGGCAGGTGCATGCCACGTAGCAGCTTGCGCATGGTGTTCTGGAGGGTCCTGTTCATCCTTTCTGCTACACCTTGCTGTTGATGGGCGTAAAGAAGGGAGATGAGCCGCTTGATTCCCCTCTCTGCCAAGTACTGCTTGAACCTCTGTGAGGTGTATTCTCCTCCCCCGTCTGACTGGAAGCTCTTGAGTTTTACGCCCGATTCTCTTTCCGCTACAGGAAGCCAGGCGATGAAGGCTTCGAAGGCCATGTCCTTGCTTGGAAGATTGAGGTGCCAGACATAGCGTGTCGCGGCGTCGATGAACGTGATGGTGTAGTTGTACGCGTTTTGTCAGGGTTCACGGTTGTACAATACGTCGCTGTAAACCTTTTCGAGTGGCGCATAAGCTGGTGCGCTTGGGTTGTAATGAGACACGAACGGTTGATGCGGTAAGTAAGCTTCGGGACGAGAGAAGCATGTTCCACGGGCTCGCTGAAGTTCTCTGCCGTCAGTTAGGAGTAGAGAGTCTTTGTCGAGCACGCCTGCTCTTATCGTGTTGTTTAACACTGTGTTGCTTGGGTGTCCCATTCTTGCGTGCCAGGTTCCTTCGGTGGCGCGGTGTCCTGGTGAGCGCCGATACATGTCGGAGTTGGAGTAGAAGCCGGCGGTGACGTTGGCGCTTCGATGGACTTCTCGTGGTGCCGGGTTCAGCTGCTGTGCGGGTGTCGTTGGTGTATTCTCTATGAAGATTGGTGCCGTTGAAGGACCAGCGATTGGTGTCGATGTTGCCGCTGCTGCTGTCGTTGTTGTCTCTGCCGATATTGTTTCTGCTGCTGCCAATGTTGTCTCTGCTGCTGCCGATGTTGTTTCTGCTGCTGCCGATGTTGTTTCTGCTGCTGCCGATGTTGTTTCTGCTGCTGCCGATTGTTGAATCGTTGCTAATGCCCTTGTTCATTCTGCCTCAGGAATGGTGTGCGAATACCATAAGCCTTCTGGACTCAAGTCGGGGTCGAGATCCGGTGGATGTGTCCAGGAGGTGAAGGTGACGATCCCGTCGCTGTCTGCGGTGCCGAGATCTGGGACAAAATCAAGGACGAAGAGATTATTCTTCAGGATCGCCTTTCCGATGTAGAGGCCGCCCTTCCCGTGGTACAGCTTGAACTCCTGAGTGGTGCTGTCTGCTTCGAGGTGGATACCTTTTCGCCATCAGTTGGCTAACGCTGAGTAAGTTGTAGCCGAGGCCTTCTGCGATTAAGACCTTAGACATCTGCAGGATGACATTTGTTTCTCGTGACTGAAGTTGAACAACTCCTTGTCGTCGTGTGCGCAGGTTTTGGTTGTTGGCGACGGTGATGACTACTTCGCGTTGGAGTTGGTACTCTCGTTGCACGAAGCGTCCTGAAGAACACATGTGCTGTCTACAGCAACTGTCCAAGAACCAGGTGTCCTTCCCGGATGGTTCGCTTTGGGCGATGGCTGCGTACGTCGGGTTCGGTTGAAGTGACTCGCGGCGGGGCGTACTGTTGTCGAGCTGTTCTTCCGGTGAGTAGTGTGGCGGTGATTCAGTGACGCAGGAGTCGGTCAGTCTTGCCATACAACTGACGATGTTTCTTGCTCCTTGTGCAGGTTGTCCCGTTGATGTCGTTGAGGCTTGAACCTGGGTCGTGGGATTCGCTTGCGTTGAGGCGACTTGGCTGCTTGAAGGTCGAAGCTGCCGCTGCGGTGGTGTTGACTGTTGTCGATTCGGGCAGTGTGTGCGTGGGTGCCCTGACGTCTTGCAGATGTGACAGAACGGAGGTACGGGCTTCGGTTGTTGTCGGTTGTTGTTGTTGTTGTAGCGTCGTTGAGTGTGGAAGGCGGATTCCGGTGCTGATGTCTTCTTCTTGTGCCGTTCTTCTTGCAGATCCATGTCTTGTTGCTCGGCATGTATTTCAGCGCAAAGTGCTGCTTCGGAGATTCTTCCGTGGGCTCGGAGAATGGCTTTTGTGGCGCCCATTGAGGACCGAGGCCGCCGATGATGACTGTCACGAAGGCGTCTTCAGATATCGACCCTCCGCATCGAAGGAGTTTGTCGCGCAGTTCGCGACAGCGACTGATATACGCCATTCCCTTCTCGCCTGGTTTCATTTCGACTGTTGTCAGTTGCGCCATTAACCGACTTGGATTTACACTGTCTGTTGCTTGATACAGGCCTTTCAAGTGGCTGTATGCGAGCTCGGCAGAGTTGCCGTATCCCCGGTAAGACCGTATATTCTGCTGCTGAGTCGGGGTGATATTCCTCAGTAGGATTTGTCAGAGGTCCACTTGTGATCCCCGATTGATCCTAGGGAAGGGTTACAGGCACGTTGGCCTGGGGGGTTATGGGCGCACTCACCCGCTACACAAACAAGCCCTTATAACTCCCCCTGATAACTCCCATACCATGTTGGGCTGAGAAATAGCCCTTAGGATCTTTGCATGAGTGAACTCTGGTTAGGAATGTTGTAATAGCGGAAGCGTTTGATGATGTACTTGAACCACCTTGCACTGATATGTGATGGCAAAGTAGATTGATTAAAACAAAGAGATAGATTGTATATGAGTACAAAGAATATGAAAGGATACAGTTATAACTACTTTACTGTTGCTGTTGCGGTTCGATACAGTGACGACTCGGGCAACTGCTCTGTAGCGAGTCAGTTGTGTGTCCTTGCTGTCGCGCTGTACTTGTCAGGTCAAAGGTCGCTGACCTTTGACTTTCGCGTAACCTCCAACAGTTACTTCAACCTCCGAGGGTTGACTCGCTGGTGCTTCGATATGCATCGCTTCGCTTGTGCCTTGGTGCTTCGACACGACAGAGACGCTTAAGATTGATTGTTTCCAACACATAAGAGGGAACATTACGGATGCACAATATATTCTTTATTGAGATAGTAGCATTCATAAAATCGCCAGACATTGGAATATTAAATCCTACTGTACGAACACGTGATATAATTAGAGATAGGAGTATACCATGCTGAGTAGATGTAGATGGAACTCCTTCATCAACTCTCGAAACCACTGCTGCGATCATCTTATAGAAACAGTAATACCTTCGCCCTTGCCACCAACAATCTTACATAAAGACACTCAATGCGCTTGTGACACCCATCAACAATTGTGAGATCCACTCGCTTGTAGAGGTAAGAACCTACTTACTGCACCTCGACCTCCCTCTTGCTCACAAATACCAGTACAAAAAAACCATACCACCTTTTACCGTATGTGCTTGATGTGCTCGTGGAGATCAGGATTGTGGCCAACGAAGATAACAATCTCATTGTCACACAGCAATGAAAAGCCCCCGCATCACCGAGATGCATCGCAATCAATAAGCTCTTTAATCAAATGGCCTCCTTGGCCCCCGTCGTGTTGGAAAACTAGGCTGCTAACCACTAAGATGACAGGGCTTATTCCATAGCAGGTGAGCGTGCCCATAACTCCCAGCCATCCTTGCCGGTGACCCTTTTACCAGGACCTTAGGCTGATACCAGTTTTCCTCCAACACGCCAATGGGGCCTTATGCTCAGCTTCAGTACTGCTGCAATCATAACCGTCTTGCATTTTGCTATGACAGTTGTCTTCAATCAAATGGCCTCCGTGGCCCCCGTCGCGTTGGAAAACCCGACCGCTAACCACTGAGATGACAGGGCTTATTCCATAGCGGGTGAGCGTGCCCATAACCCCCAGCCATCTTTGCCTGTGACCCTTTTACCAGGACCTTAGGCCGATACCAGTTTTCCTCCAACACGCCAATGGGGCCTTATGCTCAGCTTCAGTACTGCTGCAAGCATAACTGTCTTGCATTTTGCTATGAAATCTGATAAAACTCGCCAAATTGAAGTAGGTAGAAGAACTCCTGTCGCCAGCCTCCCTAGCCCAATTCGAATGAATGTACCCAACGATTTTTTCACCACCTTGGCACTCCTACGTGATGACACGAACAAACTTCTCCCGTACAATCTCCAACCACCAACCTTCAACTGACCTGCTAACCTCCACACCGTAGATGCTCACCTAAATTATTCATATGGAACTTTCCAACAAGCACCCATTTGACCTACCAATCAGCTACAAGCATGGAGACATATGCAAAACATCATACACAAGCTTTCATCCACAATCATGATCCACAGGGGCTTATCGAACGCATGGCAAATAAACCCTGCTATAATCAAGTTGTACCAATTTCCTCATTCTATGCACAAGGTGATAGAGCCCATAGAGAGCCTTGCGCAAGCAATACAATCTACATGTATATCATCAAATCCATATGCTGCTCCGCATACACATCCTCATGGAGGACTGTATCGAGGTAGGCATGATCAACATCATCGCAATTGTACATGCCAACCTTTTAGCAAGAAGCATTCAACCTGAGGTGAGCTTGTCCACAGGGACAAATACCTGATCATAATCCTTCTCGGGCTCCTGTGTGAACCTTTTAGCGACAAAGGCTAACCTTGTACCATACCACCTTCATGTTCACCCTTGGTCCATGCGCCTAACCTTTCGGCGGCACACACCATATCTCAGTATTCCTTGTAATTCACCGTGCTGACCTATCGGTGAATTCCATTTTCAGCCCCGCACTGTACACTTGATTTTTTTCTCCCTCCATAAAGTCGTTGATGTGATTAAAAAATGACTACAACTGCTGCGTATATTGCGCCACACTGCCAAATTGCCGGTGTCGCCTAATCTGCTGCCGTGCTCAAAACGTAGGATTAAGGCTGTCCAAAACTGTGCACACTGCCCTTCGCCTCAGATTTGCTACAGTAGATCCACTCCAGTGCCAAGCCTCGTTACAATGTCGCTATCAGCCAAATCCATATCGCATAGTGTGTCGGGGTTGTGAATTCAACGGCCTCGAAATAGCGATGAATCTACAGACGATGCTGCCTTTCGTGCTTAGATCGAACGCCTCCAGTAGCCTCGGTCGTGGTACTTCGAGATTCACTGTTGCTAGCGCCGCTGCTGCAGGTTGAAGCGTTAGTGTTGCTGCCACCTCTGCTGCCAACACTGCTGCATTCACTATTGTTCAGCGCCTGCTGAGTCGTTCACGAGTAATGCCTCATGACGCTTAAGCGCTGCGCAAGTCTACTCCTGTTCGTCGCAGAGTTCCTGTAGAAAGTTCTTGCCTTGCCCCTCCATGCCTGATATGCCAGTTAATAAACTGGTTCGAGGGGGGCTTAAAAACTATGCGGTGCGCTATTTGTCGTCGTCCCCGCGGTTTATTAGAGGCTGGATTTTAGCGGTCAAATGCGTTCATACGTATACAGTTCTGATTGCCAACTGTATGATCAAGGATTGATTTCGGGTTTTTAATAATGAGCACTTGGGTACAACACAAGGCTATATATAGGCACAATACAAGGTAAAATAATCAGGTGTTATGCGAAGGTTCAAAGGGGCATGAAGCATCCGGAATGGGACCTTCTAGAATACAGTAGAAGCAATTCGGTGGAATCACGTGGGGCGCAAAGTCACGTGGTGATAACCAAGATGAAACATAAGTTGATGCACGCAACCTATTTCAGTGCCTATAAGATTAAAAACTATGCTAAGGCAACAAAATTAGGAAAATAAGTGAATGCAAGAACAGAAAATATAGGTCAGGAAGATAATGCAAGATAAAGTGAATATGGGTAAGCGTAACCGTTGTACTCTCACACCCACTCCCTTGCATGTCCTCAACCATGAGGAACATCCCAAAGGAGGCTTTACCTTGTGCACCTAAACCTTTCATGGCACCACCTTGTGTGCGTTCACCACTCGACGGCCTTATGCTTGAGCGTGCCCATCCCTCAGGCCGGCTGAAACACTTGAACCATGGATGTCCAACCTTCTTGCAATACAAGCAAGCTCCCTCCATTTTGGTGCTCCCCTTGCCACCAAAGCTCCTATGCCCCTCATTGCGTTCACCTCGGCCCCTCCCTCTGCCAAAGCTCCTCCCGTAGCCTCGGCCCCTCCCACCCCCTCTTCTTCTGCTGCTTTCTGCAGCTCCATACCCGTTGGCAGTCTTACTGACAACACCATCTCCCATTTGATGCCTTCAGAAGTCCTCCTGTAGAATCTACTACCCTAGCTACTCAGGTGTCCATTGATCATGTTGAGTGTTGAGGGTGGGAATGAGGTTGTCCCATGAGTTCTCAACCTCCAAGATAATCTGGATGGACTGCAACGGTTGAGTCACATTGCAGCTCGTCGCTTCTATTCTCGCATTCGTGCCCTTGATCTTGTCAAGGACTGGCTTCATATCATCGCCCGGTCGCATGAAGACAGCCGCCAGCTTTTTCTCCAACACAATCACCATGAGGAGTGTGTTGGGCTGAATCATGTCATATAGAAGCTTCCAAGCTATTGGCCTCGACTCATCCAATTCCACCAAGTCCTTGATGTGTTTGAACATGTCATTGTTGACCAATTGAAGGTTGAGGCCAAAATGCATTGTGATCTTCCCCATACACGAATCAAGAGCCTATCCATCCTCGAGTATCTTGTCTTCTCCCATCGCAAGTTTCTGTAGCTTGTAGCGCTTAATGACATTCCTTATCCTCTCTCTCCTCTCTTTGTAGTTGGAGCGATCCAAAGCCTCAATCTTGGATGGTGGCAGCTTACTCCTCTTCTCGGCTACATCTCCACTTCCCTGATTCATCTTCTCTTCACCCAATTACAAGTTTCAGCTCCCCCCTTTTGCTCTCCACACTGTAAATTCTCAAACATCTCATAAGAGTCAGCACCAACAGAATTTTGGCATAGTTTTCCCTTAGTGGAAGTCACATCAAACCTCCAGATCTTCAGTTATGCACACCCATAGGCCACAGTGGATCAAGAAGGGAATTGACACCTTAGTCGTCTCTTCAAAATAGTCCTCAGTCAACTCTGATATCATTTTTTGGAAATAAGAATGGAGTCCAGGAAAAATAGGGGATAGAAATAACTCAAATTTGTCAACTAGATTTTTGGACAAAAAACCATGTTTACAACCAAGAAAACCCCACAAGTTCACAAAATCCCCTCCTTAAAGGAACCTAACTTTGACTCTTGTCATTTTTCAACCTCCCAAATCCACCTCACCCAAAGTGGCCACACTTGCCAACCTGGTTTAGCTTCTCCCAACCACTTGGGAGCAACTACAATGAAGGTGATGAGTTTTTCCAACGCCCAGTGGTCTATGCTCCATACAAAGTCACCTCACCAATTCCCAAAGTAGCCACAATGATATATAAATAGCATACGATCTTTTGTCGCTCGTACCTTTTTTTTGTTCTAGCTCAATTGAAGTAGTCCTTGGTTCGTCGAAAAGCTTTCGAGAAGAGAAATCATTTCAAATGTACGAAGATGGGATCGAAGACAGACAGAAATGCATGTCGTAGCATCACACAGTAAAAGAAGAGTTTAAGGCGAGAAAAGAGGGGTAGGGCTGAGAAAGCGGAGGGAGGAGTGAGAGAAGAGGGAGACAAGATAGGGGAAGAGGAGGGGAGGCAGACGAGGAGAAGAGGAGGACGTTTGAAGAGGAGGAGAGGGCGAGGGAAATAGGGGTGGGAGAGAGAGGAGGAAGGTGGGAGAGGGGAGGAAACATAGGAGATAACAAAAGAGAGATGGGACACTTATACTTCAGTTAAATGACACATTACTTCTTCAATCATAGAAGAGGAAACAAGAGGGTCATATTATACCAATTCTTTTTCAATCCCATTCCACCTATGAGTATTGTACCTTACGGATATGTGGGGCACTGAAGGGTGATATACGAAGTTGGCCCGCATCTTGGCACCCATTCACTAAGCATTCCTCCAATTGCTTCTCCCATGCTCATTCTCACTCTAACATTTGTGATGCCTGTATTATTCACATGCATGGTACCAATCTATCTCGTTCTCCATCTACACCATTCTAGCTTCTGTTAGTACTACAGCTCCGTGCGTTCATCTTTATACTCCTATTGTCACTCTTATGCACATCTGAACTGTCACTCCCTTCGAAAGACATATGATTTTTCAACAATTTCCTTTTATGCCTCATAGGCAGCTTCCCAGCGGAGAAAACTCTACAACGGTGGGAGCTAGACTACGGGGTTGATAGGCATGGGGTGAAAGAGGTATTGTAGCTTTGCCTGCGTTCTATAGCACTTGTGCAGTCACGGTGAAAGTTGGCAAGAGTTTCACTTGCAAAAGTTGAGAATGACAATAATTAAACAAGCAATGGCAAGTACAAGCAAGCAACCTAGCAGGTAATTAGGTTAACTGCTAATGCAACAAGGTTGACAGCACGCCAACACTGTGTAGAGGCTCCGCACCAGCATTGTAGAAAGGCGACCTGCCAAAAGAGCAAGTCGGTGGCTAGCCAGCGCTGCATTAAGGCAGCTTGCCAACGCTGTAGTAGAGTGGTTTGCCAGCGTTGCAAGTGATACTATGCGCATGTGTGCGCACCTACTTTGCAGGGCTTATAAACGTTCTGCCCATCGCATACTGTCACGAACTTTGCACAGGTGCCAAGTCAGCCAGATGGTGACAGTTGCGCCTGAAGAGCTACGTCAACCAGGTGCTGCCAGATCAATCGACTTTACCACAATAGCCTCGACGACATTTGTGCACCTCCGCAGAACCTCATCGAGCAAGTTAGATGGTTGACGGGAAAACCGCCAAGTTGACGTTGACTTGCGTGGCCGGAGACCGCCAACTGCTGTACTTGCGCGTTGACCACGCAGATTGACGCCCTTGTCAACACCCAGTAGATTTCGGTGCCCACCTTGGTTGACGAACTCCTTCGTTGACCACCCAGGTTGGCCACTACCATTGAAGTTCCAACGTCAACGGATGCGTGATGATCCCGCGCATGTTGACCACCTTCGTCAACCTCCCTTGTCGAAGAAACCTACCAACTCCCATCGATGGCAGTATCGTATCTTTTTAGCAGGTCGAACAACTTCGTCGACCTGAACTCCCAGGCTGGCATCGACCTCTGCAGACAATCGATTGTACCTCCTGCACACCAGTCAATCAAGGGCTAGGCCAACTCCCAACCCTCGTCAACATTCCCCTGCCGCTCTCAAACTTGGGCATCCCCCACATAAAAGATCCCGAAACCCAAGGATTATATTACATGGGGAACTCCGTCTTCTACGTGCCTCCGCCGAGCACCACGCCGGTTATGGCACCAGCCGTGTAGAAGCGCACGACGCCTACTGCTGCACATCGACGTCACCATTGCTGACATCGGCCAGGCGCACTTGGCTGACTTCGGCGGAAAACTGGTTGAAAGCTGGAAACTATAGCGCCTTTATCAGGAAGTCAGGTGGCAGCTCTGTGGTCGGGATGTATTTCAAGCAATCTTCTCGTGCTTCACCATCTGCTGCAGCGAGTCGTAGCATCGCTCCATGTGCTTGAGGTTGCCCTTCAGCCCCAAGCCTTCTATGACCGTGATTGCCGACTTGTTGTCCACCTGAAGGACGGTCGGCGTCCCAGTTCCCATCAGCTAGAACTTGGCGAGGAGGAAGCGAAGTTGGCATGCCTACTTGACGGCTTAGGTGGGCGTGACGTACTCCAACTTGGTGGACAAGAGTGTCGCCCACTTGATGCGCTAGCTCGTCCAGGAGACGGCGGCCCCACCAAAGATGAACATATAGCCGCTCGTGCTCACCCATTCTGCTTGTCGTCGGCATCGTTGTAGCCGACCAGACACAGAAACTCTGGTCTGCAACCGAACTACAGGGTGGTGTTACGGGTGTGGAAGAGGTAAACTAGGCAACGGTCAACCTTATGCCAATTCTGGTCACTCCTGACCGTTAAGTCACTCCCCAGCTTGCTGCATGCGACGATGATGTCGGGCGTCGTCGTCGTCGCTGCGAACTGTAGTGAACGAACCTTCGCAGGCACACCAGCAGCGCGTGCCTGAGCCACTTTATCGTCGAACGTCAACTCGACTTAGGCATCAACGTAGATTGGCTTCGTGACCCGCCCGGTCTGCTCCTCGTTGATGAAGCGCCTGCGCAGCTTGTCGACGTACGACTGCTGGTGCAGCCACAGCTTCCTTGCCAGTCAGTCGAGCACGATCTCCATCCCAAGGTACATCTTGACTGGGCTGAACTTGCACAACTAAAAGATGGCCTCCAACAGCTCCTTCAGCATCGTGAGGCTGCTGTTGGCGGTGAGGAGGTCGTCGACGCGGACGGGCACCCAGTATATCATTCCACCGTCATAAACCTTGAAGTACAAAACCTCATTGACCTTGCTCTTCTTCCAGTTGGTGTTGGATAGCACCATGTCAAGCGCTATATCTCGTCTTAGTCAGCACCGTACGCCTGCGTGAAGCCCTTCACGACCAAGTGCACCTTCTCATAGGTGACTGTTCCGTCGACGTAGTACTTGGTCATCAACACCCAGCGGATCTTCATGACGTTGACACCGCACGAATGTCTGACCAGCTCCCACGTGATGTTGGCCATGAGGATTTGGATCTCGTTGTCCATGGCGACCTTCACCGCCTTGCCCTTCTGGCTCTCAAGCGTCTCCCTTCACTGTCACTGCCACAATATGGCAACGATGTTCTGTGTCGGCATGCAATTCGGGGTCGAGCTCTGGCAGGTCGACGTCGGCCTACGCATTATCCTTCAGCATGGTGAAGGGGGCCAGCGGCAGACAAGCATGACATCTCAACCCTCTCCTGCTTTTGGACCAACACCTCTATGACTCGCTGTCGGCGGACTCCTCCCCTGTCAACAGCTCCCTTTCATTGTTGTTGACTTTCTTTGTCGACCTTGAGTTGCTGCACCAAAGTCAACTTCTCTGCCAATTGCCCCTCGTTTGTCGGCTCCCCCGCCGACTTCGCCGATAGCTCCCCTATCATCAGCGACACATCCACTTGCTGCTCCCCTATCGTCAGCGGCTTCTCTTCTATGCCAACATGCTCGACGTCACGTCGGCCGCCGGAGATGCCATTGGCTGGCGCCACAGGTGACGCCCCACGGCTCCCCTCATCGCCAATGGTCGACGCCAGCATCTGCTTCTACAAGTCTGCGACGAGAGGTGGGACAGGGGAAAGAAGGGGAGGGTGGATGTTATCGACATCCACATCAAACGGCTTGCCTACATCAGTGAGCAATAGGAAGTTCACCGTTGCCCGGCCATACCTCACCCTCCACACCTCCAGCGATAGCGTCTCGTAGAGGATCACCTCCACCGTGGTGACACTCTTGTTGTCACTGAGGTCGAGGACCTCCCAGCCTTTGCTTTCCGATGACACGCCTAGATAAAGTCCCCAGTGAGCCTTAGACACTAGCTTCCCAACACGCTGCTCCCAGGGGATCATGAACTTTACCATGCTGCCCCACACGCGCATCAGCGTGAGTTGGGAATCTTCCTAATGGGCAGCTGGTATGGCATCGTCCGCGGTGGCAACATCGACCACTCCAAGCAGTTGCACACCCAGACGGCCTGCCGGAGAAGTGCCACCAGTGGTTCTGCACGCTCATGCGCAGTTTCACACCCTCGACGACTGTGCGCACCTCTGGCTCCGCCATGTCATTTTGTTGCGGGGGTTATGGGCAGGTCAAGTCGTGGACGATGCCCTTCCTATAAACAAAGTTGGCAAACTCTTTCCCGAGGAACTCCACAAGGTCCGGCCGGACCTCCGCTGTATCTGCAGCATGGGTGAGGAAGGCATGGGTGGGCAGGCATAGGTAGGACAGGCATGGGTGGGGCAGACATGGGTGGGACAGGCATGGGTGGGGCTGGCATGGGTGAGGTTGGTAAGGGGGGGGGATTTTGGATCTCGACAAAGGTGGGTTTCATGACGCGGGCATGTAGGTAGCTTCAAGCTTGCTCGTTCTGGTCTCAGTGTATATCTCGAAAAATGCTCCCAGTCGCTTCTAGATATTGTGAGCAAATATCAATTCGCGTATTCGTCTGTCGCTCCTCGTGCCCACATGCATCCCACAGGGCGACTGCCATAACAACCTGGGGCGCCCATGCCCATGGGCTAGCAGGCAAATCAGGTAGGTGGGTGGGGCGGCGAGAGTGAGTGGCGTGCATATTGAAGCTGATGATGGCATGGAAACACACATGTGCATATACATGCACCAATAAAACAAAACCACAGAATACAAACGCATGTCCCATACACCCGCCCTCTTGCCCACCCGCGCAGAGCGCTATACAAAACATGTAGTGTAGAACAGACGCATAGTCTATGTGTAGCGCATAAACATGAGCAATACTCAAATAATAACCACTTTGAGTCAAAGTGAATTTAGTTGATGCGGAGATAACTCTAGTAACGGGAGCTAGACTACGGGCTAGGCACGGATGCTCGTGTGATCTCTGCGTTCGTTGGTCCTTAGTCGTTTTCCTAGTACACACACTGCTTGCTAGTTCACAAGGCAATTTGGCAAGAGTTTCACTAGAGAAAGTTGACAACAATGATGCAATGAAGTTGGCTAGGAAAGACTACATCAGAGCTAGGATGCAAGCAGATCGACTGCCAGCGCGGCACGGTCGACCGCGTGCCAGCACGACTTGGTCGACCGCGCTCCAGCAGTGCAGGGACGCGGCTTGCCAACGCTGCAGGTCGACGGCGTGACAACAGCGCAAGTCGACGGCGTGCCAGCGTTGCTCCTGCAGTCCAGCATCGCACCAGCTTCGCAGGTGCTCGCAGATGATTGGCGCGCACTGCTTCGTCACCTGCACAGCGTACGCACCAAGTCCACCTTGTGCTGACGACCGCATCTCATCTGCCAGGTCGACCTCGGGATACCACCACCGAGGTCGTCCTTGCCAACCTCGCCTGGGCGACCTTCGCGTGCCTTCGCAGACCCTCGTCACCCAGGTAACCTGGTCGACCGGGCAACCACGTCGACCAGGTGCTCCTGTGCGTGCCTGTCGACCTCCCAAGTCGACGGCCACCTCCAGTCGACCTCACCAGGTCGACCACGACCTCTGGTCGACCAACTCCAGGTCGACGACACTCCTTGTCGACCACCTCCAGGTCGACCAGCACTCCTGTTGGCCGACCACCCAAGTCGGCTACCCCAGGTCGGCGTCCCCAAGTCGACGCCCTCTGCAGGTCGACTTCTCAAGTCGACCACTCGAAGTTGGCGCCCTCCCGAAGTCGGCGCCCTTGCAGTGGCTCCCGTGCAGGTCGACCAACCCCGTCGACCGGCTCGCCCACTACTGCAGGTCGGCTGCACCCCTACACCCGACCAGGAAGTCGGCTCCGCCCAAGCGAGGACGGGGCCAACACCCAACTCCCGTTGACACTCCCCTGCCGCGTTCACGCTTGGGCCCCCCCAGCCCACACGACAGCACCTCTCGTAGAACCGCTCGTCGACGTGCACCCAACACACAGCACGTCATCCACCGCACCAGCCATGCAAGAGGGCATGGCACCTACTGCTGCACTTCGTCGTCGCCGTCGCCCACGTCGGCCAGACGCACTTGGCCGATTGCAACGGAGCACCGGTTGAAGGCCGGATAGTGCAGCGCCTTCGTGAGGAAGTCGGCCGGCTGCTCAGCGGTCGGGATGTACTGCAGCGCAAACTTCCCCCGCTTTACCATGTGCTGCAGCCAGGCCTGTCGCCGCTCCATGTGCTTGAGGTTGCCCGTCAACCCCATGCCCTCGGCGACTGTGATGGCCGACTTGTTGTCCACCCGAAGGACGGTCGGCTTCCCAGCATCCAGCTGCTGGAACTCTGCGAGGAGGAAGCGAAGTCGGCGTCCCTCCTTGCCGGCTTCGACGGCCGCCACGTACTCCGACTCGGTCGACGACAGCGTCGCGCACTTGATGCGCTGGCTCGACCAGGAGACCGCGGCCCCTCCGTAGACGAACACGTAGCCGCCCGTGCTCGTCCTGCTCTGCTTGTCACCGGCGTCGTCGGCGTCCACGTAGCCGACCAGCTCCAGCGACTCAGGTCCACCGCCAAACTCCAGGGCGGTGTCGCGCGTGTTGGCGAGGTAGGCGAGGCAGCGGTCGACCTCGCGCCAGTGCTGGTCGCTCCTCACCGTGAGGCCGCTCCCCAGCTTGCTGCAGGCGAAGGCGATGTCCGGCCTCGTCGTCGTCGCCGCGAACTGCAGCGAGCCGACTTTCTGCCGGTACTCCTCCTCCTGTCGCTCCTGCGCCTCCTCGTCATCGAAGGTGAGCTCGGCGTAGGCGTCGACCGAGACTGGCGTCTTCGGAGTCCGTCCGCCCTGCTCCTCGTCGATGAAGCGCCTACGCAGCTTGTCGGCGTAGCCCTGCTGGTGCAGCCACAGCTTCCCCGCCGACCTGTCGCGCACGATCTCCAGCCCGAGGTACTTCTGCACCGGCGAGATCTCGCGCAACTCGAAGGCGGCCTCCAGCAGCTCCTTCAGCTCCTTCAGCATCGCAGGACTGCTGCTGGCGGCGAGCAAGTCGTCGACGTAGACCAGCACCCAGCAAGTCGCTCCATCGTCGGCGACCTTGAAGTAGAGGGCCTCGTCGACCTGGCTCTTCTTCCACCAGGCGTCGACCAGCACGTCGTTGAGCGCCAAGTACCATAGCAGCGGCGACTGCTTCAGCCCGTACAGGCTCTTCAGCAGCTTGCACACCCGGCCGGTTCCGTCGTTGAAGTAGTCCGGCTGCGACATGTACAGCACCCGGTCGAGCTTGCTCTGCAGGAAGGCGTTCTTCATGTCGAGCTGCATCAGGTTGAGGTTGAGCACGGCGACGATGCTGAGGAAGATCCTCAGCGTCACGTAGCTGCCCACCGGCGCGAACGTCTCGTCGTAGTCGGCGCCGTACACCTGCGTGAAGCCCTTCACGACCAGCCTCGCCTTCTCCCGCTCGACGGTGTCGTCGATGTTGTACTTCGTCGTCAGCACCCACCGGTTCTTCATGACATTCACTCCTGGCGGGCGTTCGACCAGCTCCCACGTGCCCATGGCGATGAGACTGCGGATCTCCTCCTCCATGGCGGCCTTCACCGCCGGACCCTTCCAGCTCGCCAACGCCTCCTTCACCGACATCGTCGAGATGTCCCAGCGGTGCTCGGGGTCGGCCAGCATGTCGGGGTCGAGCTCCGGAAACTCCTCGTCCTCATCAGCGTCGTCGTACGGCAGGTCATCGTCGTCCTCCACGTCATACACCGTGGTGAAGGCAGCGGGGATGAAGAAGTCGGGCGGCCTCCGAAGTCGACCAGACTTCCGGGGTTCAGGAGGGACCACCACCACGTCCCGGTCGGTGGACTGGTCGACCACCTTCTGGTCGACCGGCTCCTCGTCGCCCAACTGCTCCCCTTCATCTTCACCGCCATCCTCGTCGTCCTGCTGCACTTCGGTCGGCGTCCCGACCGACTTCTCCCCTGCGGTCAGCTCCCCTGCCGACTGCCAGGTCGCCGACTGCTCCTTGGTCGGCCTCGCTGCTGCCTGCTCCCCTGTCGGCTGCACCCTAGTCGGCTGCACCTCCTCGACCGGCTCCCCCCTTATCCAAGTCGACTGCACTCCCAGGTCGACCGGCTTGTTGACCTGCTGTTCGTCGACTTGCCGCTCGTCCTGTCGGCCACCGGCGATGCCCTTGATCGGCGCCACAGGCGACGTCCCACAGCTCCCCTCATCGCCGGAGGCCGACGGCGGAGTCAGCCCACGCAGGTCGACGAGGGGAGGGGCAGGGGGGGTAGAGGAAGGGTGGACGACCTCGGCGTCGTCCTCAGCAAGCTCACCGACCTCAGCGAGCAGAGGGAGCGTGGCCGTCGAGGTATCCGTCGGCGTGGCCATCAGTGTCCGCCCTGACACGGGGCCATGCGCCGACCTCCACTCCTCCAGCGACAGGTCCTCGTAGAACACCACGTCCGACGTGGTGACCACCCGGTTGGCGGCGATGTCGAGGAGCTCCCAGCCCTTGCTCGCCTCCGACACGCCGAGATGAAGGCCACACGCGGCCTTCGGCTTCAGCTTGCCACCCCGCTGCTGCTCGGGGACGAGGAACTGCGCCATGCAGCCCCACACGCGCGCCAGCGACAAGTCGGGCTTCGTCCCGGTCAGTAGCTGGTATGGCGTCGTCCCCGGCGTCGCCGACCGCTCGAGGCAGTTGCGGATCCAGACGGCCTGCCGCAGGGCGAGGTGCCACCAGTGGTGCTGCACGCCCATGTGCAGTAGCATCGTCCTCACCGACTCCACCACCGTCCGCATCTCCCGCTCCGCCATGCCATTCTGCTGCGGGGTGTACGGGCAGGTCAGGTCGTGGACGATCCCTTTGCCGTCCACGAAGTCGGTGAACGTCTTCCCGAGGAACTCCCCGCCTCGGTCCGAGCGCAGCATCAGCACCGACTTCTTCGTCTGCCTCTCCACCAACACCAGCCACTTCTGGAACTCCAGCAGCACGTCCGACTTCTTGGCGACTGGCCTCACCCACACGAAGCGGGTCTTGCGGTCCTTCAGCAGCAAGAAGTACAGGCTACCGTCCTTGGCAGCCACGCGGAATGGCCCACACAAGTCGATGTGGACGACGGCTAGCACGTCGGCGGCGTCGGAGCCTTGGTCGGGGAAGGTGTGCCGCGCCAGCTTCCCGCCGACGCACGAGACACACGGTGGGTCGGCGCCCGTCGCCGACTTGAGGTCCAGCCCAATGGCGACCTCGTGCTTCGCCGAGCTCCTGATGGTGTCCATGCCGACGTGCGCAAGCCGAGCATGCATCCTGTCTGGCGTCGACTTCGTCTTGGAGACGATCGCCCGCAGGGCCACAACCTCCGGCGTGGGCGACGTCGACCTCGGGGAGCAGGGACGCAGGTCGGTGCAGAGGACTCGCCCGGAGTACGTCGCCCGACCAAGCACTTCTCCTGCTGCCGAGACAAGCAGCATCCCGTCGCCGTCCTCTTGAAACTTCACGCCATGCTCCTTCAGCTGACCAGACGACAACAGGTTTGCCCGCACACCCGGGACGTACAGCACGTCGGGGATGAGAACCTGCTTCCCGGCCTCGCCTTGCAACGCAACCGTGCCCCGGCCCTGGACGTCTTGCAGCGCCCCATTGAAGCCACGCACGTGCTTCAAGTCGCCGCTCGGCCCCAGGTCGACGAAGGCGTCCTTGGTCCCCATCAGGTGGTGGGAGCAGCCGCTGTCCAGCAAGACCACCGCCGGGTTCGCCTGCACTGCTGCTGCCATCGCCTGGAAATCCTCACCGGCCTCCGGCGCTAGTGAGACGGTCGGCTCCACAACGCCGACCAGGGAGCACGACGCCGACTTGTCGTTGCTCCCCTTGCCGCTAGGAGAGGGGTCGGCGTCCTTCGCCGAGGTCGACGACTTGGTCGACTGCTTCTCCTTGCGCGGCTGACTTCCTCCTCGACGAGATCGACGACTGCCAGACCTCCCGCGGCCTCCCTTGTCGTCGTCGTCCGAGTCACTGCGGTCGGGGCACTCGAAGGAGAGGTGGTCGGGGTCGCCGCACAGCCAGCACTCCCGACGTCGACTTCCTCCTCCCCGGCCACTGTCCTTGGTCGACTTCTTCTTGTCGACCTCCTTGGCCGACTTCGAGCCACCGCTACCACTGCCACCGGACTGTCCTCGTTGCCCCGGTCGACCGCCTTGCTTCGCCGGGGCGACGAAGTTCGCCTGCGCCAGCAGCTCCTGGGACCGCTCTGCCTCCTGCATCGCCTCGTCTTGCAGGATGTACGAGGTTAGGTTGTCCTCGTTGAGCGTCGCCCTCGTGCTCGGCGCCATGGACAGCCGCTTCAGCAAGTTGTAGCTGCTCCGGAGCCCCTGCATGACATGGGTGATGTACGACGCCGTCGAATACTCCGCACCGGCCATCCTGATGGTGGCAATAATTCGCCGGGCCCGGTTGCAGTAGTCGGTCGCCGTCTCCTCGTCGCCCATGCGCAGGTGCGTCAGCTGCCCTTCAAGCTGGGCGATAAACAGGTCGTCGGTGACCTGGTACGTCGACTCAATGAAGTGCCACGCCTGGTGGCCGGCGTCGAGGTACTCCCTGCACCACTTCAGGGCGATCTGCACGCCCGGCGTGAGATGACCGTGAGATGACCGTGAAGGTCAGCAGCTGCACAGCGCGAAACTCCGCACGCAAGTCGGGGTCGCTCGGCGTCGCCACGGTACCACGAGCAAAGTTGATGAGCCCGGCCATCTCCAGCTGGGGCTCAATAGCTTCCTTCCAGGTGAGAATGTCGGGTCGGCCGACCAGTAGGGGAGTCACCGAGATCCTATCCGGCGTAAACTTGAAGTAGCCGTAGCTCGGTGCAATCCCGCCTGCTGTCACCTGGGTCGCCGACATCGGCACAGATCCACTTCGTCGACCTCCGACGTCGCCCTGCGAGAACCCTGCAGCCGCCGACGACCGCATTCCTCGCGTCTGAACGCCGCCGACTTCGTCGGCGTGAATCACACCACGCTGCCTCGACGTGCCTCCCGCACTGCTGCCGACTTGGTCGCCTCCAGCGTTGACACCCAGGTCGACGCCGCCCTCGGTGTTCACCGGTCGAGGAGAAGCAGGCCGAGAAGGGTGCTCCGTCGCCCACAAGGAACGGATGCCAGCCTCGACGACCGCCCACGGCAGGTCGCCATACTCGTTGGCCTCGTGCTTCCTCCTTGCGTTTTCCAGCCGTGCCTCCAGGGTGTCCACCACCCCCGTGTCACCTACGGCTCCTACCATAGTGACTATCGCACAGCTGCCGGCCTACGAACAACTTAGGTAAGGTGCCTACCAAGTCGACTAGACTGAAAGGTAAGTCGTTGTGCCGTCCACGCTCACCGCACCATGCGGAGATAACTCTAGTAACGGGAGCTAGACTACGGGCTAGGCACGGATGCTCGTGTGATCTCTGCGTTCGTTGGTCCTTAGTCGTTTTCCTAGTGCACACACTGCTTGCTAGTTCACAAGGCAATTTGGCAAGAGTTTCACTAGAGAAAGTTGACAACAATGATGCAATGAAGTTGGCTAGGAAAGACTACATCAGAGCTAGGATGCAAGCAGGTCGACTGCCAGCGCGGCACGGTCGACCGCGTGCCAGCACGACTTGGTCGACCGCGCTCCAGCAGTGCAGGGACGCGGCTTGCCAACGCTGCAGGTCGACGGCGTGACAACAGCGCAAGTCGACGGCGTGCCAGCGTTGCTCCTGCAGTCCAGCATCGCACCAGCTTCGCAGGTGCTCGTAGATGATTGGCGCGCACTGCTTCGTCACCTGCACAGCGTACGCACCAAGTCCACCTTGTGCTGACGACCGCATCTCATCTGCCAGGTCGACCTCGGGATACCACCACCGAGGTCGTCCTTGCCAACCTCGCCTGGGCGACCTTCGCGTGCCTTCGCAGACCCTCGTCACCCAGATAACCTGGTCGACCGGGCAACCACGTCGACCAGGTGCTCCTGTGCGTGCCTGTCGACCTCCCAAGTCGACGGCCACCTCCAGTCGACCTCACCAGGTCGACCACGACCTCTGGTCGACCAACTCCAGGTCGACGACACTCCTTGTCGACCACCTCCAGGTCGACCAGCACTCCTGTTGGCCGACCACCCAAGTCGGCTACCCCAGGTCGGCGTCCCCAAGTCGACGCCCTCTGCAGGTCGACTTCTCAAGTCGACCACTCGAAGTTGGCGCCCTCCCGAAGTCGGCGCCCTTGCAGTGGCTCCCGTGCAGGTCGACCAACCCCGTCGACCGGCTCGCCCACTACTGCAGGTCGGCTGCACCCCTACACCCGACCAGGAAGTCGGCTCCGCCCAAGCGAGGACGGGGCCAACACCCAACTCCCGTTGACAGTTGAAGCATTATTCGAATTGACGCAGACCTATTCAGGTCGAAATAGTTGGGCTGGGGCGCAGGCCACTTTGAGCTTCGACCAATCTGGTGGAATTGCAACCAGCCGACTCAAGCCAAACTGCTTTAACCTTTTCTTTCTCATCAGTCGCAGGATTCTTGCTCTACTTGCGTTGTACCTGGCAGTTATTCCAGATGGACACACAAACACACAAACACACTTGGACACATATGTACACACACACATACACCTGCATACTCACACACACATGCATACACATGCACACACACGCACACACATTCCCACACACCATGCACACAAACACACATCCACACACACCATGCACACACACACACATTCACACACACCATGCACACACACACATTCACACACAAACATGCACATAACGCGCGTGTGCACGTGCCTCTCTACGTGCACACATGCAATGGTTTCTCATTCCTCTTTCACTCTCACCCGCACCACACTCCCCCCAAGCAAGAGCCCATGTATCCTGCAGCACCACAGCAGCCTCTTGCCCATCCTGCTGCCCCCTCTCCCTCCCCCTCACAAACCTTGCGTGCACTCCAGCCCCCCCTGGCTGCTGCAGTGGGGGGAGGTGGGCCAGTGGGGATGGGGGGAGGGCCACCAGGCGCCATTGCTGGTACCGCTACCGACGCTGCTGGGATTGCTAGGGGTGCTGCTGGGGGTGCTGCTGGTGGTTCTGCTCTAGCGGCGGTTGTGGGCCCAGGGTCAGTAGCACCCATGCCCTCTCTCCGCACCGCGAGCCCCAGCTCGCGGTTCTTCCCCACTGGCCAGCAGCAGCATTCGAAGCCACCGCATGCGTTTTAGCAGCTGCTGCCACAGCAGCAGGCGCAACCGACTGGTGTGGCTGTGCCGGCAGGGCCGAGGCAGGGAGGAGGCATGGCACAGCCACATGTTCATTGGCTGGCGCCGCTGCTGCGACTGTTGCTGCTGGTGCTGCTGTTGGAGGGGCAGGGCGAGTGGCAATGGGTGCTGGGGCTGGTGGGCTGGCGGGAGCGATGCAGCAGCCTGGAGTGCCCTTGCAGCAGCAGCCACAGCAGCAGTAGCAGCCTGCTCAGATGATTGTTGGCCCTGGAGGCCGCATGATGCCCCGCGCCACACCTATTGGCATGGCAGCAGCAGCAGCAGGAACATCTGCAGCGGGTATGGGTGCACCTCTTCCCGGACCTCAGTTGGCCCGGCCTGGGATGCCCGTACCTGCCGGAGGCCCGGGAGGAGCAGCTGTAGGCATGGCAGGTCGCGGAGGGCCAGGCTTGGCTGCCTCCTAGCCAGGCCTTGGCTGTGGGCTGGTTGCAGGTCGGGGCATAGGCCCGGGAGTAGGCCCGGGGGCAGGCTCGGTAGCAGGGTTCATGGGGCGAGGAGGTCCAGGAATGGCAGCAGAAGTGGTGGGGGAGTCACAGGGGGGTGCAACAGCAGCAGGCATGGGTGGGCGGGGGATGGGCCTTGTACGGCAGGACAGGCCGGCGGAGGCAGCAGTGGCGGGTGGGGGCCCAGGCATGGGGATGGGAGGAGCAGGCTGAGCAGCAGTGGGGACGATGGTGGGGGGCATTGTGGGGGTGGGAGCGCCCGTGGCAGGGGCAGTGGGAGGGCCGACCGGGGTTGGACCGCGCATGGTAGGGGTGGCAGGTGGGGGGGCCATTGGTGGTGTTGGCGGGCAGATTGGCCAGCGGCCTCCTCTTAGCAGCAGCCATAACAGCTGCAGCCTCAGGCACAGCAGCAGTTCCAGGCACAGCAACGACCAGCACAGCTGCAGTTTCAGTAGGTGCAGGCGGGTGGAACAGCAGGAGGGGCAGGTGGAGTGGTGGGGGGCTAAGCAGGGGCCATGCAGCGGGTGGGCATGGGGCAGGGCTTGGCAGGACAGCAGCAGGCCACAGGAACAGGAGTTGCTGCCGGAGCAGCAGCAGGTGGGGCAGTAGCAGGCGGGCCAGCAGGCATGGTGGGAGCAACAGCAGCAGCAGCAGCAGCAGCAGCAGCAGCAGCAGCAGCAGCAGCAGCAGCAGCAGCAGAAGGGCCTGGGCCTGCCATGGCTGCTCGGCCTTTACCTCACACGCTTGGCGCTGCTGCCCTAGCTGCCGCCGTTGCTGCTGCTGCTGGTGCACCACAGCCCACTTCCGCTGCTCCTGCTGCTGCTGCAGGAGCAGGCGGTGTGAGGCCGCCTGGGCAGCCCCCGCGGTACCTCAAGCTATGGGAGGTGAGCAAAGCTATGTGCCTTCCCTCCGCTCACCCTACTTAACTGCTCGTGACTTGCTCAATGAAACTCCTTTTCTTATATTGGACGTTTTTCTTGACTATCTAATCGCTATTTAACTTTTCAGTCTCCATGTGAAAGGCGTTGAGTCACATCACTGCTGCATCGTTCCGACTCACCATTGCCCCTTCACTGCTCCCAGTGCCATGCCCGTGTCACCGCACCATGACACGCACATGGGGCAATGCAAGGACAAGTCTGTTGAGGTCTGCCGCATGGAGGTGAGCTCTGTGGCGTATTGTGACGTTTGTCTGACAATCCTTGCACAAGTGTTGTCAGTTATACATAGGGATCTTGGCTCTAGCAGCATAACTGAAAGGCTCGGGTGTAAAGATTTGTCATCCATGTGCTTGCATGTGTCATCCATGTGCTTGCATGTGCCATCCATGTGCTTGCATCATTGGCAGGGTTACCACCAAGCAACCTCTCCTCCCAAGTATTTCACTCAAAAATCCTCAATTTAATGCCGTACTCAAATCATTTTCGAACATGCACCGTTTCTCATCCCCATTCCACGAGCTACCCAACACTCAGTTATGCCAATCGCCATTGCAGCTCCATTGAGTTGAACTATCTTCTTCTTTTTAACTATGTGCTTTGTTGGTTACTGTGTTGCTCGCTTTTGTGTTTATCCCGACCTTGTATATTATGTACTGTATGCTCATTTGTCAAACACATGCCTCGCATCACTCTCTCCCTCCTCTCCTCCGCACAGCCTGGCAGTAGACTGGCCGGACACAATGTAGATAGTGTGCCTGGTGTCGCAGGAGTGCAATAACAACAAGTGAATCACTCGGAGTGCAGCGCAGCGCAACACACACAATATGCATAACACATATTAGACGTACATGCTCAACTTAGGTACACTTAAAGTTGTGTTTAGAGAGGAAGAACAAAATGATGAGAGGTACACTTAGAAGCAAGCGGTGGTCACATCATAACATCCATGAGAGGTGAATTCGACAAAAAGATGAGTACCAAGTAAACTGTTCCAAGAGTCCACACTTGAATGCTAGCAAACCCTTCTACTCAACATTCGCCTTGTATCTCTTGCCCTGAACTTCAACTCCCTCTCTCTCCCCCACTCTACCCATTACCAACCATCCAGGGAGCTGGCAGGAAAGGCGAAGCTGCTAGTGTTCCGGCCCATGTCATCACATGTGTTCCTCCAGCAGATGGTTGAGAAGAAACTCGTAAGTGCAGAAGATGGCTGAGAAGAAAATCTTGAGTGCAGCAGATGGCTGAGAAGAAACTCGTGAGTGCAGCAGATGGCTGAGAAGAAACTCGTGAGTGCAGCAGATGGCTGAGAAGAAACTCGTGAGTGCAGCAGATGGCTGAGAAGAAACTCTTGAGCAGCAGATGGCCAAGAAGAAACTCGTGAGTGCAGCAGATGGCTGAGAAGAAACTCGTGAGTGCAGCAGATGGCTGAGAAGAAACTCGTGAGTGCAGCAGATGGCTGAGAAGAAACTCGTGAGTGCAGCAGATGGCTGAGAAGAAACTCGTGAGTGCAGCAGATGGCTGAGAAGAAACTCGTGAGTGCAGCAGATGGCTGAGAAGAAACTCGTGAGTGCAGCAGATGGCCAAGAAGAAACTCGTGAGTGCAGCAGATGGCTGAGAAGAAACTCGTGAGTGCAGCAGATGGCTGAGAAGAAACTCGTGAGTGCAGCAGATGGCTGAGAAGAAACTCGTGAGTGCAGCAGATGGCTGAGAAGAAACTCGTGAGTGCAGCAGATGGCTGAGAAGAAACTCGTGAGTGCAGCAGATGGCTGAGAAGAAACTCGTGAGTGCAGCAGATGGCTGAGAAGAAACTCGTGAGTGCAGCAGATGGCTGAGAAGAAACTCGTGAGTGCAGCAGATGGCTGAGAAGAAACTCGTGAGTGCAGCAGATGGCTGAGAAGAAACTCGTGAGTGCAGCAGATGGCCAAGAAGAAACTCGTGAGTGCAGCAGATGGCTGAGAAGAAACTCGTGAGTGCAGCAGATGGCTGAGAAGAAACTCGTGAGTGCAGCAGATGGCTGAGAAGAAACTCGTGAGTGCAGCAGATGGCTGAGAAGAAACTCGTGAGTGCAGCAGATGGCTGAGAAGAAACTCGTGAGTGCAGCAGATGGCTGAGAAGAAACTCGTGAGTGCAGCAGATGGCCAAGAAGAAACTCGTGAGTGCAGCAGATGGCTGAGAAGAAACTCGTGAGTGCAGCAGATGGCTGAGAAGAAACTCGTGAGTGCAGCAGATGGCTGAGAAGAAACTCGTGAGTGCAGCAGATGGCTGAGAAGAAACTCGTGAGTGCAGCAGACGGCTGAAAAGAAACTCGTGAGTGCAGCAGATGGCTGAGAAGAAACTCGTGAGTGCAGCAGATGGCTGAGAAGAAACTCGTGAGTGCAGCAGATGGCTGAGAAGAAACTCGTGAGTGCAGCAGATGGCTGAGAAGAAACTCGTGAGTGCAGCAGATGGCTGAGAAGAAACTCGTGAGTGCAGCAGATGGCTGAGAAGAAACTCGTGAGTGCAGCAGATGGCTGAGAAGAAACTCGTGAGTGCAGCAGATGGCTGAGAAGAAACTCGTGAGTGCAGCAGATGGCTGAGAAGAAACTCGTGAGTGCAGCAGATGGCTGAGAAGAAACTCGTGAGTGCAGCAGATGGCTGAGAAGAAACTCGTGAGTGCAGCAGATGGCTGAGAAGAAACTCGTGAGTGCAGCAGACGCCTGAGAAGAAACTCGTCAGTGCAGCAGATTGCTGAGAAGAAACTCGTGAGTGCAGCAGATGGCTGAGAAGAAACTCGTGAGTGCAGCAGATGGCTGAGAAGAAACTCGTGAGTGCAGCAGATGGCTGAGAAGAAACTCGTGAGTGCAGCAGATGGCTGAGAAGAAACTCGTGAGTGCAGCAGATGGCTGAGAAGAAACTCGTGAGTGCAGCAGATGGCTGAGAAGAAACTCGTGAGTGCAGCAGATGGCTGAGAAGAAACTCGTGAGTGCAGCAGATGGCTGAGAAGAAACTCGTGAGTGCAGCAGATGGCTGAGAAGAAACTCGTGAGTGCAGCAGATGGCTGAGAAGAAACTCGTGAGTGCAGCAGATGGCTGAGAAGAAACTCGTGAGTGCAGCAGATGGCTGAGAAGAAACTCGTGAGTGCAGCAGATGGCTGAGAAGAAACTCGTGAGTGCAGCAGATGGCTGAGAAGAAACTCGTGAGTGCAGCAGATGGCTGAGAAGAAACTCGTGAGTGCAGCAGATGGCTGAGAAGAAACTCGTGAGTGCAGCAGATGGCTGAGAAGAAACTCGTGAGTGCAGCAGATGGCTGAGAAGAAACTCGTGAGTGCAGCAGATGGCTGAGAAGAAACTCGTGAGTGCAGCAGATGGCTGAGAAGAAACTCGTGAGTGCAGCAGATGGCTGAGAAGAAACTCGTGAGTGCAGCAGATGGCTGAGAAGAAACTCGTGAGTGCAGCAGATGGCTGAGAAGAAACTCGTGAGTGCAGCAGATGGCTGAGAAGAAACTCGTGAGTGCAGCAGACGGCTGAAAAGAAACTCGTGAGTGCAGCAGATGGCTGAGAAGAAACTCGTGAGTGCAGCAGATGGCTGAGAAGAAACTCGTGAGTGCAGCAGATGGCTGAGAAGAAACTCGTGAGTGCAGCAGATGGCTGAGAAGAAACTCGTGAGTGCAGCAGATGGCTGAGAAGAAACTCGTGAGTGCAGCAGATGGCTGAGAAGAAACTCGTGAGTGCAGCAGATGGCTGAGAAGAAACTCGTGAGTGCAGCAGATGGCTGAGAAGAAACTCGTGAGTGCAGCAGATGGCTGAGAAGAAACTCGTGAGTGCAGCAGATGGCTGAGAAGAAACTCGTGAGTGCAGCAGATGGCTGAGAAGAAACTCGTGAGTGCAGCAGATGGCTGAGAAGAAACTAATGAGTGCAGAAGACGGCTGAAAAGAAACTCGTGAGTGCAGCACATGGCTGAGAAGAAACTCGTGAGTGCAGCAGATGGCTGAGAAGAAACTCGTGAGTGCAGCAGATGGCTGAGAAGAAACTCGTGAGTGCAGCAGACGGCTGAAAAGAAACTCGTGAGTGCAGCAGATGGCTGAGAAGAAACTCGTGAGTGCAGCAGATGGCTGAGAAGAAACTCGTGAGTGCAGCAGATGGCTGAGAAGAAACTCGTGAGTGCAGCAGATGGCTGAGAAGAAACTCGTGAGTGCAGCAGATGGCTGAGAAGAAACTCGTGAGTGCAGCAGATGGCTGAGAAGAAACTCGTGAGTGCAGCAGATGGCTGAGAAGAAACTCGTGAGTGCAGCAGATGGCTGAGAAGAAACTCGTGAGTGCAGCAGATGGCCAAGAAGAAACTCGTGAGTGCAGCAGATGGCTGAGAAGAAACTCGTGAGTGCAGCAGATGGCTGAGAAGAAACTCGTGAGTGCAGCAGATGGCTGAGAAGAAACTCGTGAGTGCAGCAGATGGCTGAGAAGAAACTCGTGAGTGCAGCAGATGGCTGAGAAGAAACTCGTGAGTGCAGCAGATGGCTGAGAAGAAACTCGTGAGTGCAGCAGATGGCTGAGAAGAAACTCGTGAGTGCAGCAGATGGCTGAGAAGAAACTCGTGAGTGCAGCAGATGGCTGAGAAGAAACTCGTGAGTGCAGCAGATGGCTGAGAAGAAACTCGTGAGTGCAGCAGATGGCCAAGAAGAAACTCGTGAGTGCAGCAGATGGCTGAGAAGAAACTCGTGAGTGCAGCAGATGGCTGAGAAGAAACTCGTGAGTGCAGCAGATGGCTGAGAAGAAACTCGTGAGTGCAGCAGATGGCTGAGAAGAAACTCGTGAGTGCAGCAGATGGCTGAGAAGAAACTCGTGAGTGCAGCACAGGCTGAGAAGAAACTCGTGAGTGCAGCAGATGGCTGAGAAGAAACTCGTGAGTGCAGCAGATGGCTGAGAAGAAACTCGTGAGTGCAGCAGATGGCTGAGAAGAAACTCGTGAGTGCAGCAGATGGCTGAGAAGAAACTCGTGAGTGCAGCAGATGGCTGAGAAGAAACTCGTGAGTGCAGCAGATGGCTGAGAAGAAACTCGTGAGTGCAGCAGATGGCTGAGAAGAAACTCGTGAGTGCAGCAGATGGCTGAGAAGAAACTCGTGAGTGCAGCAGATGGCTGAGAAGAAACTCGTGAGTGCAGCAGATGGCTGAGAAGAAACTCGTGAGTGCAGCAGATGGCTGAGAAGAAACTCGTGAGTGCAGCAGATGGCTGAGAAGAAACTCGTGAGTGCAGCAGATGGCTGAGAAGAAACTCGTGAGTGCAGCAGATGGCTGAGAAGAAACTCGTGAGTGCAGCAGATGGCTGAGAAGAAACTCGTGAGTGCAGCAGATGGCTGAGAAGAAACTCGTGAGTGCAGCAGACGGCTGAAAAGAAACTCGTGAGTGCAGCAGACGGCTGAGAAGAAACTCGTGAGTGCAGCAGATGGCTGAGAAGAAACTCGTGAGTGCAGCAGATGGCTGAGAAGAAACTCGTGAGTGCAGCAGATGGCTGAGAAGAAACTCGTGAGTGCAGCAGATGGCTGAGAAGAAACTCGTGAGTGCAGCAGATGGCTGAGAAGAAACTCGTGAGTGCAGCAGATGGCTGAGAAGAAACTCGTGAGTGCAGCAGATGGCTGAGAAGAAACTCGTGAGTGCAGCAGATGGCTGAGAAGAAACTCGTGAGTGCAGCAGATGGCTGAGAAGAAACTCGTGAGTGCAGCAGATGGCTGAGAAGAAACTCGTGAGTGCAGCAGACGGCTGAAAAGAAACTCGTGAGTGCAGCAGATGGCTGAGAAGAAACTCGTGAGTGCAGCAGATGGCTGAGAAGAAACTCGTGAGTGCAGCAGATGGCTGAGAAGAAACTCGTGAGTGCAGCAGATGGCTGAGAAGAAACTCGTGAGTGCAGCAGATGGCTGAGAAGAAACTCGTGAGTGCAGCAGATGGCTGAGAAGAAACCCGTGACTGCAGCAGATGGCTGAAAAGAAACTCGTGAGTGCAGTAGATGGCTGAGAAGAAACTCGTGAGTGCAGCAGATGGCTGAGAAGAAACTCGTGAGTGCAGCAGATGGCTGAGAAGAAACTCGTGAGTGCAGCAGATGGCTGAGAAGAAACTCGTGAGTGCAGCAGATGGCTGAGAAGAAACTCGTGAGTGCAGCAGATGGCTGAGAAGAAACTCGTGAGTGCAGCAGATGGCTGAGAAGAAACTCGTGAGTGCAGCAGATGGCTGAGAAGAAACTCGTGAGTGCAGCAGATGGCTGAGAAGAAACTCGTGAGTGCAGCAGATGGCTGAGAAGAAACTCGTGAGTGCAGCAGATGGCTGAGAAGAAACTCGTGAGTGCAGCAGATGGCTGAGAAGAAACTCGTGAGTGCAGCAGATGGCTGAGAAGAAACTCGTGAGTGCAGCAGATGGCTGAGAAGAAACTCGTGAGTGCAGCAGATGGCTGAGAAGAAACTCGTGAGTGCAGCAGATGGCTGAGAAGAAACTCGTGAGTGCAGCAGATGGCTGAGAAGAAACTCGTGAGTGCAGCAGATGGCTGAGAAGAAACTCGTGAGTGCAGCAGATGGCTGAGAAGAAACTCGTGAGTGCAGCAGATGGCTGAGAAGAAACTCGTGAGTGCAGCAGATGGCTGAGAAGAAACTCGTGAGTGCAGCAGATGGCTGAGAAGAAACTCGTGAGTGCAGCACACGGCTGAGAAGAAACTCGTGAGTGCAGCAGATGGCTGAGAAGAAACTCGTGAGTGCAGCAGATGGCTGAGAAGAAACTCGTGAGTGCAGCACAGGCTGAGAAGAAACTCGTGAGTGGAGCAGATGGCTGAGAAGAAACTCGTGAGTGCAGCACATGGCCGAGAAGAAACTCGTGAGTGCAGCAGATGGCTGAGAAGAAACTCGTGAGTGCAGCAGATGGCTGAGAAGAAACTCGTGAGTGCAGCAGATGGCTGAGAAGAAACTCGTGAGTGCAGCAGATGGCTGAGAAGAAACTCGTGAGTGCAGCAGATGGCTGAGAAGAAACTCGTGAGTGCAGCAGATGGCTGAGAAGAAACTCGTGAGTGCAGCAGATGGCTGAGAAGAAACTCGTGAGTGCAGCAGATGGCTGAGAAGAAACTCGTGAGTGCAGCAGATGGCTGAGAAGAAACTCGTGAGTGCAGCAGATGGCTGAGAAGAAACTCGTGAGTGCAGCAGATGGCTGAGAAGAAACTCGTGAGTGCAGCAGATGGCTGAGAAGAAACTCGTGAGTGCAGCAGATGGCTGAGAAGAAACTCGTGAGTGCAGCAGATGGCTGAGAAGAAACTCGTGAGTGCAGCAGATGGCTGAGAAGAAACTCGTGAGTGCAGCAGATGGCTGAGAAGAAACTCGTGAGTGCAGCAGATGGCTGAGAAGAAACTCGTGAGTGCAGCAGATGGCTGAGAAGAAACTCGTGAGTGCAGCAGATGGCTGAGAAGAAACTCGTGAGTGCAGCAGATGGCTGAGAAGAAACTCGTGAGTGCAGCAGATGGCTGAGAAGAAACTCGTGAGTGCAGCAGATGGCTGAAAAGAGAAAGGTGTGGACCAGAACAAGGTCGTCAACGTAGACCAGAACAAAGAAAGGTGTGGTGCCACGACGAACGAACAGCGACGGGTCAGCAGAAGACGGCTGGAACCCAAGGTCAGACAGGGTAGAACGCAGGGTGTCGTGCCACTCACGAGGAGCCTGACGAAGACCGTAAACCGGTCGCCTCAGCCTCCACTGGGTCCCAGGAGGGAAAGAGCCAGTGAAGGCAGAGGGACGACGCAACCAGACCTCCTCGTGAAGACTGCCCTGAAGGAAAGCAGTAGAGAAGTCGAGAGAGTGTAACTCGTAGTCTCTCTGTGCTGCTACGTGTAGTAACACCCGAAGAGTGGTCATCTTCGGGGTGGGCGCGAAGGTCTGAAAGAAGTCAACTCCCTCGCGCTGACTGAAACCTCTAGCCACGTAGCGCGCCTTGAAGACCGGAGGAGATCCCGGTGGCCGCTTCACCCTGTAGATCCACATGCCGTCGACTACGTTCGCCCCCGGAGGGGGAACCTCATCGACGTAGGTGCCTGTGGATCTGTAGGAGGCCATCTCTGCGTCCATGGCAGCTCTCCACTGAGAGGCCCAAGGCCCTGACACTGCCTCAGCGTAAGTGCGAGGAGTCGGAATGTCAAGGGCGTCGGGGTCACCCTCAGGGGCGAGGAGCATGGCACAGAGATGAGGGGAAGCGGCCGCCAGGAACTCTAGCTCAAACTGCCTGTCCTCTAGGGCGTCACAGCCAAGGGCAGACACACCCCCGACGGCCAGAGGACTGGAAGGAGGAGCAGCCACAAGAGCGGTGGCGAAGTCAAGGCGGCGGGTAGAGGCAAACTCAGTGACTGCGGCAGTAAGAGCGGACACAGAGGACACAGAGGCACGAGGGTGAGTAACAAGTGAGGCGAGAACACGAGAGAGAAGAGGACGGTACGTGCGGTAGTAGTCAGTGACAGGAGTAGGGAGCGACGCAGTGAGAGCCGACTCAGGAGGAGACGGAAGCACAGACGGAGACGGACGAGGTGGACTAGCGCAGCAGATGGCTGAGAAGAAACTCGTGAGTGCAGCAGATGGCTGAGAAGAAACTCGTGAGTGCAGCAGATGGCTGAGAAGAAACTCGTGAGTGCAGCAGATGGCTGAGAAGAAACTCGTGAGTGCAGCAGATGGCTGAGAAGAAACTCGTGAGTGCAGCAGATGGCTGAGAAGAAACTCGTGAGTGCAGCAGATGGCTGAGAAGAAACTCGTGAGTGCAGCAGATGGCTGAGAAGAAACTCGTGAGTGCAGCAGATGGCTGAGAAGAAACTCGTGAGTGCAGCAGATGGCTGAGAAGAAACTCGTGAGTGCAGCAGATGGCTGAGAAGAAACTCGTGAGTGCAGCAGATGGCTGAGAAGAAACTCGTGATTTTGCGGCAGATGGCTGAGAAGAAACTCGTGAGTGCAGCAGATGGCTGAGAAGAAACTCGTGAGTGCAGCATGTGGCTGAGAAGTAACTCGTGAGTGCAGCAGATGGCTGAGAAGAAACTCGTGAGTGCAGCAGGTGGGTGAGAAGAAACTCGTAAGTGCAGCAAATGGCTGAGAAGAAACTCGTGAGTGCAGCAGATGGCTGAGAATATACTCGTGAGTGCAGCAGATGGCTGAGATATACTCATGAGTGCAGCAGATGGCTAAGAAGAAACTTGTGAGTGCAGCAAGGGGCTGGCAGCTAGCAGCATTTGTGGGGGAGATGTGCTTTGGGTGCCTTAACATGCTTCGCATGTGTTTGTCCAGCAGATGGCTTAAGAAAACACTAGAGCTAGTGAGGGAGATGGCTTATGAGCATGCGGAAGTGGACAGAAAAGGGCTGCTGTCACAAACCCTGCTCCTCGGCACTGTACCGGACCGCTCCAGCTGCCTTGTTGGCATGCTATTTCCCAAGGTAATTTACCCCTTTCTTCTCTGCTTCTTCTCTCGCTTCTCGCATAGTGTATTCTTCTTCCTGCCTTTTCTGACATCCGGCAATCCTCTTTATTTGTTCCCCATCTCGTTTCCTTCACTGCTTTGCCATGGCCCCATGACATGGCAGGACATGGTGCAATTCTAGGGGGCCCACCCTCCACAACAACAGCAGCCACCGCCTCAGCAGCAGTAACAACAACAGATGCAATAGTAACAACAACACATGTAGCAACAAGAGCAGATGCAATACCGTCATTGCTCGGATAGAAGACGTACGTCTCTTATCTCATATTGGATTGAAAAGGGTCACTGTATCTTGCAATAGGAACCAAATGGGTGTCTTATAAAACTTATAAATGGAATGGTGTGTTTTTGTTTTATCGCACATACCGAAATAAGTAAAAAGGGAGAATTTTTGTTTGGCGGGATCAAGGACCCAACAAGGGACTGTTTCCTCATCCCCGTCCAATGTTTGGCATACCGTATTCACCTACATTTGAAAGATTGCTACTGGGAAACTTTGCATTCCTTTTAGAAGACACTAGGGGGCGGGGTGGGAAGAGGGGGTGCCTTATAAAACACACTGTGTCTTCAATTCAACACGATCTTCTACCCGGGCAACGACGGTAGTAACAACAACACCTGCAGCAAGAAAAAAAGGGTTAAAATGGTCAAACATACTATGGAAAACTATCGTGGTCTTAGGACCCCTTTTTATAGCATAAAAAACTTAGGAGCCAATTTGAACATGAGCCATGCTAGATCGTTCGGGAAGTGGTCCACACAAGGGTATACACTACAAGTTCTTCCAACCCTACAATTGTATTCTACAAGACTTGAGTGTAATTTCACAATTGCAAACATGTTCTACCACTTTTACCCAAGTAATAGACCCAGGGGTCTAATCCTACCTGGAAAAAAAAAGGGGGTGGGTCCATTAACTGGGTGTTAATCTAATAGACCCGGGGTCTAGTTTTATACATATATTTTCCTAAGTTATATCGAGTACCCTAATGTTATAGCATCAGAGTCCACTACGTTTACCATGCGTCAGCAAAATTCCAACCACGCGCCTGAAGCGAGACTGGCTCATGGTCAATTTCCACGTTTGCGCTACATTGACCTGTGTCTTGCTAGAAATTGGCTCGAGATCAGGCAATCTACAGTTAGGGGGGTCTAACCTAGACAATATTTCTACAAAGGGGGCAATTTGACGACCCGGTGGTCCATAATTATGGAGGCCCGTTACCCGGGTAAAGATGGTAAGCAACTTGTTCAACCCATACCGACATAACACCCTAGGGTATAACTAACAAGATTCGAAGTTAACGTGGGAGGGTTGTGTAGCGGTTACATTTTCGTGAACACAAACATTACATGATATTATACGCATGGTACTTACAGACAGCAACAAGTTATTGAACCTCTCTTTATAACGTGCTTGTTAGTTCATTATTGTATTATTCCTTAAGGGTCTTTCATTTCCTAATGATTCTCTTAATGAGGCATGTTAGTTACTGTCTGCATGTTACTTCGGGAGTTACTGCATGACCTCCACGAAATAGTTCCAGAGCCCAGGCTAAAGCAGTACCCCTGAGCAAACCTGTGAGTCTCGGCGTCGTCAGCGTAAGAAGAGTCCCAATGTTTAGTAAGTACAACAGACTGTTTCCCTCCAAGAACCAGCCCCAAGCCTGATGTCGTTGCTAGGTACGTTGCCATACCCATAGCAGCTGTCCAGTAAACAGGACGGTGTCTCCCTGGCGCAACAAAGCGAGCAAGGATGCTGAGAGGGAAGGCGAGGTCCGGGCGAGTGCACGTCATCAGGTACATGAGGCAGCCCACAAGCTCTGCGTAGGGACCACTAGGCTCAAACGGCTCATCAGGAAAGGGTCCAGTGAGTCTGTGGTCAACAGCAAGAGGTGTGCGCTGTACTGTGGAGTGCTGAAGCTCGAACCGCTGAAGGACCTGCTGCACCATGAGTGACTGTGAGAGTGTAATGGTGCGAGCAGCTCTGTCCCTGGTGATCTGCAGGCCAAGGTAGTGGTGCAGCTCACGAAGGTAAGTGCACGTGTGTCTCTTCTGCAGTTCGCGCTTCACATCAGCCAAAGAACCCTGTCAGCAGTGGCGAAAACCAGGTCGTCGACGTAGACCAGTACAAAGAACGGTGTGGAGCCACGACGAACAAACGGCGACAGGTTGACAGAAGACGGCTGGAAATCGAGGTCAGACAGGGTAAAACGAAGGGTTTCGTGCCATTCAGTAGGAGCCTGACGGAGACCGTAGACCGGTCGCCTCAGCCTCCACTGGGTCCCAGGAGGGAAAGTGCCAGTAAACGCAGAGGGACGACGCAACCAGACCTCCTCATGTAGGCTACCCTGAAGGAAGGCAGTGGAGAAGTCGAGAGAGTGTAACTCGTAGTCTCTCTGTGCTGCTACATGCGGTAACTCCCGAAGAGTTGTCATTTTCGAGGTCAGCGCGAAGGTCTGAAAGAAGTCAACTCCCTCGCGTTGACTGAAACCTCTAGCCACATAGCGCGCCTTGAAGACCGGAGGAGATCCCGGTGGCCGCTTCACCCTGAAGATCCACATGTCGTCGACTACGTTTGCCCAAAGGGGAGAACCTCGTCAACGTAGGTGCCTGTGGATCTGTAGGAGGCCATCTCTGCGTCCATGGTAGCTCTCCACTAGGAGGACCAAGGCCCTGACACTACCTCAGCGTAAGTGCTAAGAGTCGGTATGTCAAAGCCGTCGGGGTCTCCCGCAGGAGCGAGCAGCATGGCATAGAGATGAGGGGAAGCGGCTGTCAGGAACTCTAGCTCAAACTGCTTTTCCTCTAGGGCGTCACAGCCAAGGGCAGACTCACCCCCGACGGCCAGAGGACTAGTAGGAGGAGCAGCCACAAGACTGGTGGCATAGTCAAGGCTACGAGTAGCGGCGAAGTTAGTGACAGCACCAGTAAGAGCCGAGACATATGAACGAGAGGCACGAGGGTCTGTAACAAGAGAGGCGAGAACACGAGAGAGAACAGGACGGTACGTGCGGTAGTAGTCAGTGACAGGAGATCATAGAGAGGGAAGCATTGAGAGCCGACTCGGGAGGAGAAGGAAGTACAGAAGAGACGAACGAGGTGGACTAGAATGAAACAGGACAGTACAAAGGTGAGTGAAAGAAACAGGGGACGAGGGACGAGCATGAGGAGAGCGATGCAAAGGATAAGTGTGAGAAAGAGGAGGGGACAACGGGGGCAGAGGAGGAGGGAAAACAGCTGGGGAGGGGTCAGGAGGAGGAAGCGGACAACCAGAGATGGGAGGAGAGGTGAAGGAGGGAGAGAGAGGGGAGACCAAGGGTCTAAAGACCAGAGACAGGAGGAGGAGGTGGTGGCTGCTGCTGCTCCTGCTGTGGCTGCTACCGCTGCTCCTCCAGCTGCGGCAGTTGCTGGTGCTGCTGCTGCTGCTGCTTCTGCTGCTGCTGCTGCTGCTGCTGCTGCTGGTCCGGCGGCTGCTGCTGCTGCGGCAGCTGCTGCTGTTCCTCCAGTCGCTGTAGCTCCAGCTGCTGCCGCTCCAACTCTCTCTCCTCTCGCTCCAACTCCAGCTGCTCCTCACGGGCACGGCGAACACGGGCCTAGTGCCTGGTTAGGTAGGGAGGGGGGGAGGAGTAGTGCACGGAGCGGTGGTAGCCCTAGGACCGCTCTTCAGAGAACCAGTCGCACCCACCCCAAAGCCAGCACCACCAGAAGTAACAGGGTCCATCCCAGGCTCTCCAGGTCCAGTAGAGGGTGCAACCACAGTCGTCGCACCCCCAGGGACAGCGCCACTAACACCAGCTCCTAGAAGATTAGAGTCTCCTGCTGTCACGGGCTGAGGTCCAACTTCAGCACCTCCAGAACCTGGACCTCGCACAAATACACTCTCTGCTCCAACTCCAGCACCTCCAGAGGTAGCATCCCTAAGGTCCTCAACACGAACACCGGCTCCCGCAGGCTCAATAGTAGGCTGTAAGGAGGACTGCGGGGAAGGAGGCTGCACCTGAGGGGCTACTGAGTGGGGAAGGGTAGCGTGGGACACACCTGACGTGGCTGTACTAGGGTGGGAGGATGCACCGGGGGAGTAGGATGTGGAGCGGAAGTCAGGAAGAGGGGGGAGGAGGAACCGAGAGACCTCGACACGGGTACTTAGCGTAGTAGGGAACTGACTGGTCAAAAGTGACGTCACGGGAGTCAAAGAACCGGTGAAGGGGAGGGTGGTAAAAGGTGAAGTCAGAGACGTCCTCTTGGAAACCAAGGAATACACAGGGAACAGCGCGAGGAGAGATCTTGTCCGCGGAGGTGTCGCGAACAAGTGCCAAGCAACCCCAGACACGGAAACGGGATGCAGCACCAGGAGACCCGGTCCAAAGACTGGTCAGTGAAACCTCTGGCCGAGAGACACGTGGCCAGAGGTTCAGCTGGTGAGCGGCATACCGAACCGCGTAGGGCCATAGAAAATGGGGGGCACGGGCGTGAGTCATGGAGGTGCGGCTGAACTCCATGGCCAAGCCTATGCGGCGATCAGCAACCCCATTCTGCTGTGGGGACTCTCAAAAGCGTCCAGGACTGACGGATGCCCTGCTCGCGACAGAATCCAGCGAGAATTCCGAAGCGAAACTCAACCCCATGGTTGGTGTGAAGACAACTGACACGACGACCACGAGTGTCCGCGGTGGTGAGCAACCACCGAATCAGCGTAGACTTTACCTCAGACTTCTTCGCCAGGGGGAACACTGTGGTGTAGCGAGAGTAGTCGTCAACGACCACCAGAAAGAAACTCTCTCGCTCAGGGCCAGGGCGAGGGGCGGAGCCCCAGACGTCCAAGTGGATAGTATCAAAGGGCTCGGTGGCCGGACAAAGGGAGGAGGAGTGAGGGGTGGCGCGCAGCCGACCCTCGACGCAGGGACCGCAGGGTGGGGCAAGCGAAGGTAGCAGCGAGGGCAAGACTCGCGGGAGACCTAAGACAAGACGCCAACTAGATATAGCGCGCAGGTGAGGAAGGGACGGGTGCCCCATCCGGTGGTGCCACAGAACAGTGGGGTGGGCAAGTGACCAGTAGGAGCAAGACGCAGCAACTGGACCAGACGCAGGAACTTGACCAGACACAGCTACCTGGGGAGACGCGGCAACCTGGTGAGACGCGTGAACCAGACGGGGGGCAGCGATAGGGGCCGGGGGCAGTAGATGCTGCTGCTGCTGCTGCTGCTGCCGCTGCTGCTGTTGCTGCCGCTGCTGCTGCTGCCGCTGCTGCTGCTGCTGCTGCTGCCCGCGGGGGCCAGTGTGGAGTGTGTAGAGTCTAGAGCCCGGCTCAGCGGTAAAGGTTGCGAGAGGCGTGTGTGTGTCCCTGTCGACACAAACCACAGACTTGCCAGAAGGCTCAATCCACACACCCACGTGCTGACCCACGAGCAGCCTCATGCCCAGCAAGTTCCTCGAGAACGAGGGGACGTGGAAGCCTGTAAGAGAACTAGAGGGAGCAGCTGGGCACGGAAGCATAGTAGTGTAGCGAGCAATGACTAGTCCTGATGTGGGATCAGCCAGTGCTAAGAGACTGGTGTAGGAAGTGGGGTAAGGGTCGTACAGTCGTGGAAGAAACAGTATGAAGCTCTGGAGTCCATAGTGAAAGACAGCGAAGCGTCCTCCGGAGCAGCTCCTGGACTAGTGTCTACACAAGTACCTACACTAGCAAAAGGAACCTCAGTAAGACTAGCACCTAAGCTAACAACACTCGAGTAAACAGAGTCAGAAGCACTAGAATCAACAACAGCATACACAGCATGAAGAGTTTCTAAGGGATCAAACAACTGAGAAGCCGACATTCCCCACAGAGCGGGGCCGTACGTCTGAACAAGGGGAAGCCAGTCAGGGGCAGGACCGCCATAGGCCAACCGAACCATGTCAGACAGCTGAGCAAAACACTGACCTGGTGGGTGGCTGCGGCCACAAGGCTGGCCTCGACGGGCACCTGTCAGAACGTGATAGGTGCAGGGAGGGTGGACGGCACCACGCGACAGCTGACGCGGTCCTGACCCCTGCCCCGGAACCTGCTGCTGCCTTTGCTGCTGCTGTGGCTGATGTGAGGGGAGGGGCTGCTGCTGCTGCCGCTGAGTCAGGTACCAAGCCGCCACTCCTACACCTGCAGCTGGCGGACCAGTCAGTGCCTGACATACGCAAGCGTCACCTCCGCCAGCTGCAGCAGGGGAGTACTAGCCGATGCACGAGGCGCTCCTCCACCCTCTGGACTCCCACCACCGCCGCTCGCCACGCCACCTCCGCCGCCTCCGCCCGCACCCTGACCGCCCCTCTGCCGCTCCTAGCCCTAGACCACGAAGAATGCATAACAGCAGCTGCAGTCACGTCAGTAGCGGCAGCGGCTAGGGAGGCAGTAAAGTTGGGCAACTGAGGGACTGTGCACTCGTGAAACAATGGAGGGGGCACAGCACCACAGGCAGAGGCAACCGCGCGGAGGTTGCTCTCGACGTCCTTGAGGGCAGACTCAAGGTCGTCCTAGGGTGCTTCAGAAGAAGCGCATCACGAACCGAGGCAAGGCGGTCAAGGAGGCTAGTGGCGATGAAATAGATTGTAATCGCCAAAGGGGGAGGGAGCAGTGCAAGCTGTGCGTCAGTCCAGGTAGCGCGGAAATTGGAATCGAGCGAGCACAGGTGAGTGATCAAGTCAGCAGAGCGCTCAAACGAGGCGAGGTCAGAAAACAAGAACGGGAGGGCGGGCGACCAAGAGAGACAATGTCACGAGTAGCATAGCGGGCCATGATCGCAGTTAGGCACTCTCTAATCGTGCGAACCTGAGTGAAATGGGTCTCCTCAGACTCAGGGAGGAGGCTGCTGAGGGCGATGCAGGCTGCAGCGTTACGCGACGTCCATGCTGTAAGGTCAGCATGCTGGCGGGCGTAACAGTCTCTGTTAGCAGAGCTAGCGTCAGCGCCCACAGAGACACATCCGCCTGAACCTGACTCTCTAAAAGGCAGCGCGCACGCTGGAGCCAGACGGAGAACTCAAGCGGCCTACCCTTGATGTCAAAGCGTAAACTGGATGGGCAGGGCGCAGCAGACGCGACAGGCAATGCGCAAGAAACGACGGGCGCGAACAGGCAGGACGCGAACGTGCGACGGACGTGGACGAGCGAGGACGGGAGGCGAGCGCGGACAGGCTGGCGCGCCTATCGCGGTTAGCGCGACGAGCGCGGAGGGGACAGACGTGGCGAGGGCACAGCGCGCGCAGCAGGCGCGAACGGCAGGCGCGCAGCAGACGCGGACGGCAGGCGCGCGGCAGGCGCGCAGCAGGTGCGGACGGGACGGGACTGGCAAATGACGCGACAGGCAGGGCGCGGGCGCAAGCAAACTGCCAGCAGATTTTTTTGGAGGGGGGGGGGGGGGGGGAGGGAACACGATGGGACGGGCAAACGCGATGGAACTGGCAAACGAGATGGGACAGGACGGGCAAACGTGACGGGCGCGACGAGACGGGACGGACAGGACGGGCAAACAATGTAGCTTGGTGTTGTTTGCCCTGCTGTCAATGCGCGCCCCAAGCTCCTTGCCCTCATTGCCCATCCCCCCATCCCCCGCCCCCCTCTAGACATATCGAGAGGGTAACTCTGTGGCGCCGCCTATAACAACCACGACCCTTATATCAACGGACAAGCGTCTGTCAATGCAACTCCTCATTGTATATTATATATAATCAAGTTATAAGGCTTAAAAATTAAACTATCCCTGTTAAACTGTATTATGCTTGTAGGCTGTAGTGGGGTAGCCAATATGGGGTACAACCCCAACTAGGGTTTCATATTTGTACCCAAACTTCTGCTAGTTCATTTATTCTTGCCTAGTTATTGTGACATGGTATCAGAGCAGGAGGTCCCTAGGACCTACCGACCGTTTTTTTTTAAGGGCCCACCACCGCTCGCATGCGGTTACCACGCTACCCCGTGCCCTAGCCTCGTAGCGCCCTCGTGCGCCCTCGTTAGCGCCCTCGCGCGCCCCTCGTTAGCGCCCTCGCGCGCACCCTCGTTAGCGCCCTCGCGCGCCCCTTCGTTAGCGCCCTCGCGCGCCCCTTGCTAGCGCCCTCGCGCGCCCCTTCACTAGCGCCCTCGCGCGCCCCTCACCGAGCCGCCTGCTCGCAGCCCGCCCGCCCACTCGCTGCCCGCTTCGCGGCCCGCTCGCTACGCAGCCCGCCCGCCCGCTCGCTGCCCGCTTCGCGGCCCGCCCGCTTCGCAGCCCGCTCGCTCGCTGCCCGCTTCGCGGCCCGCCCGCTTCGCAGCCCGCTCGCTCGCTGCCCGCTTCGCGGCCCGCCCACTTCGCAGCCCGCCCGCCCGCTCGCTGCCCGCTTCGCGGCCCGCCCGCTTCGCAGCCCGCTCGCCCCGCTGCCCGCTTCGCGGCCCGCCCACTTCGCAGCCCGCCCGCCCGCTAGCTGCCCACTTCGCGGCCCGCCCGCATCGCAGCCCGCTCGCCCCGCTGCCCGCTTCGCAGCCCGCCCGCCCGCCCGCTGCCCGCTTCGCGGCCCGCCCGCCTCGCAGCGTCGCCCGCCCGCCGTGCTGCCCGCTTGCAGCGCCGCCTGCCCGCCGCGCTGCCCGCTTCCCGGCCCGTCCGCCGCGCTGCCCGCTCGCAGCGTCGCCCTCCCGTCGCGCTGACCGCTTGCAGCGCCGCCTGCCCGTAGCGCCAGCCTTGCCCGCTGCTCTCTATCCGTGCACAGTCGCCTTCCCCTGCTGCGGCAGCTTGCGTTACTCTGTCACACTGTCGCTATGGCTTCCATCCGCGTGCTGTCGTTCGATGCTGAGGGCCGCCCTGTGCGGTTCACCGCTTGGCTAGATGACCTGCAGCTGTTCCTCCTGAGCGATAGCAAGGAGCATGTGTCGCTCTATGATTACGCGTCTGGTGCTGCGCCTGCCCCTCCTGCCACAGCTGAGCTTAGTGTTCGTTCCCACTGGCAGACTCGTGACGCAGCTGCTCGCCTAGCCATTCGCAGTCACCTGCCGTTAGCTGAGCTAGAGCATTTTGGCGACTGCAAATCCGCTAAGGCCCTGTACGACGCTGTCGTCGCTCGCTACTCCTCGCCTGCCACAGCCGAGCTTAGCCGCCTCATGCTGCCGTACCTGTTCCCCGATCTGTCCACCTTTACTACAGTCGCCGATCTTATCACCCACCTTCGCACTAGTGATGCTCGCCTGCGTGCCGCCCTTCCCACCGAGTTCTGCGCTAAGAACCCCCCTCCACTGTACTGGACACTCCACTTCATAGTCACCCGTCTCCCTGACACCCTCCGCTCAGTTCGAGACCACTTCCTTGCTCGCTGTCCCACTGAGCTCACAGTCGCCCTCCTAGAGGAGCACCTGCTCGCGGCCGAAAAGAGCATTGTAGCTGTAGGTGCTGCTCGTGGCGCTCCTCGCACCCCCATCTTTGAGGGGTGTTCTCCCTCTCCCCTCGCTCCCTCCTACGCTGCTGCTGCTGCTGTTGACTTCCTTGGTGCTGAGTCTGTTGGCGCTGCTTCTACTCCTGGTGGGAGGCGCCGCACCGGCAAGGGCAAAGGGGGCAAAAGTGGTGGTGGTGGCACTGGGGGGGGAGGAGGTGGGGGAGGTGGGGGGGGAGGCGGTGCTGGAGGGAGCGGTGGCGGGAGCGCTGGTGGGAGTGGGGTCGGTGGTGGAGACGGGGGCGGCGGAGGAAGCAGTGGCAGTAGTGGCGGCGGCGGCGGTGGCGGCGGTGGCGGTGGTGGCGGTGGTGGCGGTGCCGGTCGGAGCGGTGGTAGTGGTGGCGGCGGAGGTCGGAGTGGAGGCACTGGCTCGGGCCAGAGCTCCCAGCAGCAGCAGCGTCCCCAGACGACCCAGCAGCTTCGTGAGTGGCTTGCTCAGCGTGGGACGTCGGGGGCCAGTGCCCGCTGTTCTTATGTCATTCGCACAGGTGACCGCAAGGGACAGACGTGTGGGAGGTTCCACACCCCGTACCGCTGCTTCTCCCGCCTTGACGACGCTTGGCGTGAGGAGATGGGTGCGGATGTTGAGCGCCCCCGCTGGGCTGAGCTCATGAGGGCTGGTGTTGATGTCTTTGCTCTTGACTATGATGCTATTATTGCTGCCATGTATGCATTGACTGTTAGTGCCGAGGGAGACTGTTACTTGTGTGTGCCGCCTGACCCAGGTATAGAGCCCACTGCCCTAGGTACTAGTGAGTCTGCTCTCTCTGGTATGGTGCCCCCTGTACTTGCTCCCTCCAGTGCTGTCCCGGCTGGTTTCGAGTCTGCTCTCTCAGGTACTGCACCGGCTGAGGCCTGTCACACCTTCACCCTTGACTCAGGTGCTTCCCGTTGCTTCTTCCGTGACAGTACTGAGCTCACACCGCTTCCTGCACCGGTCCCAGTCTCCTTGGCTGACCCCTCTGGGGGCCCAGTCCTTGCCCAGTCCACCACTGTCCTCCCTTGTCCGGCGGTTCCGTCTGGCTCGTTGTCGGGTTTCCACCTCCCCTCGTTCTCGACGAACCTGGTGAGCAACGCTGTCCTCCAGGATCAGTGGGTTGACACCTTTACCCCTGGCGGACAGCGTGTGGCGATCTGCACGTGCTCCAGGACCGGCCGTCACCTGGCTACGTTCACCCGTCGGCCGGGGTCGAGTCTCTACACACTGACCACTGCGTCTCCCCAGGTAGCTGCTGTCGGTCAGGTGTCTGCGTCAGGTCTGGTGGCCCACGCCTGTGAGTGTCGTTCCCTGTCGCACCAGACTCTTCTCTGGCACCACCGCCTGGGTCACCCCTCCTTGCCACGCCTTCGTGGCATGCACCGTCGCCTCCTTGTGTCCGGTCTTCCCAGGTCCCTCCCTCCCCTCCCTGCCTCGCCTGCGCTGCCTTGCCTTCCTTGCGTCGAGGGGCGGCAGCGCGCCGCCCCTCACTCCTCCTCGTTCCCCCCGACAGAGGCTCCTCTGGAGACCCTCCACCTGGACGTGTGGGGCCCAGCCCGCGTTCGTGGTCAGGGCGGTGAGCGGTACTTTTTGCTGGTTGTCGACGACTACTCGCGTTACACCACGGTCTTCCCCTTGCGCACCAAGGGTGAGGTCCCTGCTGTTCTGATCCCTTGGATCCGCACGGTTCGTCTCCAGCTCCGCCGCCGTTTCCGGACGGATCTTCCTGTCCTGCGTCTGCACTCTGACAGAGGTGGTGAGTTTTCCTCTGATCTCTTGAGGACCTTCTGTCAGGCGGAGGGCATCGAGCAGACCTTCACGCTTCCGGACTCCCCACAGCAGAATGGGGTTGCTGAGCGCCGCATTGGCCTGGTCATGGAGGTCGCTCGTACCTCCTTGGTCCACGCGGCGGCTCCCCATTTTCTGTGGCCGTTTGCTGTCCGGTACGCCGCGCATCAGCTCAACCTCTGGCCCCGTGTCTCCTTGCCGGAGACCTCGCCCACACTGCGTTGGACGGGGGAGGTTGGCGATGCGTCGCGCTTCCGGGTGTGGGGTGCTCGTGCCCTTGTCCGCGATACGTCCGCGGACAAGCTCTCCTCCCGCACGCTTCCCTGTGTCTTCCTTGGCTTTGTCCCTGACGCGCCTGGCTGGCAGTTTTACCACCCCACCTCGCGCCGGGTCTTCGCCTCTCAGGATGTCACCTTTGACGAGTCGGTCCCTTTTTACCGTCTCTTCCCCTACCGCACTGCCCCCCTCCCTCCCCCGCCGCTTTTCCTTGCTCCTGGTCCCCCTCCGGTAGACCCCCTTCCCCCTCAGGGTCCTGCTCCTTCAGGTGTCTCTCAGGTAGACCCTCCTCCCGTCGCTGAGCCTGTCGAGGTCACAGGTGACTCAGGTGCTGCTGCGGGTGGTACTGCTGGGAGTGCTGAGCCTGGGGGTGCTGAGCCTGGGGGTGCTGGGCCTGGGGGTGCTGGGACTGCAGGTGCTGGGACTGAGGGTGCTGGAGTTGAGGGTACGGTGCCTGAGAGTATGGAGCCTGGGGGTGCTGCGCCTGGGGGTGCTGAGTCTGCGGGTGCGGGGCCTGGGAGTGCTGGGACTGCGGGTGCTGGAGCTGAGGGTACTGTGCCTGAGAGTTTGCCGCCTGGGGGTGCTGCGACTGGGGGTGCTGAGCCTGCGGGTACTGAGCCTGCGGGTACTGAGCCTGGGGGTGCTGCTACTGAGCCTACGGAGCCTCGGGTTACTGCGTCTGGGGGTGCTCCGGTTCGGGGTGCTGAGCAGTCTCTCACACCGCAGCAGCTTCGTGACTGGTACGTCCGACGCTTTCGCCGTCCTAGTGGCTCGGCTGGAGTTGGGGGTGCTGGAGCTGCTCGTCCTGGGGGTGCTCGTACTGGGGGTACTGGAGCTGCCGGGACTGGCTGTTCTGGGAGCACTGCGACTGGAGCTGCTGGAGCTGGGGACTCTGGCGCTGGCGGTGCTAGCGGAGTTGGAGCTGCCGACTCTGGGGGTGGCGCTGCTGCTGGTGCTGCGGACCCACCTGGTGGAGCTGCTGCTGGTGCTGAGGAGTCGGACGGTGGAGCTGCTGCTGGAGCTGGGGACCCGGCCGGTGGAGCTGCTACTGGTGCTGTGGACCCGGCCGCTGGAGTCCCTTCTGCTTCTGGAGACGCTGCGCGGCCGCGACCGTACTTCGTACCGCTCCTTCAGCAGGTTCTTGGGCAGGCTCCTCCTCCTTGTCCTCCTCCCTCCGTAGAGTGTCCTCCGCCTGTCCAGCCGCAGTCACAGTTACCGCCTGCCTCGCCTCTCCCTGCTCCCTCTCCTTATACTGGTCCCACAGGAGGTCTTACAGAGCGTCGTGAGCCTGAGTCTCGTCCTGCGTCGCCTGTTCGTCCTGCTCGCACTGGTAGTCGTGTCCGTCGTGAGCGTCCTCCTCCTATCCCAGGCACTCACTACATGACTCTGCGTCCCTCTACTGCTCCTCGGCGTGTCCCTCTACCGTCTCCTCCTGCGTCCTCTTTGCCTGCCGTTCCGGACCCTGAGTCTGACCGGTATCGCGCTGAGCACCCTACAGTCACGCGTCTCCTTGCTACTGTTGTCACTGACCCCACCTTTGAGTCCTCGGCTGCGTCTGCTCTGGTCGCTGAGTTGGTTGACTTTGCTGCTGCCTGTCGTCTAGACTACGCTGCTAGCCTTGTCGCTGAGTCAGAGTCTGCGTCTGTCTGTCCTCCGTCCGTCGGGGGTGAGTGTGCTCTTGGCACGGACGTCCTTGAGGACAGGCAGGAGGACTTTGACTCTCTTGCGGCTGCTGTACCTCATCTCGTGGCCTGGTTGCTTGCCCCTGAGGGAGACCCGGATGCAGTAGACATCCCCACTCCGCGCACTTACGCAGAGGCGATCTCGGGTCCCTACTCCTCTCAGTGGCAGACAGCCATGGACGCAGAGATGGCATCCTGGAAGTCCACAGGCACCTACGTCGACGAGGTTCCCCCTCCTGGGGCGAACATCGTCGATGGCATGTGGATTTTCAGGGTGAAGCGGCCGCCAGGTTCTCCGCCTGTCTTCAAGGCTCGTTACGTTGCTAGAGGCTTCAGTCAGCGTCAGGGGGTCGACTTCTTCCAGACCTTCTCCCCCACCCCGAAGATGACCACTCTTCGGGTTCTGCTGCACGTTGCTGCTCAGCGTGACTACGAGCTTCACTCTCTTGACTTCAGCACAGCGTTCCTGCAGGGCAGCCTGCACGAGGAGATCTGGCTGCGCCGCCCACCTGGCTTTACTGGGTCGTTTCCCCCTGGTACCCAGTGGAGTCTCCGCCGGCCAGTCTACGGTCTCCGCCAGGCGCCACGTGAGTGGCACGACACACTGAGGACTACTCTTGCGGCTCTTGGGTTCGCGCCGTCTACTGCTGACCCGTCGCTGTTTCTGCGCACAGACACGTCGCTGCCGCCGTTCTACATCCTCGTGTACGTCGACGACTTGGACTTTGCCACTGCTGACACTGAGGCACTCGCTCGTGTGAAGTCGGAGCTGCAGAAGAGACACACCTGCACTGACCTGGGTGAACTGCGTAGCTACCTTGGCTTGCAGATCACCCGGGACAGAGCTCGCCGCACCATCACCCTGACTCAGTCACACATGGTGCAGCAGGTCCTTCAGCGCTTCGGCTTCCAGTTCTCCTCACCACAGGCCACACCTCTGGCTACCAGCCACTCGCTCTCAGCTCCACCTTCGGACGAGTCCGTAGAGCCGAGTGGCCCATACCCAGAGCTTGTAGGCTGCCTCATGTACCTGATGACTTGCACGCGACCTGACCTCGCGTACCCTCTTAGCATCCTTGCTCGTTACGTTGCGCCTGGGAGACACAGGCGAGAGCACTGGGAGGCTGCTAAGAGGGTGCTGCGTTACCTGTGCAGTACATCAGGCATGGGGCTGGTGCTTGGAGGACACGACAGAGTTGTCCTCACTGGTCACTCGGACGCCTCTTGGGTGGACGACCTGGCTACGCAGCGGTCGTCACAGGGTTACACCTTCAGCCTTGGCTCTGGTTCTGTCTCGTGGCGGTCCACCCGCTCTTCCTCTGTTCTCGGCTCTAGTTGTGAGGCTGAGATCTACGCCACAGCCATGGCTGCATAGGAGTTACGCTGGCTCACCTACCTGCTGACTGACTTGGGAGAGCGGCCTAGTTCTCCTCCAGTTCTGTACGGTGACAACAAGGCGGCTCTTGCCTTGTGTCAGGAGCACAGACTGGAGCACAGGACGAAGCACATTGCTCTTCGCTACTTTCTTGCTCGAGAGCTTCAGCAGCGCGGTCAGCTTCGGCTTGTGTACGTGGACTCGAAGGCCAACACTGCTGATATCTTCACCAAGGCGCTCCCGCCTAGTGATCATCAGCGGCACTGTACTTCTTTAGGCCTTGTGTCCACGTTTCCTCACTTGCTCACTGCTTGACATTCTTTGTACTGTACTTTATATATATCCTGTTGCTTGCTTGCTAGGTTTTGATCACTGTGTTGCTTGTCTTGTACTATATCTAGCACTGCATGTGAACTGGCCTTGTGGCCTTTACTTGTGCTCGGAGTGTGGTGACGTTGTGATCCACCCTGGGCTTTGCTTTGCTTTGCTGGACTGGTCTTGTGACCCTTTGTTCTCCCCCACTTTGCCTATGGGGGTGTGTTAAACTGTATTATGCTTGTAGGCTGTAGTGGGGTAGCCAATATGGGGTACAACCCCAACTAGGGTTTCATATTTGTACCCAAACTTCTGCTAGTTCATTTATTCTTGCCTAGTTATTGTGACAATCCCACCAAACGGTGATCCTAGCTTTGATAACAATCTTGAAGGTAGAGAGAAGAACGAAAACTTGAGGAGTATTGATGAAGCTTTAGCAAGTAGATCGGTTTTTGTGAAACTTAGCTTTAACGAAACCACAATTTAAGTTGTGTAAAATGGCTTATTAGAGAAAACAAAAGACTTTGACAAATCTCATTTATGATTTGGTGTGTTGAAGATTGGAAATGAAGATTGTGCTTGCTAGCTCCAACCCTTTCCACAATACCCCCGAGGGGCTCCTCCAACCATGGAGCTTATAAACCTGGAGCCTAGATAGCAATTTGTCTCAGTTTAATTGCATTGTATGTTGAAGTTTGTGTGGATTGTAACCACAATTAACGAATTCTGATTAGTAGCAAATCCAACTTTAGCTTTAAAAATTAGAGTTGGAAGTTTACAAACCTTCAAGTTGAGTGTTGGAAAAACCAAACCATCGATTCTTTCCAACCCAATCAACACAACTCCCGTAGTCCAACTTATTTTCAAAATTATTATCGACATTGACTAGGAGTTTGTAAGTTGGTTTGGTCACGCGTTACACTCTTCCCCCCGTTGCCTCGGCCCCGGACCGTGCCAACGGCACGCACCCCTGGCACCACCACGCACCCTGGCACCGGCACGCACCTCCGGCCCCGGCCTGCACCCCCGGCACCGGCCCGTACCCCCGGCCCTAGACAAACACCCCATCCCGCTCCACAGGCCCGTGTCCGTGACCACGGCTCTGACCCACGCTCGCCCCCCGGCCCGCACCCGTGGTCCTGGCCCCAGCCTGCGCCCGCACCCCCAGCCCACGCCCGCGCTCCGGCCCGCTCCCGTGACCGCGGCCCCGGCCCGCGCCCGCTCCCTGGCCCGCGCCCATGGTCTTGGCCCCGGCCCGCGTCCCCGGCCCGTGCCCGCAGTCCCGGCCCGCGCTCATGGCTGCGGCCCCGGCCCCGGCCAGTGCCTGTGCCCCCGGCCCTGGCCTGCGCCCTCGTACCCAGCCCACACCGGCACCCCCCGCCCCGGCCCTGGCCCGCGCCCACACACTCGGCCCGTGCCCACGTCCCCGGCCACGGCCCGTGATGCCAGCCCCGGCCTCGGCACGCGCCCACGCCCCCAGCCCCGGCACTCGTGCCCTCTCCCCCTGTGCCTTCTCCCCCCGCGCTCTCTCCACTTGGTGTGAGAGTACGACGGCCTATGCTGGCTATGCTAGCTTGCCTAGACTTTATTATGCTCTTACTAGCTTAGGTTTATTCTGCGCATGCATGAATTGCTTGATTTCCTAGGCTAGGTGCTTTCCTATATTTTATTATAGTTATAGCACCGAGCTAGGTTGCGTACACCGAATTCTGGGCTATTCGGTTGCCACCGAATTGCCTTCTACCGAATTCGGGAAGGGTTTGTTCGGGACGCTTCGCGACCCTCAGAACCTTCGCGTAACACCTGGTTACTGCCCCTTGTGTCGAGCCTATATATAGCCTCGTGTCGTAACCAGGTGATCATTCAATTCAAATCATCTTTTCTGAGCTCGATCCTAGATCCTCACACTTGGTAATCAGAGCCCGTATACAAGCGAAAGTTTTTCGACCGCTAAAACCGATTCTTTAAAAATCCGCGGGGGCGACACAGTTAAACATCGATTTCGGGTTAATACGTACAATCGGTTCCGTGTTTTTCGCTCCCCCTCGTTTCGGTTTTTTCGGACGCGCAATGTCAGGCATGGAGGGCCAAGGCGACAACTATGCGACCACGAGCGACATCGCGAGCCTCCGCACCGACATGGAGCAGACGCAGGCGACGCTACAACGACTCGAGGCCCTTCTGACACACCAACCAGGAATCGCCACCGCAGCAGCAGCGAACGTAGCAGCGACAACACCAGCAGCAGTGGCGACACCGACATTTCACGGACCGATGGCACCACTGTCGCCGAACCTCGAAGCAGCACGACCGAGGCTCCCTGAAGCGTTCGATCCCAGCACGAAGGCATCCGACGTCCGGCGATTCGTGGCAACCCTCGAAATTTACTTCGAGGCCATTGGCTGTTCGACCCCGACACACGACGCAGCAAGGATTCGGCTCGCAGCGACACTGTTACGTGGACCGGCACTGGAGTGGATTTATTACGCTGACGTGGCCCGCGGGGAGAAAACGTGGGCGCAGTTTCGGGCAGACTTAATCGAACGTTTCGAACCCATCAATACGACCTGGCGCGGCAGCAGATTCATCGGCACAAGCAATACAGTAGTGTAGCACAGTACACGCAGCAGATGGAGCTACTGTTCAACCGCATCACCGACCTGACCGAAGGCGAAAAAATCCAGGCGTACACAGAAGGGTTAAAATTGGAGATTCGGCGGCAGGTGATTGCAGCGAACTACAACAGCTACCGCGACATCGTGCGTGCTGCCGAGCGATACGACGCGTTGACTCGAGGTCAACCCGAAACACGACGTTTCGCGCCGAACCGTACATTCGGCACGGAGCGATCGGCACCCCCCACGTTCGCCGAACCGATGGATATCGACAAATACGACGCGAAGCAGCAGCCGACAAAATGCGAGTTTTGCGGCGCAGCAGGGCATCAGATTTTGTCGTGCTACAAGATTAAAAAAGCACGTGCGGCACTACAGGGCGGTAACAGTGGAGCACCTCCGAAGTAAAAAAAGGGCAATCGCCAGTAGCCGCGGATCGACCTGGCGATCGCGTAAAGATCCGAAAAGGAGAAAAAGGCGACGACGTGGCGACTTCGGAGCGGGTGAAAAAAGGAGAAAATGATGGCGCGAATCTAAAACGTCACGACCGGCCGGCATCAGGAAAAATCGCCAAGGCGAATGGAGGCTCCGCGAAAAAAGACTCTGCACCGACCGAGAATCTCCAGCGAAACACCCACGAAAGTAAGAAATTGTTAAAAGTATCCTATAAAGATACTCTAACGAAAAATATTGCTTCTCGTGGTTTTCAAGCCTTTGAAAAATTCAGGGGAGAATTAGAGGCAAAGGAAAAGCCTTTAGAAATTATTCAGGTACCTGAGAAGTTGGGCAAAGTACTACGGAGCGTAGAAAAGGGTCGTGCGTTCCGTGGAGTTAATATTCTCTCCCCGCAGCATGGTGTTAAGGCTCCCCGTTGCCCACAGGTGAAGCCTACACAGCTGCAAAGGCTTAGAGGAGACATCCAGGCTCAGGAGAAATTATACAAGCCTCGGAAAAATCCTCCTACCCCCCAGGTGAAGTTGGAAAGTGCTGAGTCAGGTATAGGAAATAGGGAAGGTATTCATTTTGATGTACCCTATGATCCTATTAATGAGACCCTCTTTGGCTACTCAGCGCAGCAGAAACCACTACTCCTCGAGGTGTTATGCAATGGGCGACGCCTCCAGGCACTGGTGGACAGCGGTGCATCTCACTCGGTGTGCGACCGCGGAACATTGGAGAAAATTGGAGAGAAGGCGGAGGAGACCCAATTTTCAGCAACGATGGTGGACGGTACGAAGCTTCCCATCCACGGCGAAGCATCATTGCAGCTGCATATAGGTGCGTTGAGGTGGAAGCCGAAGCTACCTGTCAGAGGTCCACTGGGGATCCCCGATGATCCTAGGGAAGGGTTACAAGCACGTCGGCCTGGGGGGTTATGGGCGCACTCACCCGCTATATAAACAAGCCCTTTTATCCCAGTGGTTAGTGACTGAGATTCTGACATGGTATCAGAGCGAAGGTCTCGGGTTCGATTCCCGGTGTGTGCACTTCGGGCATCCCAGTGCGGGGGGGTGTCAGAGGTCCACTGGGGATCCCCGATGATCCTAGGGAAGGGTTACAGGCACGTCGGCCTGGGGGGTTATGGGCGCACTCACCCGCTATATAAACAAGCCCTTTTATCCCAGTGGTTAGTGACTGGGATTCTGACACCTGTCACCAACATCAACGGGTTAGATTTTATCTTGGGGCGAGATTTTCTGAAGCGGTTCAACCCCGAGATAGATTGGGTCAACAGCAAAGTGTGCATCTACAACAACGGGAAGCGGATAGCACTGCGAAGCTGGACAAATACAGGGGACATTCCTGAAGCAACACTGGCACGGTTCGAACAGACGGTGAACGAGAGTAACACGGGTTACTTAGCACTGGTCATGGCAGCAGCAGAGGAGGAGAAGCTGAGTTCCGAGCTACCTGCAGCAGTGAAGGAGGTCTTGGAGCAGTACAAGGATATAATGCCCGACGACCTACCTGCAGGCGTACCTCCAGCACGCACCCACGAACACGAGATCGTGGAGGAACCAGGTGCGAAACCCGTCTCACGTGCACCATACCGACTGAGTCCGACCGAACTGACAGACATGAAAAAACAGATCGAATATTTACTGGACAGACAACTGATCCGCCCATCCACCTCTCCCTATGGAGCTCCAGTTCTCTTCACCCCAAAACCAGACGGCAGTTTACGGATGTGCATCGACTACCGCGCACTGAACAAACAGACAGTCAAAAACAAATATCCCATACCGCGCATCGACGACTTACTGGACCAACTACGTGGTGCAACAGTTTTCTCGAAGCTGGACCTACGGTCGGGTTACTGGCAGATCAAGATGGCGGACAACTCGATCCACAAGACGGCGTTCCGTACCAGATACGGCTCCTACGAGTACTTAGTGATGCCGTTCGGACTCTGCAACACACCAGCGACGTTCCAGGCGGAGATGAATCACATCCTACGGCCCCTGCTGGACGAGTGCGTAGTAGTGTACCTAGACGACATTCTCATCTACTCCAAGAACATGAAGGAGCACGTGGAGCATCTGCGGAAGGTGTTCGAGATCCTGCGGAAAAATAAGTTCTACGTGAAGCTGTCGAAGAGCGACTTCGCACTGAAGAAGGTGCAGTTTTTCGGGCACATGGTGAGTGCCAAGGGCGTACACGTAGACCCGCGGAAAATCGAAGCCGTTAAGAAGTGGAAAGTACCGGAGAACGTGAAGGAGTTGCAGCAGTTCCTAGGCTTTGCCAACTACTACAACAGGTTTGTGCCACAGTACGCTAAGATAGCAGCGCCACTGACCGACCTACTGAAAAAGGATACGCCCTTCAAATGGGATACTCCTCATCAGCAAGCCATGGAACAGCTACAGACAGCACTGACCACAGCGCCAGTACTCATCCTACCGGACCCTGAGAAGGACAACGTAGTTGAAGCAGACGCTAGTGACCAGGCAGTCGGAGCAGTACTGATGCAGGATCACGGGAACGGTTTACAGCCTATCGCCTACCTCAGTAAGAAGCTACACGGAGCAGAACTGAACTACCCCATACACGACAAGGAAGCCTTAGCCATAGTCGTAGCCTTCAAGGCGTGGAGGTGTTACCTAGAGGGAGCCAAGACCATAGTCTATACTGACCACTGCAGCTTCAAGTACCTGAAGTCGCAGCCGACGCTCTCACGACGACAGGTGCGGTGGGTGGATTTCTTGGAGACCCACTTCCACTACGACATCCTCTACAAACCCGGGCTACACAACAAAGCTGACGTGTTGAGCCGCCCCGGTCATGTAGCAGGCATCCAGCTCGACGGGATGAATTCTCTGCTCAAGGGTCTATTCCAACATGGGTACTCTGTGGACGGCGAGATAGCAACGGCAGAGAAACAGAAGCTGTTACAGTGGGAGAAAGACTTAGCGGTAAGGAAGGGTTCAGGAAAGATTTGGGTACCGAATTACGCCCCGCTACGGCAGATCCTATTGGAGGAGTTTCATGACGTACCATACGCGGGACATTTCGGGAGCAACAAGACGTTAGCGGGAATAGCAAAGTATTACTACTGGCCCCAGATGGCAGCAGACGTGCAGCAGTTCGTCACCTCCTGCGACACGTGCCAGCGGATGAAGAGTAGCAAGCAGAAAAAAGCAGGGTTACTTCAGCCTCTACCCGTACCGGAGCAGCCATGGCAGGTCGTTAGTCTCGACTTCATCACGGGACTTCCCTCGACCTCACGGGGACACGATTCCATTCTTGTAGTAATTGATAAGTTCTCCAGAATGGGTCACTTCATACCGACCAACGCCACAGCTACAGCTGAAGCAACTGCTCGACTCTTCTTCGACCGCATCATCACCATCCACAGCATCCCCGCTACACTCATCTCAGACAGAGATCCCAAATTCACGAGTAAGTTCTGTATGGAGCTTATGAGACTGTTGGGGACTAAGCTTGATGTCTTCAACATACCATCCCCAGACTGGCGGACAGACAGGGCGACTCAATCAGGTGGTTGAACAGTTACTGCGCACAACTTGCAAAGACGACATCAGCCACTGGGATACACAGTTACCGACCTTGGAGTTCGCTTACAACAACGCCTCGCATGCGGCCACATGGAAATCTGCTTTCTTCCTGTGCTATGGACGGGAACCACTTACACCACAGCAGCCAACTACACCGGCACACGTCCAAGCCGCACACGACTTCGTCACCACCATGCAGCAGTTATGGGAGAAGACTCAGCGGCGTCTCACCACGATGCAGAACTCCCAGAAGCAGTATGCCGATCGTCAGCGACGAGATCACTCAGTAGCAGTCAGAGATCAGGTGCTTCTTGACACGCGCAACTTGAACCTGTCTCACCTACCATCCAAACTCCGGCCTCGCTTCTGTGGTCCTTTTCTCGTGAAGACACAGGTGACACCAGTTACATTCCGCTTGCGCTTACCAGATACGTGGAAGCTTCACAACGCTTTCAAAAACAATAATTTTGATCCAAAATTTCATAATCACGATCGCGCCTGCTTATCCAGAGTTGGGCACGAGTTAATGACGAAGGAGCAAGGAGCGGGAAGCAGCAAGCAGACAGTTGTGCTTACCTGATCTTGCATTTTACGGTGTCAGTCGTTTGGTTGTCGTACCGACCAAACTCGAAGCTCCTCTTCCTGCCTTCTTGCGCTTCACGGTGTTAGTCGTGCTTCCGCTATAGGACCAGCGTAGAAGCCGCGTTCCACTGCGGCAGAGTATCAGAAGCCGCATCTTTTAGCACCACAAGAGCGAAAACTGTGTTTCCTGCAGCATAATAGCGGAAGCCCTACATCGTCGTAGCAGAACAATGGAAGCCGCGTTTCTACGTGGCAGAATAAAAGAAGTTGAATTCTTCCGTGGCAGAATACCGGAAGGTACATTTCGTCGTGGTAGAATAGCGGAAGCCACGTTCCGCATCCCGATGCGCCAGCAGCGCGGAATCCGTGTGCCGACGCGCACAGCTCCAGAAGAAGCGCATGAAATGTGCAAGCAATGCAATTTCCAATGCGAAATGCGACACGTCATCAGTGACTAACGAGAGTAATGATTATTTTTAAAAGCTGTAACGCTTTTCAAAATTGTGCATTTTGAAAGCGAAGCGGCTTGTGATGTAGCAATGGTCATCGGCGAACCGCGCTAAACGCCCGTTTTGGAGTACAAAACGTGGGCTGGAGGTCATTTCCCTCCACCCACATTTCTCATTTTTCAAACGGTTTAGTCAAGTTTCCCGCCCACCCACCCCCTAAAATAGTGAATATTAGTTAATTGTGCTACAAGAATTATCCTATGCTAGCTTGGACTTGTTTGTACTATACCATTTGAAATGAGACGATGCCATTGCTACAACAAGAAAGCAAGCTTTCTAAATGCTTAGTTCAGCAGCAAAGCGAGCTAGCTGAAACTGAGATAGGACCCAACTTAGCTGATCTATCTCGTCACGCTCTTGCTCTGTCTGTTGCAGATGTGAAATGAATAGCGGATGATGACATTGTTGGTGGTGAACGAGGGTGGTCGGAAATCTCCAGTGAAGATAAGGCGACAAGAGAGAGGTAGGGGGAGAGGCTACCTAGAAATACTAGCAAACCAAGCTATTACTTGTAATGGAAGAGAAATGACGACACAATGAAAGAAACAAGTTGGGGAGGGAGAGAGCAAAAGCTTTTTCTGCTGGATCTGCAGGTGGGAAGGAGAGGGGAGGGAAACAGGGTGGGGTGGGGAAGGGGCACGTGCTGCAAAATGACAAAGGTACCCCAAGTACGAAGTGAATCAAGTTCAGTTGGAATTGAAGCCTGGGGTTTGTGGGTAGGGAAAATGGGAAAAGGGCACGCGCAAAACGATGAGTGCAACTTAGGTTCGAAATAACCAGCATCATCACTTGTATCAATTTTTTAAGGTAGCCTATGAGACGATGGACACTTTCTACATCGTCTCATTCATCTTCAGGGTGAGTTATCTCTCCCTTCATATGCCTGTGCTTGGCCTGTACATGTGCCTCTGCATGTGCCTTTGCACGTGACCCTTTATATGTCTCTGTGTCGGTGCCTCTTCATGTTCCTCTATGCCTCTGTATGCATGCATGTGCCTCAGCTGTGCCTTTGTGTTTGCCCCTGTATGTGTGCATGTACCAGTACATGTGTCATTGCATGTGCCAAAACGTTTGCCTCTGCTTATACTGGTGCCATTGCACGTTCCTTTGCATTGCATGTGCCAACGCATTTGCCTCTTGATGTATTGTTAACTGAAAATCGTGACTAGGCTTGAACTAAGTATGTGCAATAGGCTGAACGAAACGGTGTGAAATTGTTACAACAATCAGTGCACGACTTCCAACATCGCACAATGCTCAAGAACGTAGCCAACCAATTTTGTTGTATGTAGTTGCAACCATTGTGCTGAAATGGTTTGACAAATGATCGAGTCTCAATCATTGCTAAAAGGAGGGGACAAAATGAAGATACGGAAGAAAAAAAAAAAAAGAAACAACAATGAAAGGAAAGAGTGGTGCAAAACCACTTCAGCAATAGCGTGTTGGATAACAAGATGCACTATCTTTTATCTTCATTATATAGAACGGATGTAGACAGGGACATTGGAATGCGATTACAATCTGTGACAGAAGATGACACATTGTGCCACGTGTTCTGGAAGGGCACATGTCGTGTTGATGATCTTCTGTCTTAATAGCTTCGTGTCCACCCCGGTACAATTGCATATGTTGAGTGCAAAATGCTGTTTGCACGTCAACCTACCGCCTATTCGCCGACGGTAAAGGAAAACGAGACTTATTGTTTTAAGGTAATTTGTGGAGTGTGAGGAGCGCATTTGTGTGCTTTGTATTTGTGTGTTTACGGTTTGTGAATCGCCCTAGCGGTTCATGAGTTATGTGCATTTTAATGTGTGAGTGCATTTCATGAATGTTCATGAGTTTCTGTGAGAGCGCATGAATGTTCGTGAGTTTCCGAAAGTTCGTGTGAGTTCGCGAGTATTCATGAGCTTTAGTGTGTGCGCATTGCTTTTCATGTGTTTTCGTGTGTGTTCATGAGAGTTCATGAGAGTTGATAGTGTTTCGTGTTTGTTAATGCGGAAAAGTGAGTGCTTATCACTGTGAGATTTTTCTCGCTCTAGTCAAGCAAGAATCGCGAGAAAATCAGGACCGAGCGTGGGGTCCAGATCTCGCGTGTGGCCCCTTAGGCATCGTGCGTGTGCCTCGCACTGTGGCGAGCGTGCACAGTGCGCACGTCCGCAAAAGGACAGGGCAAATGATTGCCCTGCCCTCGAGCAGGACAATGCACGTTCGTGCGCTGTACAGAACGACCGAAAATTCGGTCGTGCATGATTACGCGCGTGATGGGGTGCGCGTGGGTTTCGGGGTGTGCCGAGAGAGAAATCCCAAAGAGTGCTCGGGATTGACTCAAGATTTCAGTTGAATACACCTAGCCCGCGCCAAATTCACTAGGGCCATTTTCACCCCCCTGTGTAATTATTTCTGATTTACCCGATATTAAAGGGCTGTTTCGAATTCTTTTGTTTTAAAGAGGGTACGTTTCAGACATCTCTGACGAGTTTGAGGGAATTCAAAACGGGTCGCAATAAACTATGGTCGAGTGGCCGTGGTAAGAGTGCGGTTTTTTTTTTTTAGATTGACACTTGGCTGTGGTTTGTAGCCTTCAAATTCTGGGAGTTTACTGGTCAAAGCCAAAATCGGGATCAGGGTGCTTCCCGAAACAAGTTGCAGGGCGTGAAAATATCGCTGGCTAGGTGTAACTGAATCTCGAGCCTTGACTTTTGTGATGTGGCGAACAAGATACTTCGCCGGAAAGTCGCACGCCTAGCGGGCCAAATTTGTTTCGGGTACAAAACGGTAAATACAGTTTTGCAACGGAAAACCGGTTTTCCCACACGAGGCTTCATGAATATTAACGAGATTTCATGAGTGCTCGCGAGGGGAGTCAGCAGGGGCATTTGGATGAAGTGTCATTTGAAATTAGTTATTCTAATGAAGCGGATCAAGCCAAATGCAGCCGAAGTTTGACAACCGTTTTACCAAGACAATATGGCGAAGTCATCTATTCCAGTTTTATAACTATTTTATGTTCGCCTTGAGTTTGCTTTAGTTCATGCTTAGTGCTTTCTATAAATGCGTGCTTGTGTTTGATTGTAATCACAACTTTGACGAGTGAATATTTTCTCTATCGACGTATTGACACGAGGAGAAATTTCTGCATACGAGCCAATCGGTCGTCAACGCTTCCGCTTATGAGTTTGGGAGTACTCCAGTGCACACGACGCTTTTCATACTTAGGGAATCCCTCTACAAACACGGACCCTTGGATAGGGGCTGGTTTTACCAGGCACCCAAGGACCCTTGGAGGTGACCCCGTGGGGACTACCTAGTGTGATTTAAAGGTGTGCTAAGAGCTTCTAGGTCCCATATAACAGTCAACAGCATATGCATTTAAGATGTCATAAGCTATTCAGCATTTCAGAACATATAAGACACTTTATCAAACTTCACCGATAAGGAAATGCACTCTTATGTTTTGAAATCATAGAATGCTTCTCTTGTCTTCAAGTAAAGACATCTACTGTCAAAGAAAATGAGGTCCATCTATGCTACACCAGGCCTCTGATTAACAGGGTGGATCACCCTTATGACACTGACTATAAGGTCGGTTTTCCTAATGCACCCTTTTTTTCCAGAGTGGTTCATTTCTAGACCCTTACCAGAAAAAAATATTTGGTTCTAGGACACTGATATTTCAGAGTTAAGAGGTGTAGACACACTGACAAAACCGAGTTCGCTCTAACAGGGATGTTTGCAAGTTCGCCCTACGTCGGGTATCGAACTTGCACCTTCAGCATCAAATCTACCCCAGAACTCACTGCAACACAGACATTGTAAGTGTAGCAGATGTGTATTTTCGGTACGTCTGAGTTTGCACCCTGCTAGGAAAGAGTGTTTTTGCCAGGTACCCTTTCAGAAAAAGTGAAGACGGAACATTGGTCTTACGAGAAAGAGAGGCTCAAATCCTAACCAGAGGCCTGTACTTCACCTGCCGCAACTATAGCGGGGTTAACAATCCTGCCCGGATTTGTGACCACCATCAAGGAGTAGTGCTCTATGCTCAGCATGAGAGCATATTTAGAGGTCGCCTTCTAGGAGCCAAAGTCATCACTGTATTCGTGATCACGGTATATGCATACAGCACTAGTGAAAAAGGCACCAACAAAAACATAAGTTGGTTTACATTGTACGGAGAATGCGTCTAAGCCACTAGATACTCTGCAAAAAAAATGAAAAGTAAAAAAAGTACTCCATAAAAACATCTAATCTTTGTTTAGATGAAATGATTGACGCGGGTTGGCCCCTTATAAAATCACCCCGCACCTAGGAACATAGTGGAAAAAAAAAAGAGAGCCGACAAATCGAAAGAGTCAATGACTTGGATATTCATCATCGTTTAGGCGTGCGAACATGCACATCGATGAGTCAATAAGGAGGCAAGTTGCACAGGGAAAGCATCCAGAGTCGTTCTGAGTAGGCTAATAAAAACATATGGCACATGAATAGACAGCAAGCTTTGCTTGTTTTTCAAAACAGAAGGCCATCTTATTATGCCGTCGGGTCAGACACAAACATCGCGATATGATCGATGCACTTGGTGTCTTCAATGTCGTCCATAGAGACGAGGATCTTTCCAGTCTTCGAGGAAGCCCACGCCCTTTCATTGACCTTGTACCACGGGCCGCTCCTGTTGACTGAGGGAGCCATGATGGCCGCCTTGCACCATGCTAACACCTTCCGTAGATACTGTGCAATCTTCTTGCCGTTGATGCCAGGACCGCGCGTCACATCAGCTCCATCATTCTTAATATGGTTCTCAATCTAGTGAATGATAGGGGAGGCACGAAAACAATGCATAAACATGTGGGATGCATCATAGAAGTTTGCAACGTGTATGGGGGCATACCAAGAATGCTCGTTGAGACAACTTGCCCCCGTCAAGAAATAGGCGACATGTTAGAGCGTGATGATAGCGGGCCGCCTTGCACCATGCTAACACCTTCCGTAGATACTGTGCAATCTTCTTGCCGTTGATGCCAGGACCGCGCGTCACATCAGCTCCATCATTCTTAATATGGTTCTCAATCTAGTGAATGATAGGGGAGGCACGAAAACAATGCATAAACATGTGGGATGCATCATAGAAGTTTGCAACGTGTATGGGGGCATACCAAGAATGCTCGTTGAGACAACTTGCCCCCGTCAAGAAATAGGCGACATGTTAGAGCGTGATGATAGCGGGCTGCGTCTGTATGTGAAAAGAGACTCGTACGATGCATCCTGAAAGGTAGGGTGAGATAAGAGAAGGCCACTTTGGGGGGGGTATCGAATCCATGTGAAATTACCATGGCTGGTGTCATCTGCAAAAGGGAGAGCAAATACAGTGCCAAGGTCAGAGAAGTAAGAACCATTGAACAACTGCAATAACAGTAATTTCAAATGCACCAGCTCCAGCCAAATAGGTGAGAAACTTGACAAAGATTATGGCAGTGCCCTTAATTGATGACTGTCGAAAGCGAGAAGACTGTGGATCCTTAACGGGGATCTTAATGAAGATTAATCCCCATGTACGGGCATGGTCTAGTGTATAAACATGACATTTCAACTTCCTAACTAAGAACGGACGCCGCTCTAGGTCGTTCCGTAGTGCAATGTGAATGTTGGTACGCACGACATCTCAAGTCAGCAGAGGCGTTTCCATAAATGCTTGCTCCAGCACTGCTTCGGTAGGCCACATGCTCATGTGTCAGGATGGCGCGAAGAAAACACATACGTGTGATAACGTCTATAACCAGTTCCTGCAAATGACCCAACACCGAAGTATTAGTGGCAATTGCAAGCGTGTTCGGCGAAACACGAAGATAGACCAGCATCCAATACCCAAAGCCAATCAGTGAAGGTATATTCACAAGCAACTGATGCCTGCATGGGTTGGAGTTATATATTATGACTAGCCCATGCTTGCATGAGCTGCACGTATATGTTATGATTGGCCCTTGCTTGCATAGGCTGGACTTATATGTCATGACTGGCCAATGTTTGCATAGGATGGACTTATATGTTATGACTAGTCCATGCTTGCATGAGCTGCACTTATATGTCATGACTAGACCATGCTTGCATGGGCTAAAAGTATATGTCATGATTGGCCCATGCTTGCATAGGCTAGACTTATATGTCATGACTAGCCCATGCTTGCATGGGCTGCACTTATATGTCATGACTGGCCCCATGCTTCGGTAAGGTACTTATTCTCGGGAAAACCCCAGTTGTAATACATGGGTGAGGTGTACCTTTTCCTGAAAAGGCGTGGGATGTGAGGATGTCGGCAACCAGAACTCTCGCTGTACACCAAGGCCTACCATACTCATCAATTTGACGATACTCACATCCAGCTACAAGCTTGGGCTTCTCCCAAAAAGATCGCAAACCGAGAGTGTGGGAGTGGTTACCGATGCTACACTGTCGCTCCCTCAAGCCCACCCCTTACGCTCTGAAACAGGCAACGCTTCAGGCAAAGGCTTGCCATATGTTATGTGTAGAGATTTGACGTTTGGTGAATGGAGGTCATTGTGTGGGCTGCCTGAACAGGGAGAAAAAAGAGGATTTTAATGTCTTACAAATACGTTCTCCGAAGTAAGTAGCAAGTGTAATGTGTAATGCGCCCACCATAAAACCTCACTTATGGGCAAATCCTTTGGACGTTATTACCAAAGTTCAAGAACCATAGCCACAGAAGCCCCATCGTTCAGAGCATAACACGAGAACACTCAAACTGAGCAACCAGAACCCGCTTCGTTAAGCTCCGACTAGGCTGAAGTACGCTAGCCAAACAACGCTGCAGTAGGATCCTCCTGTGCCACGAGATCCGCTCAAGATGTCGTGCGTTCTGATTGCGACAAGGTACACTCCATCAATGGTCTCGATCCTTTGCGCGCGCAACTCCAAAATGGTAATCCATTTGGCACGATGTATACCATTCGGAGGCTCGTGGTGAGCGCGAACAACGGTCGCAAACTTTTGGCCAAGGACACTTCTCTCCTACAAAAGATCCTCAACTAGCATGGTTTCTTGCTCTCTGCGACCCGTCACTTGCAATCGAAACGAGTCCTTGAGCGCTCCGGGATGAGGCTGTTACTGGGTTAGCAGACATACACCAACTCTCACATTTCAGTCCTGGGTTGGGCTAAGTTGTTCGTGGTGCAGCACACGAGCCTCATAGAGGTAATGCCCCATTGCTCCTATCTTCATTACAAGTTCATTTTATTGATTCTATCAAAAACCTCTATTAGACTGCTCTTGACTACTATGGATGTTACTTGTGTCGCCTATGCTGCCGCCCCCACCGCTTCTCCTTTCTATTTCCGCCTCCACCCTCTCTACGCCCTGTTCCTTACGTCCTGCTCACCCCGAATTTGATATATATAAAAAAAAAACCGTCGTTTCTTAGGACGCGTCAACTTGCAACACTTTGAGACGATCGATCCTGCGTAGGATCGATGTGCCATATACACAGTTTTTTCGCGAGTTGGCGAAGTATATTGTTGCCCATTTTGGTCAGTTTTCGCGCATGTACAGTAAACCAGCTAGTACTTTCTTGTCCCCTCCGGATTACACCACTCTTTGCCACTTGCCACACACCGATCGTAGCATTTTGGTGAGCGGGAGCTACAATCAAACCCTAGTTGACAGCCGCGAACGATCTGTCAGAATCTACAGGCAGGAATGATTGACTATTGGGAAGTTTGGGTACAAATACAAACCCTAACATTGTTTTGTACCCCATATGGGCTACCCCACTACAGCCTACACCCTTACATTACATATATAGTTTGACACGATTGCCGTTGCAGGTGGTTTTGAACGACACATGCCAGAGTCGCATGTTGGGAATCTTCGCTGTGGAACACGGGGAAGGTGGGTTGTGTTGTATGCACACGGTGTTGGTCAATGCAGTCAAGTCGTGCTGACGCTGTTGGGAAACACCTTGCGACACCCTGCGAAGGAGGGTTTCCAACATGCAGCAGGCCAAACCAGCACCCCGAACCTCCAAATCAAACCTTGTCAAGTGTGGCTCGATGGTAGGGGTACACTGCTGATTTGCAGGTGTGGCACACCGGTGTGCCCATCGATCCTTCCAATATCGGTGTGCACTGCCGATCCCCCCTCGATCCTGCTAAGTTGCTGGGAGTTGACGCGTCCTAACATCATGAGAGGGTGCTTGTCTCGCTGCAGGCTATGAAGGAGCTTCGGAGACATCCGAACAATGCGCCTGGGTTCGTGCTCCATCCCAATGACGGAGGAGAGGTCGGCCCTGGCCACAAGTACACTAGTCCCAGGACTGGGACTATGTGGCGCATGGCATAGGTTCGTCGCATACGGCACCAAATGTGAGAGGGGAAGTGTATGGGACCTGAAAATGGAGAGAGACATCATAAATGGATAGCGTTGAGGCACGGTTGGGGGTAGTATCCCGCATGGCTGCACGAGCTGTTCTCTGCGTAAGCGGCGCATGCGGCAGCGCGCATAGGTGTGGAGCTGCTGGCTTATAAGCGCGTGTGCGGAAGTGAGCAAAGCTCTGCGAGCGGTCGTGCATGTAGTGGCAAGAGCAACAGCGAGCGCAATTGTTACTCGGAACAACAGGGTCACCCGATGGCACGGTAGCGAGGTGCCCGTATGGAGGCATCGCAGCTAGGCGAGGCGCGATGGCATGGTGCGGCAGGGCGGCAGGAGCTGCTGCGAGCGTGAGCAACGGCGCGTACGTCGATACGAATGGCGGCGCGTGCGCTAGTGCTAACCCTAATGGAGATGTCGTTGGTGGCGGGGCGCTACAAAGAAGCGACCTTTCCCCCCAAAAAAAAGATGGCGAGCTAGGGCCAGGCTAGGAATGGGCAAATGACTTGTGCAAGGGCGTATCTCATACATATGAACAGATATTGTAGTCCCTACAGCTAGCAACCTAGCCTACCAAACTGTTAACAAACATCATTTGACAGCATTAGTCATGGAGGTCGCTCGTACCTCCATGGTCCGTGCTAGTGCATCCAATTTTTGTGGTTGTTTGCAATCCTCTACATCGCGCACAAGCTTTACCTCTGGCCCCAATTCTCGCAGTCAATGTTTTACCGAATCTCCTTAGGACTGGGTCCCCTAGTGTTTTACCTGTGTTTCGTGTGGGGTTGACTTGCTCATGTCCATGACTCTCGCATGGACAAGCTCTCAGCCTGCACTCTTCCCTATGGCATACTTGGTTTTCCTCTGACTAGTTAGGGCGTATTCATAGCTTCGTGTCAAGTTGTGTTGGTGTCATCCTAGAATTTTGGAACTCACGCGATTGGTCAGAAAATTTCAACGGGCCAATCACGTGCTTTCCAAAGTTAGAGGTTGACACCAACTCATTCTTGACACAAAGTCAGGAATATGCCCTTATTTTACGACCCCTCCTCTCACAGTTTCTTCCACTCTCGTGTTTTGACGAGTCTATGTGTTTCCACACTCGTTTCCCTTGAAGTTACCCCCGGTTCCCCGTCCTCCTCCACTACCCCCTCTTCCCAGTTTCTTACTCACACTCGCTTTATCCCTTGCCCCCACTTCCTGCCCCATCTAGTATGTCGCACATCATCCCCCTTCTCTCTGTTGGGCCCGTGGAGGAGACTGTTGATCCAGTACGTAGGGTTGCACTCTTGTGTCGCAGTCTTCGCCCTAGTCCCTGCCATCACCTAGGTCGTCCTCGCAATTGCTGCAGTAGCCTTTGTTACCTCCACAGCTGGACACTAGGTGAGCTGCATCGTTATCCTGGCCTGGACATCACTAGAGGCAGAGCTAAAGACTTCAGTTCTCCTCTGCGCAGCAGCCCATTCCTCAGCCTGCTGTTCACACGCTCACGGCACCTGTCCCTGGCGAGTCCGTTGAGCCCACTTGTCCGTATGAAGAGTTGGTGGGGTGTGTCAACGTACACAGATATTTTTGAATGTGCACTGTTGTGGGCTAGGCTTATGTAGACTATATAAGGTGCATGTTTTCGTATACCCTACTCAGTCTATTCAATCTAGCCGCTCATTTCCTCGTTTTTAAAAAGCAGCTGCTGTAACAATAAGGGGACATAAGACCAGTCAAGAAAAGCAAAGCAAGCTCAGAGTGGATCACAACGTCACCACACACACCGAGCACAAGCAAAGGGCCACAAGGCCAGTTCACATGCAGAGGTATATATGCAACAACAACAGTACAGTGATCACTACCTAGCAAGAGTAAGCATGCAAGTATATATATGTAGATCGCAATACAAGCAAAGTCTACAGCAAGTGAGGAAACGTAGGCACCAGGCCTAGAGCAGTGCAGAGGCGCTGATGATCACCAGCCGGAAGGGCCTTGGTGAACACATCAGCTGTGTTGGCCCGGGTGGGCACGTGAGCGACACGAAGCTGACCACGCTGCTGCAACTCTCAAGCAAGGAAGTAACGCAGAGCGATGTGCTTCGTTCTGTGCTCCAGTCTGTGGTCCTGACACAAGGCAATGACAGCCTTGTTGTCGACGTACAGAACTGGAACAGAACGAGGCCTCTCTCCCAAGTCGGTCAGCAGGTAGGTGAGCCAGCATAACTCCTGTGCAGCCATGGCTGTGGCGTAGATCTCAGCCTCACAACTGGAGCTGAGAACAGACGACGAGCGGGTAGACCGCCACGAAACAGAGCCAGACACAAGGCTGAAGGTGTAACCCTGTGACGACTGCTGCGTAGCCAGGTCGTCAACCCAAGTTGCGTCTAAGTGCCCAGTGAGGACAACTAGGCTCCGCCCTCCAAGCACGAGCCCCATGCCCGATATACTGCACAAGTAGCGCAGTAACCTCTTCGCAGCTTCCCAGTGCACCTTTCAGTGCCTACCAGGAGCCACGTAGCGTGCCAGAAGGCCAAGAGGGTACGCAAGGTCAGGTCGAGTGCAGGACATCAGGTACATGAGGCAGCCCACTAGCTCTGGGTACGGACCACTCGGCTCTACGGACTCGTCCGAAGGTGGAGCTGAGAGCAAGTGAACTCTAGCCATAGGAGTGGACTGTGGCGAGGACCAGGTGAAGCCGAAGCGCTGAAGGACCTGCTGCACCATGTGTGACTGGGTCAGTGTGATGGTGCGCCGTGCTCTGTCCCAGGTGATCTGCAAGCCAAGGTAACTGCGTAGCTCACCCAGGTCTGTGCACATGTGTCTCTTCTGCAGCTCTGACTTCACAAGGGCGAGTGCCTCAGTGTCAGTAGTGGCAAAGACCAAGTCGTCGACATACACGAGGATGTAGAACGGCGGCAACGAAGTGTCGGTGCGCAGAAACAGCGACGGGTCAGCAGTGGAAGGGGCAAACCCAAGAGCCGCAAGTGTTGTCCTCAGTGTGTCGTGCCACTCACGAGGCGCCTGACGGAGACCGTAGACTGGCCGACGGAGGCTCCACTGGGTACTAGGAGGGAACGACCCAGTGAAGCCAGGTGGGCGGCGCAGCCAGATCTCCTCGTGTAGGCTGCCCTGTAAGAAGGCTGTGCTGAAGTCAAGAGAGTGAAGCTCGTAGTCACGCTGAGCGGCAACGTGCAGCAGCACCCGAAGAGTGGTCATCTTCGGGGTGGGGGAGAATGTCTGGAAGAAGTCAACTCCCTCTCGCTGTCTGAAGCCTCGTGCAACGTAACGAGCCTTGAAGACAGGCGGAGAACCCGGCAGCCGCTTCACCCTGAAAATCCACATGCCATATAATACGTTCGCCCCTGGAGGGGGAACTGCGTCGACGTAAGTGCATGTGGACTTCCAGGATGCCATCTCTGCGTCCATGGCTGTCTGTCATTGAGAGAAGTACTCACCCGCGATCGCCTCAGCGTAAGTGCGCGGGGTCGGGATGTCTGGTGCATCCGGGTCTCCCTCAGGGGAAAGCAGCATGGCCACGAGATGAGGTGCAGCGGCTGCAAGACACTCAAAGTCCTCCTGCCTATCCTCAAGGACGTCCGTGCCAAGATCACACTCACCCCCGACGGACGGAGGGCAGACAGACTCAGACTCAGCAACAAGACTAGCGGCGTAGTCGAGACGACAAGCAGCAGCAAAGTCAACAAGCTCAGCAACTAAGGCAGACGCAGCAGCAGACTCAAACATTGGGTCAGTGACAATAGTGGCTAACAGACGCGTGACAGTAGGGTGAGCAGCACGAAACAGGTCAGACTCAGGGTCCGGAACGTCAGGCAGAGAGGACGCAGGAGGAGATGGCAGATAAACACACTGTGGAACAGAGGAAGGACGAAGTACCATAGTGTGCGTGCCAGGAACAGGAGGCGGATGCTCATGAGGAACACGACGACTAGTGCGTCCAGTGCGAACAGGCGAGGCAGGACGGAACGCAGGCTCGCGACGCTCTGTAAGCGAGTCAGTCTGCTCAGTGTAAGGAGAGGGAGCAGGCAGTGGGGAGCCTGGCTGTAACGGGAGATTAGTAGAAGACGGGAGAGTAAGAACCTGGCGGAGCACCGAGTCAAGTGGCGGCAGAGACGACGGTGACGGTGGAGCGAAGAACAAATGCGGCGGTGCAGTACCTCCAGGACCAGCATCTCCAGGGTCTCCAACCGCTCAAGAAACGCCACCTCCAGCACCTACAGCTCCAGAGTCCGTAGCACCCCCAGCTCTGGCAGATCCAGCACCCTAAGTGCGAGCACCTCCGGGACCAGCAGGGCTCGTACCACTAGCACCTCCAGCACCAACAGCACCACCAGCTCCAGCAGCTGCAGTCCCTCCAGCTCCAGTAGCTCCAGGGTCTCCAGCAGCTCCAGAAACTCTAGCTCCAGCGCCTACTGCTCCAGAGTCCGCAGCACCACCAGCTCCAGCAGCACGCCACTCCGACGGCGGCAGTGCTGAGAGTACCACTCGCGTAGCTGCTGCGGCGAGAGAGCACCTCCAGGACTAACAGTGTCAGCTCCACCAGCACCGCAAGTGTCGACAGTCCCACCAGCTCCAGCAGCTCCAGTACCTCCAGGACGAGCACCTCCAGAACTAGTAAGACCTCCAGAGCCGGCACCCCCAGCTCCAGTGACGTCAGCAGAAGCAGAGCCTCCAGGTCCAGTGGCCCCAACACCAGCGCCTCCCGCGGCAGGGCCCCCAGCTCCAGCGGTGCGACCCTGACGGCGAGCGTACCACTCAAGCAGCTGCTGTGGGGAGAGAGGCTCACGCCGACGAGAGTGATGTGGCGAGGCACCAGTGGTGCGACTACGAAGGCGGCCGCTCCAAGGAGACTGCTCACCAGCAGCCTCAGTACCCCCAGGCGCAGCACCCCCAGACTCAGCACCCCCAGGCTCAGCACCCCCAAGCTCCTCACGCTCACGCTCAGCACCTCCAGGCTCCACACCCTCAAGCTCCGCACCCCCAGGCTCAGCACCCCCAGGCCCAGCACCACCAGACCCCGCACCCTCAGGCTCAGCACCCCCAGGCTCCTCACGCTCAGGCTCAGCACCTCCAGGCTCCGCACCCTCAGGCTCAGCACCCCCAGGCTCCGCACCCCCAACTCAGCACCCCCAGAAGCAGTACCCCGAGCAGGACCACCCCCAGCAGGACCTGAGTCACCAGTGACCTCAACAGGCTCAGTCAAGGGAGGAGGGTCTACCTGAGACACACCTGAAGGAGCAGGACCTGGAGGGGGGAGAAGGTCTACCTGGGGGGGACCTGGAGCGAGAAAGAGCGGCGGGGGGGGGGGGGGGGGACAGGGCCTGTGCGGTAGGGAAAGAGACGGTAAAAGGGGACCGACTCATCAAAGGTGACGTCCTGAGATGCAAAGACACGGCGCGAGGCGGGGTCGTAAAACTGCCAGCCAGGCGCGTCAGGGGGAAAGCCAAGGAAGACGCAGGGAATGGCGCGAGCGGAGAGCTTGTCCGCAGTGGTATCGCGGACAAAGGCACGAGCACCCCAGACCCGGAATTGAGACACGCCAATCTTCCCCGTTAAACGTAGTGTGGGCGAAGTCTCCCACAAGGAGACACGGGGCCAGAGGTTGAGCTGATGCGCGGCGTACTGGACCGCAAACGGCCACAGAAAATGGGGAGCCGCCGCATGGATCATGGAGGTACGAGCAACCTCCATGACTAAGCCAATGCGGCGCTCAGAAACCCCATGCTGCTGCGGGGAGGCTAGAAGCGTGAATGACTGGAGGATGCCCTCCTCCTCACAGAAGGCTCGCAAGAGGTCGGAGTGAATTCACCACCTCTATCAGAGTGCAGACGCAGGACAGGAAAGTCCGAGTGGAACCGCTCGCGGAGCTGGAGACGAACAGCGCGGATCCAAGGGATCAAAACAGCAGGGACGTCCCCCTTGCTGCGCAAGGGGAAGACCGTGGTGTAACGCGTGTAGTCATCGACGACCAGCAGGAAGTACCGCTCGCGGCCCTGCCCCTGGACGCGGGCTGGGCCCCACACGTCCAGGTGGAGAGTATGCAATGGAGCCTCTGTCGGAGGGAACGAGGAGGAGTGAGGAGCGGCGCGCTGCCGCCCCTCAACGCAAGGAATGCAGGGCGGCGCAGGCGAGGGTGGGAGGGAGGGCAGAGACCTGGGAAGACCAGAGACCAGGGAGCAAGAGTGCATGCCACGAAGGCGGGGCAGGGAGGGGTGACCAAGGCGGTGGTGCCAAAGGAGAGTCTGGTGCGACAGGCGGCGACACTCACACTGGGTAGCTACCTGAGCGGACGCGTACAGCTGAGGAGACAAAGGGTGCGCGACAGAGTGGTGAGGGTGTACAGACTCGACCCAGGCTCACGTGTGAACGTGGCCAGGTGGCGGCCAGTCCGAGAGCACGTGCAGATCGCCACACGCTGTCCTCCAGGAGTAAAGGTGTCAACCCAATGATCCTGAAGGACGGCGTTGCTCACCAGGTTCGTAGAGAACGAGGGGATGTGGAGACCTGACAGCTCACCAGACGGGACCGCCGGACACGGGAGCACAGTGGAGGAGCGAGCAAGCACTGGGCCCCTAGAGAGGTCAACCAGTGAGACACGGACAGGTGCAGGGAGGGGAGTGACTGTGGTACTGTCGCGAAAGAAGCAACGGGAAGCACCAAAGTCAAGTGTAAAGGTGTGCAAGGCCTGAGCCGACGCAGTACCAGGGAGAGCAGACTCACTAGCACCTAGGGCTGCAGTCTCTATACCTGGGTCAGGCGGCACACACAAGTAGCAGTCATCATCAGCACTAACAGTCATTGCATACATGGCAGCAAGAATCGCATCATAGTCAAGATCAAAGATAGGAACATCACGCCTAAGCAGGTCTGCCCAGGGGGGGAACTCAGTAGCGTCAGGAAACATGTCGCGCCAGGCGTCGCTAAGCCGAGAGAAGCAGCGGTACTCAGTGTGAAACTTGCCGCATGGCTGACCAGCGTGGGCGCCTGAGCGATTGCGAAATGGGAGGAAGCTTGTGACTGGGGGCTGCTTTAGTAGGCTTACTAGATTGTGAGATTCGGGGTGCGGCTAACGCTCGACTAAATACTCGCTCATAACGCTCGAACGAACGGAGTAGTCTTGGGAAGCAGCCACCGACGCGGTGATTAACGGTTGGTTTGCGGCGATCGAATGGGGTGAGCGTGGGCGACAATGAGTGAGGTGCGGCGAACCTGCGATGGGTTGGGCAGGGGTTTGCACCGAAGGCGATTCGCTTCACGCGGAATTGCTGTGAGCGAAATTGGCGATCAAGCCCTAGGAAGGAGAGATCATGCCCCGTGTAAGTTCAAAGCTGAATGCGAGAAGATCTATCCGATATTAGCATAACCTGGTTTCATACAATAAAAAAGATATCACTAGTGTGCGTATTGTTCATCGCATGTTTTGAGCTGTTCTTGTTGAGCAGGCAAATTTTGAGACGGGAAGAAAGCGGAAAACGCGCCCCCTAAAATTGCTAGTCGTTTCCATTGCCCGTGCCATTCCTAGCACCTCTCTTGCGATTAAAAGATAGATCGTAGCTAGGATCACCTCAGTAAGGTTCACACAAAATGTGTGGTAGTGTTGGGCCCTTGACCTCTGATCACAGTGAGTATAAAATGACTGATATGAATAAGACAAGCAAACACAATCGTATAAATATGAGTACAAGAGGAATACCAAACGTCCTAGCTAGCCATATACCTCTAACATTGTCAGAGGTCCACTGGGGATCCCCGATGATCCTAGGGAAGGGTTACAGGCATGTCGGCCTGGGGGGTTATGGGCGCACTCACCCGCTATACAAACAAGCCCTTTTATCCCAGTGGTTAGTGACTGGGATTCTGACAAACATTCCCTTACTCAAAATTAAAATCCAACCGTGCGACTCGTACAGTTACGAAAATGTTCCCGCCTTTATCCTCACTCCTTCAGTTGCCCAATGTTTTCTGCTCCCATGGTCCAGATCCTTTCCAACCGTTCGCGTCGCTTCGACCTTTCGCCTTCGTACTCTCTTCGATGGTCTTCGTTCTTACTATAGGTAGGAATGCACAATGCAGCTTCTTAGTTTACTATTTGTAACACCCCCCTTCATTCCTCGCTGTAGCAAGTCTTGACCCGCTTGACCACTCCGCTGAGTTTGAAGCAGTGCTGGTTACTGCTGTCGTGGCAGTCGCCACGCGAGGAAGTTAGCTGCCATGTCACCCTTCGGTCAGTAGGTTAGGTCATTCTTGCCCTTGTCAATTTCGTCTTTGACGAAGAAGTACCGCAGCGCGATGTGTTTGGTGCGGTTGACGAATACAGGTTTCTTCACGATTCAGATCACGCTTCGGTTGTCGTAGAGCAGACGAGATGTCTGCGTGGTTGGAATTTTTGCCTCTTGCAGGAGTTCCTGCAGATAAAGTCATTCGCGAACTGCTGCTGTTGCGGCGATGCATTCAGCTTCAGCTGATGACACGACAACCAGTTCCTGCTTCTGCGAGTTCCAGGAGATTGGTCCTGTCGGCTCAAGACTAAACAGGAACCCAGTTCTGGACCGTCGATTGTCTGGGTGAGCTGCATGACCGGCATCCACGCAGCCGATGAGGTTGGAGGATGGGGTTGTTACTGTTGAGTACCAGAGCTTAATGCTGGGCGTGGAGACAAAGAAATGCTAGGCGTACTGAAGATCTAGAAGATTCTTAGCCCTGGGCTTGCGCGAGTACTGAGCCAGTTGGCTCGCGACGTAAGAAAGGTAAGGTCTGCCTGTAGCAGAGGCAAAGAGCAGGCAGCCCAATTGCTGCTGGTAAGTCTGAATCCCAGCAGGGGATAGGGCTTTGTTGATGGGTTTGTGGTTCGGTCCAGGAGTGCTGTTGGAGTGGAGAGTGGTGCAAGCGTAATGTTGAAGCGTTTGCCAAGCTCCTCTGCGTACTGGGCTGCCGAGAGGTTAAGGACTTCTGGTGCGTAGGAGATGTTAAGGCCGATAAGCTGCTTTACGTTGTAGTTGGAGGTGATGTCGACACGCACTGCTAGGTTCTTTTCGAGCTGTTCAAGCAGTTCGTTGCTTGACCCTTTGTCGACGTAGACCGTGAGAAGAATGTAATCCCCGCGGAAATGCGTTACATCCCTGGATGATGAGGCAGCTGCCTGAAGCCATTTTCGAGGAGAATGTTGTGCAAGTACTACTTCCAGAGCCTCAGCGCCTGTTTAATCCCGTAGAGGGATTTTTGCAGCATGCACACACGCGAGTCCCCTTCGCCGATTGTGTTCGGCTGATCCACGTAAATTGCTGCATCCACTAACGCATAGAATTATGCGTTCTTCACGTTGATTTGTCAAAGCGGTAAGTGCGTCGCGTTGGCGATGGCGACTAAGATTCTGATGGAGGTGTGATGGCTGGCCGGTGCGAATGTTTGGTCGAAATCGATGTTGTGCCTTTGATGGTAGCCGCGTACAACCCAATGCGCATTGAAGCGCTCAATTGTGCCACCCGCTGCGGTCTTCATGCGAAAGACCCATTTTCCGGAGAAGATTCTTCTCTCTTTGATTGCGGCGTTGTCAATCAGCACACAGGTGTCGCGGGATTCGAGCGCCCTGATTCTTGCATCCATTGCCTCGCGCCATTCTTACTATTTGCGATTGGCGCTTGGCGTGGATTCTTGGGCTCGATGACACGTGTCACTGTTGAAGTGGCGGCGTGAAGCCCTAGAAGCTGCAGCCCTGAGACGGTGCTGTCATGGAGATGCTGCGGAATAACCTCCTCCACGTCATCATCGTCATTCTCTGGTTCAGGTGGCGGTTGTGGCGTTGCGCCTCTTCTGTTTCATCATGTTCCACCGACTCCTCTTCTGTTTCCTCATCCGTATTATCACTGATGTGGCGATCGCCTCCTATGAATTCGCCTCTGGTGTCTTGCTCCAGGATGGCTACTGCGGCTTTGCCTTCGAGCGTGGCATAGCTGTGCCTGTCATGTGCATAAACCCGGTTCGCGTTCGTCTACTCATCTTCGCGGAACTGAGCGAGATTGAGCCGCTCGTAGAAGTTTATATTCCGCGCGTTTGTGATTATCTTGCTGATGAGATCCAGAATGAGCCACGCCTTGTATTCGTGGCTGATATTGAGGCGGATTCCCAGCGCGTGTGACTTGCGAATTTGCCGATGGTTGATGCCGACTGGCGGTATTGCACATTGTACCCCCGCACGCGGAGCATGGAAGTGTCGCCCTTGGTTCTTGTCTACTTCATGTGCGGGGACGAATTGCTGGTGATGGCAGTGGTTGATATGAGATTGTGCACCCGTACGGCGTGGTCCATCGCGTACGTCCAGTATGTCGGGGGAAGCTCCGACTGCTTCAGTAGCGCCCGCACGTTTGTCATGAGTGTGCAGATTGTGCGTCCAGTGACGCCTTGGTGTGGATGCGCGTAGGGTAGGGAGATGTGGTGCTCGGTTCCTTTCTGCGCCAAGTAATCTTGCAGCTCCTTGTTGCGGAACTCTGCTGTTCGGTCCGTTTTCCAGACTGTTAATTTCTTCCGAGATTGCTGCTACGCGCGCGCCAGCCAGAGGCGGAAGACCTCGTACGCCCTGCTGCAGAGTTCAACATTGACTACCCACATGTAGCGGGTTCTCACTTTAACGAATGTAAGTGTGTACTGCTCATCGTTGAGCACGTAGTGGCCGACGATGAGAAAATCACCGTACACCTTGTGCAGCTTTGGGTAGCGGTTGGTTCCCGGCTCCAGTAGGGGGAACGGCTGGTGGCATAGCGCTGCATCGGGACAGACGGTGCAATTGAGTGAGTGTGATGTGCTTCTCACATCGTAGCCGTCAGGGTGCACGAGGGCGGCAGGCGCAAATATTCCTGCCTCGATGCAATGTTTCAGCATAGCGAGCGAGGGGTGACCGATGCGCTGAAGCCAAAGGTCGTCACTAACGTGGAATCCAGAGGCGCACGCACTGCTTTTGGGTCTTCTTCTGGTACTGGGGTAGGTTCCGCCGGTGCTTCTTCCTCTTCTTCGTCTTCATCGCTCGCCGTCGTCAGCTTCAGTCCCCAGAACTCTCTGTCGAGTATCACAGAGAGTGGGATGTTCGTCCCGGGAATGGTGCCGGGGACGAAGGCAGATTCGCGTGGCTTGAGATCGGGTCCGTAAACTATGCAACCTGGGGTCGAGGGCTCATTCCCCCAGTCGATGGTGTCCCAAGGGTCGCGATGTGGCTGGATGTTAGGTGGGGGTTGCGTAGGTGCGGGAAGGCGTGGAGGGCAGCCGAGCGGAATAATAGGCAAAAGTGCCGCGCACTTTGGCAATGCTTTTCCAGCGAAACTCTTCGGCTTCGTGGCACGCCAGCTCCTCTTCCTGCGCCACAGTGAATGTTTTCGTGGGGTCTCGCCAGTGGGGGTACAGCTTCAGAAAGTCTTCTTTCGTGTAGGGTCGTGCTACTCCGCGCGCGTTGAAAGTTGAGAGGGGGGTTCTGGTTGGGGCCGAAGACACCCCGTGTAACTTCAAAGTTGAATGCGAGAAGATCTATCAGATATTAGCATAACCTGGTTTCATACAATCAGATAGATATTGAAAACAACACATGAAAATACATCATAGGAGAATGACAATGACAATGACCTCTCCGCCATGGATTCCTACTGACGGCTTTAAGGAGCTTGTTTGTGAAGGCAACGTGTCAGTTGGTAACATTGACTACGGTTTCGGAACCGCCTTCCTGTTACGAAGCTATTGGTACATTTCTCGTGTCCAAGTGACGGACATTGTACCTTATGCTCTATGGGGTTCCGATTTCTAATCAGCTGCTAACTCCGAGATCTCACGTCAGTCCCTATGGCTGCTTGGCGCGTCAAAGTTCAGGAATGACTCCTGTTCATTAAGTCGACAACAAGGGACTCGGCGAGGATTTCGTCTTCCCAAGTCATTGGTCTGCTATGCAATACAAGATCACGGGAGCAGGCTACTCTCAAGGTATAAGGATATAAATAACGACAATGGTGGTGCTAATGCTATGCTCATACCGTGGCTTTCACCTTAAGGAGGCTTTCAATTTACGCCGTGTCATCATTGCACTATATCCGGGGATGACTACCAGGAACGGGGGGGTCCGCAATACTGATGGCTCTGCTGGTGTCACTGAGGACAAGCCGTGTCATCATTGCACTATATCCGGGGATGACTACCAGGAACGGGGGGGTCTGCAATACTGATGGCTCTGCTGGTGTCACTGAGGACAAGCACATGGAGGTGCCGGTGGTTGTTTACACTTCAGCTACTTCGGCCGTAAAGCGTACAACTGACCTGTTCATAGAGGCGGATAAAGATGCGCTTCAGCCAGCTGGGTCGACGCAAGGTAGGCGGGAGGCGGTTCGGGGCTTGCTTACTTCTGCCACTGGCTACATGTCAGAGTTAACGGAAGGCGGAGTTAAAGTGACCGCTACCAGTGGAACTGCTAGCATTACCCTACACAAAGGAAAAGATGCAGTGGTCAACAAACCTTCAAAGACTACCGACGAGGAGGAGGATGATAAAATCCTCAGTGACGACCAAGAAGAGCGTTACGATGCGCGGGCGAAGAGCGAAGTTGTGCAGCTGATTCGCTTCGCCATTGTCCTGTTGATTCAAGTCAGAGACCACGCGGGTGTAGACGACGCTCCGTGCACTATTCAATCTGTGGAAGAAGGACCTGAACATGGGTACCAGCATCACCAGCAGCTCCAGAACCTCCAGCGCCAGCACCTCCAGTACCAGCGTCACCAGCAGCTCCAGAACCTCCAGCGCCAGCACCTCCAGTACCAGCGTCACCAGCAGCTCCAGAACCTCCAGTGCTAGGGCCTCCAGCGTCTGCACCTCCAGTAGCTCCAGAACCTCGAGCGCTAGTTCCTCCCGTACCAGCGCCACCAGCAGCAGCACCCCCAGAACTGGCACCTCCAGCCCCAGGGTCTCCAGCCTCAGTGTCTCCAGCAGCAGCACGTCTAGAACCGGAGTCTCCAGCCTGAGTGTCAGCAGCAGCAGCACCCCTAGACCCAACACCTCCAACCCCAACAACTCAAGTACCTCCAGTATGAGCACCTCTAGGACTAGCGACTCCAGCACCTCCAGCAGACAAAGTACCAGCACCACTCCCAGCTCCAGTGACGTCAGCAGAAGTGCCCCCAGGGGCAGAGCCCCGAGCTCCAGCAGCGCGACCCTGACGGCTAACGTACCACTCGTGGAGGTGCTGTGGGGAGAGAGGCTCATGCCGATGCGTGTGACTACGTATGCGGCCACTCCAAGGAGACCGCCCACCAGCAGCCTGAGTACCCTCAGGCGCAGTACCCCCAGGCTCAGCACCCCCAGACCCAGCACCCCCAGGCTCCTCACGCGCAGGCTCAGCACCCCCAGACTCCGCACCCCCAGACTCAGCACCCCCAGGCTCCTCACGCTCAGGCTCAGCACCTCCAGGCTCAGCACCTCCAGGCTCCGCACCCTCAGGCTCAGCACCCCCAAGCTCCACACCCCCAGGCTCAGCACCCCTAGAAACAACACCCCGAGAAGGACCACCCCAAGCAGGACTTGAGTCACCACTGACCTCAACCGGCTCAGTCAAGGGAGGAGGGTCTACCTGAGACACACCTGAAGGAGCAGGACCTGGAGCGGGGAGGGGGTCTACCTGGGGAGGACCTGGAGCGAGAAAGAGCGGCGGGGGGGGGAGAGGGGCAGTGCGGTAGGGAAAGAGACGGTAAAAGGGGACCGACTCGTCAAAGGTGACGTCCTGAGACGCAAAGACATGGCGCGAGGCGGGGTCGTAAAACTGCCAGCCAGGCGCGTCAGAGGGAAAGCCAAGGATAACATTAGCAACGGGAGCTAGACTACGGGCTAGGCACGGGTGCTCGTGTGATCTCTGCGTTCTCGGTTCCTTAGTCGTTTTCCTAGTGCACACATTGCTTGCTAGTTCACAAGGCAATTTGGCAAGAGTTTCACTAAGAAAGGTTGACAACAATGATACAATGAAGTTGGCAAGGCAAGACTACATCAGAGCTAGCATGCAAGCAGGACGACTGCCAGCGCAGCACGGTCGACCGCGTGCCAGCACGACTGTTATAGTCACAAAAGGCTTCAATAGGCTTCAATATGCCTAGAACCAAAGATAGAGTGCGCAGTCAGATTTTTGCACAGCGGCTTCAAACGATCATAGCGATCTGGTCACAGCTCCAATTGACCTCATTCAACTTGGATCTGGAGCGTCTTAACGTGCCCTACAATAGGCAATTTAGATCGCATGATTTCATCAAGAATTGACGACACAGCGTCGGATTGAACGAACGGCACTATGGCAGCAACATAGTCTTAGGACGCACAATTACGAAGCACTAGGAAGAGTTACGAGTTGGGAAGGACTCCCAGCTCCTACAAACCCCAAGAGCCGAGGTACAGTGATGGGGAACAGTGCCACACTGTCCCCAACCAAGAAGGGTCTCGAAACTACCCTTCACAAGGGTCTACACCAACTGAAATGTTACACTACACTTTGTAATGTAACTATCTTCAATATCTTGAGGTGTAGCCTTTTGGCGAGCTTCGAAAAACACTTGAAGCTTGAACCAAGGCTCGGGTTCTTCATCACAAAACTCATCCTTGAGTTCTTGATGGGTCTGCTGCACACACCTGCGACACGCCGAACGTTCGACAAGCGACAAAATAGAAACCGCGCACGACAAAATAGAAACCGCGCGGGACACACAAAATAACCGCGTAATACGCGGCTAGCGATAACTCGCTATTGACTCGACACACACACTTGACATCATGACCCATCATTCACACACTATTATAAGCATGAAATATATATTTATTTCATGCACTCATACCACTCCATGCACACACGCATGCATGCACACGCACACGGACAACAAGCCGAGTGCAAACCGTAGGTTGCACCAACAAACTCCCCCTCGGGTTGTTGGCCATAGAATCTGCTCCTCTCAGTTCAGAGCCATCCCGGCCAGCTTGCAACACTTCCAGTGCTGCTGCTCCACCAGCCTCTTAGTCATCATGTCTGCCGGCTGCCCCGTCGTCTTCACGTAGCGCAGCTCAACTTCACCCGCGGCCACCATGCTCCTCGTCCAGTGCCACTTCACCCTCATGTGCTTGGTCAGACCATGTAACACAGGGTTCTTGGCTAGAGCTATGGCTCCCTGGCTGTCACAATAGAGTGGGGTAGGTCCTTGCTGCTCCTCCCCCAATTCAGCCAGCAAACGCCGCTGCCACACAATCTCCCGTACGGCACGGAAGAGTGCCATGTACTCGGACTCCACCGAGCTCAAAGCTTGGTCAACCTGCTTCTTGCTCTCCCAAGCAGTTGGGCCTCCACCAACACAGCAGATGAAGCCTCCCACACTTGTCATATCCTCTGGTTCCGATGCATAGGATGCATCCGAGAAAGCGGTGAGGAACAAACGCCCGGGTTCCACACCATCCGCGCCCTTTTGGCGCCTTTGCGCCGCCGCCGAGTATTGCAGCCCAACGGTCGGTGTTTGGCCAAGGTACTTGGCCACCCTCATTCCAGCTGCTACCTGCTCCTCATTAGGGCATTGCACCACCCTAGCCAGCTGCCCGGTAGCAAACGCGACATCCGGTCGTGTGTTGACCGCCGCATACATGAGGCTGCCCACCAATGAATGAAAACGGCGCCTCTCCTCTTCTCCAACACTCTCCTCCTCTGGTCCCTTCACACACTTGAACCCAGAGGGGAATGGAGTAGCCACATGGCCTTCACTCTGCCCAAAGTTGGCAGCCAATGCCTCCAGGTACTTCCGTTGGTGCACCCGCATGCACCGCTTCTCCACGTCTCGTTCGATGTGGAGTCCAAGGTAGAAGTTCACGTCCCCAAGGGACTTGCACTTGAACTTGTCTTGCAGCTTCAGCATCACCTCCTTCACAAGGTTAGAGGAGGGTGAGAAGACCAGGATGTCGTCCACGTACACCACCATGAAGCTCCTCTGCTCCCCCTCGCCAAGCATGAACAAGGAGTGATCGGCCGTTGAGGGAGTGAAGCCGATCTCCTCCAACACTTCGCGCAGCTTCAGGTACCACTGCCTAGGGGCCTGCTTCAGCCCATAGAGGGCCTTCTTCAGCTTCCACACTCTGCCGCTGCCATCGTCAAACCCCTCTGGCTGCGCCATGAAAATCTCCTCCTCGAGGATTCCGTTGAGGAACGCCGTGACGATGTCTAGCTGCTTCACCACCCATCCTTTGATCGCGGCTCCCGCGAGTAGGGTTCGCAGCGTCGTCGGCTTCACCATAGGAGCAAACAGCTCCTTGTAGTCCACATTCTCCTTCTGCTGGTACCCCTTGGCCACCAGCCTAGACTTGTAACGCTCGATCTTGCCGTCGGCATCGGACTTGATCTTGAAGAGCCACTTGGACGTAATCGCCGTACGCCCCTCCGGTAGCTCCACCAACTCGTACGTGTCGTTCTCCTCAATGCTCTTCAGCTCACTCTCCATGGCCTTCTTCCACTCCTCAGCATCATCACTCTCCAAGGCTTCCTTGAGAGTTGCTGGTTCTCCCGGCATCTCCACCGGAGAGAAGAACGCGAAGGCACACTCCTCGTAGTCGCTTTCCTCGTCGTCTCCGACCATCATTGCCGCTCCAGCTAGGGCCGTCTTGCCCTGCTTCCCCGGCGCATCGTAGGTCAGCCTATTAGGGGCTTGGACTCTCCTCTTGCCCCTTCCTTCCTCAGCTGCAGGGACTTGAAGGCCTTGGCGTTGCTGCGGTGTGGTGCGGTTCCGTGGAGCACTCGTAGTGCGGGAAGGGAGCGTCGGTGCACGTTCGCTCACTTGCTGCACCTCCTCCTCCTCCTCTTCCTCTGCATCATTGGCCTCCTCTCCCCCATTCACAAGGGAAGATTGCCTCGTGGTGGTGCTGCATGAACTTGCAGTCCCTGCTCACCATGAACTTCTTGGTGAATGGGTCCCAAAGAAGCCACCCCTTGCTGTTTTGAGCCATGCCCAAGTGCACGGCCCACACCGCCTTGGCACCAAGCTTGTTGTGCCGAAGATGCTTAGGTACGAGCGCCATGCACATGCACCCGAACACCCGAAGCATATCCACCTTTGGCTTCCTGCCAAGCCACTCCCCATTTGTCTGTTCCCACATGAGTCAAAACTCTGTTCTTGGCCACACACGCGCTCCGCACCGCATCAGGCCAGAAATAGTCGGGTAGCCCGGCTTCAATGAGCAACCCACGTGCCGCTTCCGTGATCGTTCGGTTCGCTCGCTCAGCGATGCCGTTCATTGCAGGGGAGTATGGCATGGTGAGGGAGTGCCGAATACCATTCTTCTTCAGCCACAACCCAAACTCCTTGCTCAGGAACTCTCCCCCACGATCGGTGCTTATCGTCTTACATCGGTGCTTACATGTACTTTCAAGATCAAGTCCGATGCCGACGGCAAGATCGAGCGTTACAAGTCCAGGCTGGTGGCCAAGGGGTACCAGCAGAAGGAGAATGTGGACTACAAGGAGCTGTTTGCTCCTATGGTGAAGCCGACGACGCTGCGAACCCTACTCGCGGGAGCCGCGATCAAAGGATGGGTGGTGAAGCAGCTAGACATCGTCACGGCGTTTCTCAACGGAATCCTCGAGGAGGAGATTTTTATGGCGCAGCCAGAGGGGTTTGATGATGGCAGCGGCAGAGTGTGGAAGCTGAAGAAGGCCCTCTATGGGCTGAAGCAGGCCCCTAGGCAGTGGTACCTGAAGCTGCGCGAGGTGTTGGAGGAGATCGGCTTCACTCCCTCAACGGCCGATCACTCCTTGTTCATGCTTGGCGAGGGGGAGCAGAGGAGCTTCATGGTCGTGTACGTGGACGACATCCTCATCTTCTCACCCTCCTCTGACCTTGTGAAGGAGGTGATGCTGAAGCTGCAAGACAAGTTCAAGTGCAAGTCCCTTGGGGACGTGAACTTCTACCTCGGGCTCCACATCGAACGAGACGTGGAGAAGCGGTGCATGCGGGTGCACCAACGCAAGTACCTGGAGGCATTGGCTGCCAACTTTGGGCAGAATGAAGGCCATGTGGCTACACCCTTTCCCTCTGGGTTCAAGTGTGTGAAGGGACCAGAGGAGGAGAGCGTGGGTGAAGAGGAGAGGCGCCGTTTTCACTCGTTGGTGGGCAGCCTCATGTACGCGGCAGTCAACACACGACCGGATGTCGCGTTTGCTACCGGGCAGCTGGCTAGGGTGGTGCAATGCCCTAATGAGGAGCAGGTAGCAGCTGGAATGAGGGTGGCCAAGTATCTTGGCCAAACACCGACCGTTGGGCTGCAATATTCGGCAGCGGCACAAAGGCGCCAAAAGGGCGCGGATGGTGTGGAACCCGGGCGTTTGTTCCTCACCGCATTCTCGGATGCCTCCTATGCTTCTGAACCAGAGGACATGACAAGTGTTGGAGGGTTCATTTGCTGTGTTGGTGGAGGTCCAACTGCTTGGGAGAGCAAGAAGCAGGTGGACCAAGCTTTGAGCTCGGTGGAATCCGAGTACATGGCACTCTTCCGTGCCGTACGGGAGATTGTGTGGCAGCGGCGTTTGTTGGCTGAATTGGGGGAGGAGCAGCAAGGACCTACCCCACTCTACTGTGACAGCCAGGGAGCCATTGCTCTAGCCAAGAACCCCGTGTTGCATGGCCTGACAAAGCACATGAGGGTGAAGTGGCACTGGACAAGGAGCATGGTGGCCGCGGGTGAAGTCGAGTTGCGCTACGTGAAGACGACGGGGCAGCCGGCAGACATGATGACTAAGAGGCTGGTGGAGCAGCAGCATTGGAAGTGTTGCAAGCTGGCCGGGATGGCTCTGAACTGAGAGGAGCAGATTCTATGGCCAACAATCCGAGGGGGAGTTTGTTGGTGCAACCCTACGGTTTGCACTCGGCTTGTTGTCCATGTGCGTGTGCGTGCATGCGTGTGTGCATAATATATATATTTCATGCTTATAATAGTGTGTGAATGATGGGTCATGATGTCAAGTGTGTGTGTCGAGTCAATAGCGAGTTATCGCTAGCCGCGTATTACGCGGTTATTTTGTGTGTCCCGCGCAGTTTCTATTTTGTCGTGCGCGGTTTCTATTTTGTCGCTTGTCGAACGTTCGGCGTGTCGCAGGTGTGTGCAGCAGACCCATCAAGAACTCAAGGATGAGTTTGTGGTGAAGAACCCGAGCCTTGGTTCAAGCTTCAAGTGTTTTTTGAAGCTCGCCAAAAGGCTACACCTCAAGATATTGAAGATAGTTACATTACAATTTGTAGTGTAACATTTCTATGGGTGTAGGCCCTTGTGGAGGGTAGTTTCGAGACCCTTCTTGGTTGGGGACAGTGTGGCACTGTTCCCCATCACTGTACCTCGGCTCTTGGGGTTTGTAGGAGCTGGGAGTCATTCCCAACTCGTAACTCTTTCTAGTTGTTCGTAATTGTGTTTCAAAGACTATGTTGCTGCCATAGTGCCGTTCGTTCAAACCAACGCTGTGTCGTCAATTCTTGATGAAATCGTGCGATCTAAATTGCCTAGTGTAGGCGACTTTAAGGGGCTCCAGATCCAAGTTGAATGAGGTCGATTGGAGCTGTGACCAGATCGCTATGAACGTTTAAAGCCGCTGTGCAGAAATCTGACTGCGCACTCTATCTTTGGCTCTAGGCACATTGAAGCCTATTGAAGCCTATTGTGACTATAACAAGTGGTATCAGAGCGCCTTGGAGCAGCTACGACGATGGCTGGACCTGAAGAGAGGGGTGGCAGAGGTGCTGGAGGCAATGGAGAAGCCCAAGCACAAGGCCAAGCCCGTGATTCAGCCACGTCTGGAACTCCAATAGCATGTCCGACTTCTTGGCGTTCGGCCTCACCCACACGTAGCGGGACTTACGGTCCTTCAGCAGCAAGAAGTACAGGCTGCCATCCTTGGCAGCCACGCGGAACGGCCCACACAGGTCGAGGTGCACTACGGCCAGCACGTCGTCGGCGTCGGAGCCTTGGTCGGGGAAGGTGTGCCTCGCCAGCTTCCCGCCGACACACGAGACACACCGTAAATCGGTGCCCGTCGCCGACTTGAGGTCCAGCCCAATAGCGACCTCGTTCTTTGCCGAGCTCCTGATGGTGTCCATGCCGACGTGTGCAAGCCGAGCATGCAGCCTGTCCGGCGTCGACCTCGTCTTCGAGACGATCGCCCGCAGGGCCACAACCTCCGGCGTGGGTGACGTCGACTTCGTCGAGCAGGGACGCAGGTCGGTGCAGAGGACTCGCCCAGAGTACGTCGCCCGACCAAGCACCTCTCCTGCTGCCGAGACGAGCAGCATCCCGTCGCCGTCCTCGTGCAGCTTTCCGCCATGCTCCTTCAGCTGGCCGGACGACAGCAGGTTTGCCCGCACACCCGGGACGTACAGTACGTCGGGGATGAGCACCTGCTTCCCGGCCTCGCCTTGCAGGGCAACAGTGCCGCGGCCCTGGACGTCCTGCAGCGCCCCATTGAAGCCACGCACGTGCTTCACGTCGCCGCTTGGCCCCAAGTCGACGAAGGCGTCCTTCGTCCCCATCAGGTGGTGGGAGCAGCCGCTGTCGAGCAGGACCACCGCCGGATTCGCCTGCACAGCTGCCGCCACCGCCTGGAAGTCCTCGCCGGCCTCCGGCGCCAGCGAGACGGTCGGCTCCACGACGCCGACCAGAGAGCACGACGCCGACTTGTCGTCCTTCCCCTTGCCGCCAGCAGAGGAGTCGGCGTCCTTCGCCGAGGTCGACGACAACTGCTCGAACTCCCGCGGCCACCCTTGGCGTCGTCGTCGTCGGAGTCACTGCGGTCGGGGCACTCGAAGGAGAGGTGGTCGGGGTCGCCGCACAGCCAGCACTCCCGACGTCGACTTCCTCCTCCTCGGCCGTTGTCCTTGGTCGACTTCTTCTTGTCGACTTCCTTGGCCGACTTCGAGCCACTGCTACCACCGCCGCCAGACTGTCCACGCTGCCCCGGTCGACCGCCTTGCTTCGCCGGGGCGACGTAGTTCACCTGCGCCAAGAGCTCTTGGGACCGCTCGGCCTCCTGCATCGCCTCGTCCTGTAGGATGTACGAGGTCAACGTGTCCTCGTTGAGCGTCGCCCGCGTGCTTGGCGCCATCGACAGCCGCTTCAGCAGGTTGTAGCTGCTCGGGAGTCCCTGCATGACATGGGTGACGTACGACGCCGTCGAGTACTCCGCGCCGGCCATCCTGATGGTGGCAAGAATCCGCCGAGCTCGGTTGCAGTAGTCCGTCGCGGTCTCCTGGTCGCCCATACGCAGGTGCGTCAGCTGCCCTTCAAGCAGGGTGATGAACAAGTCGTCGGTGACTTGGTAGGTCGACTCGATGAAGTGCCACGCCCGGTGGCCGGCGTCGATGTGCTCCCTGCACGACTTCAGGGCGATTTGCACGCCTGGCGAGCAGCACTGCGAGATGACCGTGAAGGTCAGCAGCTGCACGGCGCGAAACTCAGCACGCAAGTCGGGGTCATCCGGCGTCGCCACGGTACCACGAGCAAAGTTGATCAGCCCGGCCATCTCCAGCTGGGGCTCGATGGCTTCCTTCCAGGTGAGAATGTCGGGTCGACCGACCAGCAGGGGAGTCACCAAGATCCTATCCGGCGTAAACTTGAAGTAGTCGTAGCTCGGTGCAATCCCGCCTGCTGTCACCTGGGTCGCCGACATCGGCACAGATCCACTTCGTCGACCTCCGATGTCACCTTGCGAGCCCTCTGCAGCCGCCGACGACCGCATCCCTTGCGTCCGAACACCGCCGACTTCATCCGCGTGAATCACACCATGCTGCCTCGATGACGTGCCTCCCGCACTGCTGCCGACTTGGTCGCCCCCGGCGTTGACGCCCACGTCGACGCCGCCTTCGTCGTTCACCGGTCGAGGAGACGCGCGCCGAGAAGGGTGCTCTGTCGCACACACGGAACGGATGCCAGCGTCGACGACCGCCCAAGGGATGTCGCCGAACTCCTTCGCCTCATGGCGTCTCCTCGCACTCTCCAGCCGTGCCTCCAGGGTGTCCACCACCCCCGTGTCCATAGTGACTATCGCACAGCTGCCGGCCTACGAACAACTTAGGTAAGGTGCCTACTAAGTCGACTAGACTGAAAGGTAAGTCGTTGTGCCGTCCACGCTCACCGCACCATGCGGAGATAACTATAGCAACGGGAGCTAGACTACGGGCTAGGCACGGGTGCTCGTGTGATCTCTGCGTTCTCGGTTCCTTAGTCGTTTTCCTAGTGCACACACTGATCAGCCACGTCGACCTCGGGATACCACCACCGAGGTCGTCCTCGCCAAAACCACTTGGCCGACTGTCGCGCACCTCCGCAGGGCTTCGTCACCCCAGTAACCTGGTCGACCGGGCAACCAGGTCGACCAGAGGCTCCTGTGCGTGCCCGTCGACCACCCAGGTCGACGACCACTTCCAGTCGACCTCACCAGGTCGACCACTGCCTCTGGTATGTGCCGGTCGACCTCCCAAGTCGACGGCCACCTCCAGTCGACCTCCCCAGGTCGACCACTGCCCCCTGGTCGACCAGCCCTAGGTCGACGTCACTCCTGGTCGACCAGAAGGTCTGGTCGACTTACCAGGTCGACCAGAAGGTCTGGTCGACTTCCCAGGTCGACCACCCGAAGTTGGCGCCCTCCCGAAGTCGGCGCCCATGCAGTGGCTCCCCGTGCAGGTCGACCAACCTCGTCGACCAACTCGCCCAATCTTGCAGGTCGGCTGCACCCTACACCCGACCACGAAGTCGGCTCCGCCCAAGCGAGGATGGGGCCAACACACAACTCCCGTTGACAGGGGATCTGCCTGGGGAGGACCCGGAGCGAGAAAGAGCGGCGGGGGGGGGAGAGGTGCAGTGCGGTAGGGAAAGAGACGGTAAAAGGGGACCGACTCGTCAAAGGTGACGTCCTGAGACGCAAAGACATGGCGCGAGGCGGGGTCGTAAAACTGCCAGCCAGGCGCGTCAGAGGGAAAGCCAAGGAAGACGCACGGAATGGCGCGAGGGGAGAGCTTGTCCGAAGTGGTATCGCGGACAAAGGCACGAGCACCCCAGACCCGGAATCGCGACGCATCGCCAACCTCCCCCGTCCAACGTAGTGTGGGCAAAGATTCCGGCACGGAGACACGGGGCCAGAGGTTGAGCTGATGCGTGGTGCAGACCGCAAACGGCCACAGAAAATGGGGGGCAGCCGCATGGATCATGGAAGTACGAGCGACCTCCATGACTAAGCCAATGCGGCGCTCAGCAACCCCATTCTGCTGCGGAGAGGCCGGAAGCGTGAACGACTGGCGGATGCCGTGCTCTTCACAGTAGGCTCGCAAGAGGTCAGAGGTGAACTCACCACCTCTGTCAGAGTGCAGACGCAGGACAGGAAAGTCCCCCTTGCGCTGCAGGACCGTGGTGTAACACGTGTAGTTGGCGACTACCAGCAGGAAGTACCGCTCGCGGCCCTGCCCCTGGACGCGGGCTGGGCCCCACACGTCCAGGTGGAGAGTCTGTAGTGGAGCCTCTGTGGGAGGGAAGGAGGAAGAGTGAGGAGCAGCGCGCTGCCGCCCCTCGACGCAAGGAACGCAGGGCGGGGCAGGCGAGGGTGGGAGGGAAGGCAGAGACCTGGGAAGACCAGAGACCAGGGAGCGAGAGTGCATGCCACGAAGGCGAGGCAGGGAGGGGTGACCAAGGCGGTGGTGCCAAAGGAGAGTCTGGTGCGACAGGCGGCGACACTCACACTGGGTAGCTACTTGAGCGGACGCGTACAGCTGATGAGACAAAGGGGTGTAGTGCGACGCAGTGATGAGTGTGTACAGACTGGACCCAGACGCACGTGTGAATGTGGCCAGGTGGCGGCTAGTCCGAGAGCACATCCAGATCGCCACACGCTGTCCTCCAGGAGTAAAGGTGTCAACCCAATGATCCTGAAGGACGGCGTTACTCACCAGGTTCGTAGAGAACGAGGGGAGGTGGAGGCCTGACAGCTCACCAGACGGGACCGCCGGACACGGAAGCACAGTAGTGGACCGTGCAAGCACTGGGCCCCTAGAGGGGTCAGCCAGTGAGACAGGGACATGTGGAGGGAGGGAAGCGTTTGTGGTACTGTCACGAAAGAAGCAGCGGGAAGCACCTGAGTCAAGGGTGAAGGTGTACAAGAGCTCTGCAGGCGCAGTACCAGAGAGAGCAGACTCACTAGCACCTAGAGCAGCAGCCGCTATACCAGGGTCAGGGGGCACACACAGGTAACAGTCACCCTTAGTATGACCAGTCAGAGCATACATGGTAGTTAGGATAGTGTCAAAGTCTAGAGCAAATATATCCACCTTGTTGCACAGCAGCTCTAGCCAGGGGGGGAGCTCAGCCTCGTCGCCAAACACTGCACGCCAGGCGTCACTCAGACGGGCGAAGCAGCGAGCCGATGTGTGAGAGGGCGTCCCGCAAGTCTGACCAGCCCGATCACCTGTGCGAATGACGTACGGGCATCGTGCAGGACTCCAAGACCCCCCACTCTGAGTGTTATATAGTCACAGTAGGCTCCAATAGGCTTCAATGTGCCTAGAACCAAAGATTGAGTGCGCAGTCAGATTTCTGCACAGCGGCTTCAAACGTTCATAGCGATCTGGTCACAGCTCCAATTGACCTCATTCAACTTGGATCTGGAGCGTCTTAACGTCGCCTACAAACGGCAATTTCGATCACACGATTTCATGAAGAATTGACGTCACAACGTCGGTTTGAGTGAGCGGTACTATGGCAGCAACATTAGTGTTAGAAAAACACAATTACGAACAGCTAGGAAGAGTTACGAGTTGGGAAGGACTCCCAGCTCCTACAAACCCCAAGAGCCGAGGTACAGTGATGGGGAACAGTGCCACACTGTCCCCAACCAAGAAGGGTCTCGAAACTACCCTTCACAAGGGCCTACACCAAGTGAAATGTTACACTACACATTGTAATGTAACTATTTTCAATGTCTTGAGGTGTAGCCTTTTTGGCTAGCTTCGAAAGCACTTGAAGCTTGAACCAAGGCTCGGGTTCTTCACCATAAACTCATCCTTGAGTTCTTGATGGGTCTGCTGCGCACACCTGCGACACGCCGAACGTTCGACAAGCGACAAAATAGAAACCGCGCACGACAAAATAGAAACCGCGCGGGACACACAAAATGATCGCGTTACACGCGACTAGCGATACTCGCTATTGACTCGACACACACACTCGATACATGACCCATCATACACACACTATTATAAGCATGAAATATATATTTATTTCATGCACTCATACCACTCCATGCACACACGCATGCACGCACACGCACACGGACAACAAGCCGAGTGCAAACCGTAGGGTTGCACCAACACTGAGCGTACCACTCACGAAGCTGCTGACGCGTAAGGGTCTCGCTCGAACGTCGCTGCAGCTGCACCAGGCCACCGCCAGAAGCTCCAAACTGACTAGCTGCACCGCCACTGCCACCACTGCCGCCGCCACCACACCTACGAGCGTACCACTCACGAAGCTGCTGGGGCGGAAGGGTCTCGCTCGGAAGTCGCTGCAGCTACACAAGGCCACCGCCAGAAGCTCCCAACGGACTAGCTGCACCGCGACTGCCACTGCTGCCACCGCCACCACACCTACGAGCGTACCACTCACGAAGCTGCGGGGGCGTAAGGGTCTCGCTCGGACATCGCTGCAGCTGCATCTGGCCGCCAAGCAGCTCCAAAGCGACGACCACTGCGGACGCCACCGCCGCCACCGCTCCCACCACTGCCGTGAAGGGAAGTCGTGCAACACGCAGGGCAGGACGTAGGGCGGCGCGACAGGCTGGGGCAGCCTGCACGGGCGACACGACGGGCACGGGCAGGGCAGCGCACGCGCAGGCAGGGGCGCGCGCGCACGGGCAGGGGCAGCGCGCACGGGCAGGGGCATTGCGCGCGCGGGCAGGGGCAGCGCGCATGTGGGCAGGGGCCGGGCGCGCACGGGCAGGGGCAGCGCGCGGGCGGTTAGGGTTAGCGTGCAACGGACAGGGGCCATGTACGGGCGGCGAAAAGCGGCGCGCTGGCCAGTAGGGGCCACGCGAGCAGGCGAAGGCTGCGCGCGGGCGACAAGGGCAGCGCGAGGGCCTTACGGGCCGGCAGGGGCGGCGCGTGGGCATTACGGGCTTGCAGGGGTGGTGCGCGGACCTTACGGGGCTGCGCGAGCGGCGGAAGCGGCGCGCGGGGCGGCAGCGGGCCGCACGAGGGCGGTGAAGGCAGCGCGCGGGGCAGCCGCGGGCTGTGCGAGCGGCGGAGGCGACACGCGGGGCAGCAGCGGGCTGCGCGCGGGTAGCCTGGGCGGCACGCGGGGCATCAGCAGGTGGTGCGCGCGGGACTAGGGTAGCGCGCGCGGGCAGCGCAGCACAGGCAAGGCAGGGCGCGCGCGGGCGGCGCAGCGAAGGCAAGGCAGGGCGCGCGCGGGCGGCGCAGGCAAGGCAAGGCGCGCGCGGGCAGCGCAGCGCAGGCAAGGCAGGGCGCGCGCGGGCGGCGCAGCGCAGGCAAGGCAGGGCGCGCGCGGGCGGCGCAGCGCAGGCAAAGTCGTGGGGCAGCTCAGTAACCAAATACGGTCCTACAGACCTACTGCTCTGAAACCATGTCAGAAAGTCTAGGCATGAATGAATCGACTAGAACAAGGTTGGGTACAAATATGTAACCCTAAGGGGGCTATACCCCATATTGGCTACCCCACTACAGCCTAGACATATATAGCATATATATAATTTGAAAGGCAGTGGCAGAAAACATTCATCCTAGAAAGTATACTCAGCCATCATGACTTGTCTCGATCAGCTCACATTCACCCTTCAAACGCAAGGGCAGCAAAGGCATATACAAAAGCGCAACTACATGAGCCAGTCATATAGAGGATGAAATACCTTGCGGAAGAGCATGCCAGCAGGGCCCAAAATTGGTTTTGGCCCACCCTGTCAAATAAGAGTTCCAAAGTGGGCCAACCCTGACTCCTATGGCAAAACATCTGGTACACTGATGGAAACAGGGTAAAAAGAAAACTTAATCTGATTACGTTACAAAGCGAAAAAGTGACATCACGAATTTGCCATCGTGAGCCGAAGTGTCTCATTTAGTTAGAGGTGTTGTTGCGACTGGAATGTAGTGAGTTCGATACTACAGTCAGGAAATTAGCGCTATTTTGCGTAACATCCACTCTATCCTCGCAACGAAGGACTCGGTATCACTGTAACAGGGTTAAAAAAATGATTAAGGTTAGAAGAAAGAATCGATAACTCAGATTTCATAAGGGTACAAAAATCGAAACTCTTTTTGAGTCAAGGTAAGAAATCCGGGAGGTTGACTGGGTCAGGTTAACCAAAAAATAAAAGCGGCCGCCAGTCAGGGCAATCAGGGTATTTTACCCTGACATTTTGGGGCCTGCATGCCAGCAAAGCGGTCGGAGCAGTGCAAAATGGTCCAGAAAAATGCTCAATCATCCTCCGCAACAAAGCCCATCACCCAATGCTGCAGAGGTCGGGTGGCTTCATTGTTCCTGACCCCAAAATATGAGTGCTTTTACTGGCAGGTGACTATTGGGGTGAATACTGGAGCATATTTTGTGCTATTTGTAGGAGAATTGAGAGTTGTAAAGAAGTCAAACCAGCAAAGTCGCGGGGTGCACTAGATGCAGCAAATGCAAGGATGCTAGTGCGCCTCATTAGGGACAAGCGGAAGGTTGGAGAGTAAGTGTGAGAAATGATGCTATCACAGCGCATGGACCTTATCACGAAGAGAGGTAGGACCTTACAGTGAAGGGAGGGATGCCAAGAGAAAAATTGCACCAGGGAGTCGAGTTCACTGAACACAAGTACCGTATTTACCCGACCCCGGGTTTATCCTACCCCGAGTAAAATTACGGGGTGTATTTTATTATCAGGGTGTAAATGTATTAAACTAGGGTATTAATCATACATTTTTTTTTCCTCTAAGGCACAATCAAACACTAGTGTTACAGCTCGAACTGAACATTCGCAATGTCGAGTCAGGGGCTAAAATCGAACACGCGCGTGCGCGAGACCAGCGCGTGGCGATTGACTGCTGTCAGATGGAAATTTCAGATTGGCTTTAGCGGTGTTGGCTTCCGAAGCTGGACCTGCAGTCGGGTGACTGGCAGATCAAGATGGCTGGCTACATCCACAAGATGACGTTCCGTACCAGATATGGCTCCTACAAATATCTAGTGATGCCATTCAGATTCAGCAATGCACTAGCGATGTTCCAGAAGGATATGAACTCACATCCTTCGGCCCTTGCAAGACGAGTGCGTAGTAGTGTTCATGGACGACATGCTCTTCTACTTTAAGAACATGAAGAAGCACCTGGAACATATACGACAAGTTTTCAAAATCCTGCGGAAAATAAAGTTCTACGTGAAGCTCTCAAAGAGTAACTTCGCCCTGAAGTAGGTGCGGTTTCTTGGGCACATGGTGAGTGCCGAGGGCGTACACGTGAATCCGTGGAAAGCATTGGGGAACATAAAGGAGTTTCAGCAGTTCATAGGATTCGCCAACTACTACAGCAGGTTCGTGCAGTACGCCGAGTTGGCAACACAACTGACAAAGTTACTGGAGAAAGGATATGCCATATAAATGTGATACTTCTCAACAACAAGCCATGGAGCAGCTACAGACAACACTGACTACACTACCAGTACTCATCCTAACAGACCCCGACAGAGATTACATGGTGGAAGCAGAGGCTAGTGATCAGGCACGTACAGTAGTACTGATGCAGGATCACGGACGCGGTTTGCAGGCCATTGCCTACCTCAGTAAAAAACTACACAGAGCAGAACTGAATTAACCAATCCATGACAAGAAAGACAGCGCGATAATCGTAGCCTTCAAGGCATGGAGGTGTTACCTAGAGGGAGCCAAATACTGACAACAAGCCCTTCAAACTATACTGACCACTGCAGTATCAAATACCTCAAGTCGCAGCCCACGCTCTCATGACGACAAGTGTGGTGGATGGACTCCCTCAAAACGCACTTCCACTACGACATCATACACAAACCAGGGCTACACAACTAGGCCGACGCACTAAGCCGCCTAGGACATGTAGGAGGCATCCAGCTTGATAGGATGAACCCTTTTCTCAAGAGTCTACTCCAACATGGGTACTCCATGGACGTAGAGATTGCTATAGCACCGAAACAGAAGCAGTTGAAGTGGGAGAAAGATGTAGCGGTAAGGAAGGGTACACAAAAGATTAGGGTACCGAACACTTCCTTGCTCCACAAGATCTTACTGAAGGAGCTTCACAACATAGCATACGAGGGACATTTTGGAAATAACAGGTCGTTAGCAGGGATAGCAAAGTACTACTACTGGCCCCGGATGGCAGCAGACGTGCAGCAGTTCGTCACCTCATGCGACACGTGCCAGCGGATGAAGAGTAGCAAGCAGAAAAAAACAGGGTTACTCCAGCTTCTACCCGGAGCAGTCATGGGAAGTCGTTAGCCTAGGCTTCATGACTGGTCTTCCTTCGACCTCACGGTAGCATGATGCTGTACTCGTGTGATCGAAAAATTATCGTGTGATGCTGTACACTTTATCCCGACGAATGCCAGATCTATAGCTTAATCAATTGCTCGTCTCTTCTTCGATCGCATCGTCACCATCCACGGCATCGCCACAATTCTTGTCAACGGGAGTTGTGTTTGGCCCCGTCCTCGCTTGGGCGGAGCCGACCTCGTGGTCGGGTGTACGGGGGAGATGCAGCCGACCTGCAGCAGTGGGCATGGGGGCCACTGCAAGGGCGTGGTGTTGGGAGGCGCCCGGCTGGAGGACTACGAGCAGGTGGACGCCGTCCTTGGCGTCTGGACGGCGTCCTGGGCGTCTGCTCGGCGTCCTGGGCGCCTGGACGCCGTCCTGGGCGTCTGCTCGGCGTCCCGGGCGCCTGGGCGCCAACTGGAGCCTCTGCTCAGCGCCCTAGGAGGAGGGACGCCGACCTGGGGGTATGCTCGGCGTCCCGGGCGCCTGGACGCTGACATGGGCGTTTGTATGACGTCCTGGGTGAGTGCACGCCGACCAGAACGCCAGGACGCCGACCTGGGGACGCCGGGCTTGGCGTAGCCGGCGTCCGACTGGGCTGGACGACCAGGCGGGGTTGCCCGGTCGACTGGGATTCCCGGGCGACGTGTGCGAAGGTCGCCGGGGGACGTTTCTGCGAGGACGACCTCGGGGGTGGTATCCCGAGGTCAACGTGGCTGTTGGGCGCCATCATGGGCGGGAATGTCTACGCTGGGCACGTGACAAAAAGTTGGGCGCCAACCAGCCGCGCACACCTGCGAAGCAGGTGCACCGTTGTCCTGCGGGTGCAACGCTGTGCAGCCGACTTGCTGCAGCGCTGGCACACCGTGGACATGCAACGTTGGCGCGCCGCATATCTGTTGCGCTGGAGCGGTGCGAGCATTGCTGCGCTGGAACGCGGTCGACCGTGCTGCGTTGGAGGTCGACCAGCAGCTGTGCTAGCTCTGATGTAGTGATGCATGCCAATGTTGTTGCAATCATTCTGAACCTTTGTTGTCATTGTTTTTTCCTAGTGGAACTCTTGCCAATTCTCCCCGTGAACTAGCAAGTAGTGTGCGCACAAGGAAACGACTAAGGAACGAACGCAGAGATCCCTCTCACACACGTGCCTTCCCCGCAGTCAAGCTCCCGTTGCTAGAGTTATCTCCGCAATACTCATCTCAAACAAAGACCTAGAGTTAACGAGAAAGTTTTAGAGAGAACTCAGAGGTTTATTGAGGACACAAATTCGATGTCTTGAGCTTACCAACCCCATACCTAGGGAGTCAATGAGGTGGTTGAACAGTTACTACGTACCTCTTGCAAAGATTGTATCAGCCATTAGGATCTACAGTTACTAACGCTTGAGTTTTCTTACAAGAACGCATCACATGCGACCACGGGAAAATCACCAATTTTCTTGTGCTACGGACGAGAACCACTTACACCATAGCAGCCAACCACACCGGCACACGTCCAAGCCGCTCTTGACTTCGTCACCACCGTGCAGCAGCTATGAGAGAAGACTCAGCGACGTCTCACCACGATGCAGAACTCTCATAAGGAGTATGCTGATCGATAGCGATGTGATCCTCCAAGCTCTGGCCTCGCTTCTGTGGTCCCTTTCACGTTGACGAGAATGTGACACCAGTAACATTCTGCTTGCGCTTGTCTAGTACGTAGAAGCTTCACATCGCTTTCTGTGTTCAGCTAGTGAAGCTCTAGAAAGATCTCAACTAGCAGTTACAAGGATCATAGTTACTGCCACCACCACCTGTTCCCATACAGTACACACCAGAGTACGAAGTGGAACGCGTTTTCACTCATCGCCACCGACCCTGCACGACGCTCAAGTTTTTGATGCGCTGGAAGGGATTTTACCCATTAGAAGACAGTTGGGTTGCAGAAGGTGATATAGGCAATGCATGCCGTGCTTGCCAAGATTATATTGTCAAGTTGGGTGTATCTCATACCACCAAGCTTTGAGGGGCGGATGTGTGAGGGTACGACAGCTTTTCTAGGCATTACTATGCTTTATATACTTTAGGTTAATCTAATCATGCATGCTTTTGCTTGATTTCCTAGGTTAGGCACTTTCCTATATTATGTTATATTTGTAGCACCGAAGTAGGATTACTTTCAGTTTCCATCGAATGGATTTTACCAAATTTGCGAAGGCTCCTTTCAGGACGCTTCGCGACCCTCGGAACCTTCACGTAACGCCTGATTACTAGGCCTTGTGTCAAGACTGTATATAGCCTCGTGTTGTTCTCAGGTGACCAATTGATTATTTTGAACCTACTCCTCGATTCTCACACACACTGACTCAATTCCCAGTTGCCATCATGAAGCAAAAGTCCAGTTGCTAACATTACAAAAAACAAGGATCCCAATGCGCGAAAAAGAATCAAGAAGTCATAGGTTGGACACTCAAAAACGTTGCGCCACTTGTTGTAGACTGTACTAACTGTGTGCGTAACCGCGGGTTGCTGCAAGATTCAGAAAATACGTTTTCAAAAATGTCAACATGGTCATTAATTAGGGTACACCAGCCTTTTCCAGAGAGTGGGTATGAGGAAGTTGGGGAACGGGGCAGCGCTTTTATTCCCTCCAAAATTTTGCCGTTTTTTGCTGCTGATGATGTTGCTGTTGCTGCTGCTATTGATGCAAGCTCCATTGCTGCACCGTTGGCACGTCACCCTTTTGCTACTCTGGAAGAGTCAACCTGTAGAATGCTTGGTAGGTGTTGCAAGATGATCTTAGCAGCTAGTGTTGCGTCACTCATTTCAACGGCCGCTTTGCCGCGTATTTGCGGGACCCCCCCCCCCCCCCCCCCCCCCCCCAACCCCCCTCTCCCCCTCCTGCTGCCCAATTGATTTATTTTATGCCCGTCTATGATTGGTCTGGCTTTTATGTTGGTCTGTTCGGGGGCGGTCAAATAGCCCAACAGCCCTCTGACAATGGCGATGTTAGTGTGTTCCCTTTCTCCGGAGGTAGTCACGCGACGTTCTTTTCCAGTGATAGGGACATGATTGGGGGATGAGAAGCACGGTACCTAGCTATATGAACTTGCAAACCTCATGAACTTGCTTAACAATACTCTTGAAAATTCTCCTTGAACTTGCTTAGTGAAACACTTGCCAAATTTCCCCGTGAACACACAAACATGCACAAGTGTTAGCAACTATGTGATCACCCCTGAGAACCCTGTAGCTTCCCATGTAGTCCAGCTACCATTGTTGAGTAATCCTCCACAAGTAAGGCACTTCAACTTAGTACTGCTCATAAGGATGTGTAACGCATTTGCACATAATGCCACTCATAAGGCTATGTAACGCACTACTTAGAAGTTGAAGTAATGCACTTGTTGTTTGTACTACTCGTAAGGTTAATCAACGCACTTACTCTTAGTACCATTAATAAGGCTAAATAGTGCGCGTACTCTAAGTACAACCCCAGGGGTGAGTGTGCTTAGAACTCTCTTCCATGCTTGGAAAGCTGCTCCTTGCTTCCTCCTCAGTTCAATTAATATCATTAAGTTCTCTTACTGGCCCTCCAACGCCCAACACAGGTACTGGATGCTTGCTTGTCCTTCCGGTCCTATGCTTCATGTGCCTAGCTCCTCCGTTGCCTTCCGGTCTGCGGTGCTACTGATCCACCTCCACTTTCGTCACTTATAGATGAGCAAGAGGATTCCCCAACCCCTTCTCTCACTAGGCTAGACACTCTAGTAGATGCCTTCTAAAATGTCCGGTCCTTCCAAAACGCCCTGTAGGATCTTTAATACCTAGCCAAAGCATAAACTGGTACAACCATAACGAAATTCCAAGCTGGCGAACCTAGAAGAACCATCTATTTTTCTTTGGGCCACGACCAACCCTAGATTCTGGAGGTCTTGAAACCAGTTCAAAATATAACAATATGATGGCCTAACCAGCTAATAGCCCTCATGAAAAGTGTGCGAACCTAGAGAGCGTAGGATGAGATTAAGTTTGCCGACTTTGACGGAACATTGCGTGCAGGTCACGTAACGTAAAAATATGAGCAGGTAAGCGTTGGAATGGTGGTTAAATCTAATTTTCACAATGGTAAAACACGCCTTCAACCAAGATCTAGACCGATTGCTATCGATTTTTGAATGCGACTATGTATCCTAGCGGAATTCCTAGGAAGCCATGGATTAGATCTAGCAATCCTTCCATGGGAAGGACCTAAACTCTCTATTGGTCGACAACAACCGCTACGCCGATGACAAATGGATTCCTTTCCGCACCACCCCCCATCCTCGCTCTCTTCGCACAGAACACACATGATGCCTACAACACCCGGTACCTGGACAGCTGTTTCAGTCAACACATGGTGGGGTCAGAGCGCTTCATCTCAAACGCGCGCACTATCCCACAGCCGCAGTGGTCACTGTGGCCAATAACCAGCAGCTCGAAGCCAATTCATGCAGCATCTTAGTCCTCAAAGCACGTGACAGCAATCTCCACATCTCCCTCAACATCGTACTTATCATCAAGGATCTGAAGTTCAACCATTTGTCCTACGTGCAACTCGTTGAGGGCGCAGTTGAGATGACGACAGACAGGGAGACCAGGCGCATCAAGATGCACTAGAGGGAAGACAGCCATCGCGATGCAGAACCATTTTTCATCGATCAAGCACTAGAGGAGTCTATATCCTAGACTTTGACATCCCTGAGTGCAGTGGTGATTCAGAAGATCTAGTTGTCCCTAGCCCCAGTGCAGCAAAGAAGGATGGGATAGGAAGCACACGGACGAACGCCCTTGGGTCCACCACCATGCTCACAGCCAAGAATTTGACCTACAGGCACTTGGACCTGATGGATTTTGCCGCAACTGCCACACCCCAACAACCTACACCACAGACAAGAAAGAGAAAGACAAGGAGGAGTGTTATAGTCACAATAGGCTCCAATAGGCTTCAATGTGCCTAGAACCAAAGATAGAGTGCGCAGTCAGATTTCTGCACAGCGGCTTCAAACGATCATAGCGATCTGGTCACAGCTCCAATTGACCTGATTCAACTTGGATCTGGAGCGTCTTAACGTGCCATACAGTAAGCAATTTAGATCGCACGATTTCATCAAGTATTGACTACTCAGTGTCAGATTGAACGAACGGCACTATGGCAGCAACATAGTCTTAGAACACAAGTTACGAACAATTAGGAAGAGTTACGAGTTGGGAAGGACTCCCAGCTCCTACAAACCCCAAGAGCCGAGGTACAGTGATGTGGAACAGTGCCACACTGTCCCCAACCAAGAAGGGTCTCGAAACTACCCTCCACAAGGGCCTACACCTATAGAATTGTTACACTACAAATTGTAATGTAACGATCTTCAATATCTTGAGGTGTAGCCTTTTGGCGAGCTTCGAAATCACTTGAAGCTTGCAACCAAGGCTCGGGTTCTTCATCACAAACTCAACCTTGAGTTCTTGATGGGTCTGCTGCACACACCTGCGACACGCCGAACGTTCGACAAGTGACAAAATAGAAACCGCGCACGACAAAATAGAAACCGCGCGGGACACACAAAATGACCGCGTTAACACGCGGCTAGCGATAACTCGCTATAGACTCGACACACACACACTCGATACATGACCCATCATACACACATTACTATAAGCATGAAATATATATTTATTTCATGCACTCATACCACTCCATGCACACATGCATGCACGCACACGCACACGGACAACAAGCCGAGTGCAAACCGTAGGGTTGCACCAACAAGGAGAAGGGGAAGGCAATGGCAAAAGAGAAGGTGAAGGCAACTGGACACAAGAAGGGGAAACCAAAGGCTGAAGATGAATTCAAAGTGCCTCCGAACATCGTTGGGAAGACAAAATGGCGGACGCTTCACCCTTCTAGAATGAGGGAACCTGAACTTGCACCAGCACTGACCATCTTCTAGCCACAGAAGATACGAGAGGACCCCATAGTGCAAGAGCACCTCCACCTCCTTACTCGCTACATGGGACCAGTCCCCATTGGCTAGGATGGGAAACCCTTACTCCTTGACTAAGAAAAACACCATGTCTCCCGCCCCTAGTCTCGCCGTGACTACACTTCCGAACAACTACAAACGCTAGAAGAAAAGGAAGATCGGCGCCAAGAAGAAAGGGAAGCAGAGGCAGCTGTAGCACAGGAACAAGAGCGGTGGGGATAGGGCTGGCAGACACAAGGCAAAGTGTGGGGAGGCAGCAGTGTCAACGGGAGTTGTGTGTTGGCCCCGTCCTCACTTGGGCGGAGCCGACTTCGTGGTCGGGTGTAGGGTGCAGCCGACCTGCAGTAGTGGGCGAGTTTTTCGACGAGGAAGTCGACCTGCACGGGTGCCACTGCATGGGCGCCGACTTCAGGATGGCGCCGACTTCAGGGAGGTCGACCTGGGAAGTCGACCTGCAGAGGGCGTCGACTTGGTGACGCCAACTTGGGGGCAGCCGACTTGGGTGGTCGGCTGACAGAACTGCTAGTCGACCTGGTTGATCGACCAGGCCTGCTGGTCGACTTGGTGGCTGGTCGACCAGGCGTGATGTCGACCTGGTGGTCGACCGAACACGATGGTCGACGTAGGAGGAGCCAACGTCAACCTCGATAGCCGACTTTGGGGTCGTCCGACAACAGTGCTGGTCGACGAGGAGCTGGTCGACCAGGAGTGACGTCGACTTGGAGCTGGTCGACCAGGGGCAGTGGTCGACCCAGTTAGGTCGACTGAAGGTGGCCGTCCACTTGGGAGGCTGACTTGCACATACAGGAGCAGCTGGACGACGTGGTTGCCCGGTCAACCAAGTTACCTGGGTGACAAGGTTCTACGAAGGCACGCGGCGGTCGCCTAGGCGATGTTGGCAAGGACGGCCTCGGTGGTGGTATTCCGAGGTCGACGTGGCTGATCAGAAGTAGTCGTCAGCACGAAGTTGACTTGGTGTGTGCGCTGTGCAGGTGACGAGGCACTACACACCAATCAGCTGCGAGCACCTGCGAAGCAGGTGCGCTGCTGTCCTGCGGGAGCAACGTTGGCACGCCGTCAACCTGCGACGTTGGCACGTCGTCGACTTGTAGCATTGGCAAGCCGCGACTCTGCACTGCTAGAGTGCGGTCGACCAAGTCGTGCTGGCACGCGGTCGACCGTGCTGCTCTGGCAGTAGACTTGCTTGCATGCTAGCTCTGATATAGTCTAGTCTTGCCAACTTCGTTGTACCATTGTTGTGAACTTTTGCTAGTGAAACTCTTGCCAACTTTCCCTGTGAACCAGCAAGTAGTGCAAGCACAAGTAAACGACTAAGTGGATGAACGCAGAGATCACACGAGCACACGTGCCTAGCCCGTAGTCTAGCTCCCGTTGTAGTAGTTATCTCCACATGGTGCGGTGAGCGTGGACGGCACACGACTTACCTTTCAGTCAGGTCGACGTTGTTGTCACTTACCTAATTCGTGTTCGTAGGCCGGCAGCTGTGCGGTAGTCACTATGGTTGGTGACGTAGGTGACACGGGGGTGGTCGACACCTCGGAGGCACGGCTGGAGGATGCGAGTAAACGCCATGAGGCCCAGGAGTACGGAGCCATCCCCTGGGTGGTTGTTGAGGCTGGTCTCTGCACCATGTGGGCGACAGAGCACCCTTCTCGACCAGCTTCTCCTCGACCGGTGAACACTGAGGGCGGCGTCGACGTGGGCGTCAACGCCGGTGACCAAGTCGGCAGCAGTGCGGGAGGCACGTCGTTGGGGCAACGTGGTGTGATTCACGCCGATGAAGTCGGCGGCGTTCAGGCGCGAGGGATGCGGTCGTCGGCGGCTGCAGGCTCCTCGCATGGTGACGTCGGAGGTCAACAAAGTGGATCTTCGCCGATGTCGGCGACCTGGGTGACAGCAGGCGGGATTGCACCGAGCTACGGCTACTTCAAGTTTACGCCGGATAGGATCTTGGTCACTCCCCTGCTGGTCGGTCGACCCGACATTCTCACCTGGAAGGAAGCCATTGAGCCCCAGCTGGAGATGGCCGGGCTGATCAACTTTGCTCGCGGTACTGTGGTGACACCGGAGGACCCCGACTTACGTGCGGAGTTTCGCGCCGTGCAGCTGCTGACCTTCACGGTCATCTCGCGGTGCTACTCGCCGAGCGTGCAAATCGCCCTGAAGTCATGCAGGGAGCACCTCGACGCCGGCCACTGGGCATGGCACTTCATCGAGTCGACTTACCAAGTCACCGACGACTTGTTCATTGCCCAGCTGGAAGGGCAGCTGACTCACCTGCATATGGGCGACAAGGAGACTGCGACAAACTACTGCAACCAAGCTCGACGAATTCTCGCCACCATCAGGATGGCCGGCGCGGAGTACTCGACGGCGTCGTACGTCACCCACGTCATGCAGGGACTCCCGAGCAGCTACAACTTGCTGAAGCGGTTGTCGATGGCGCCGAGCACGCGGGCGACACTCAACGAGGACACGCTGACCTCGTACATCCTGCAGGACGAGGCGATGCAGGAGGCCGAGCAGTCCTAGGAGCTCTTGGCGCAGGTGAACTACGTCGCCCCAGCGAAGCAAGGCGGTCGACCGGGGCAGCGTGGACAGTCTGGCGGCGGTGGTAGCAGTGGCTCGAAGCCGGCCAAGGAAGTCGACAAGAAGAAGTCGACCAAGGACAGCGGTCGAGGAGGAGGAAGTCGACGTCGGGAGTGCTGGCTGTGCGGCGACCCCGACCACCTCTCCTTCGAGTGCCCTGAATGTAGTGACTCCGACGATGACGACGCCAAGGGAGGCCGCGGGAGGTCTGGCAGTCGTCGTCCTCGTCGAGGAGGAAACAAGCCGCGCAAGGAGAAGCAGTCGACCACGTCGACCTCGGCGAAGGACGCCGACTCCTCTGCTGGCGGCAAGGGGCGGGACGACAAGTCGGCGTCGTGCTCTCTGGTCGGCGTTGTGGAGCCGACCGTCTCGCTGGCGCCGGAGGCCGGCGAGGACTTCCAGGCGGTAGCAGCAGCTGTGCAGGCTAATCCGGCGGTGGTCCTGCTCGACAGCGGCTGCTCGCACCACTTAATGGGGATGAATGAGGCCTTCGTCGACTTGGGGACGAGTGGCGACGTGAAGCATGTGCGCGGCTTCAATGGGGCGCTGCAGGACGTCCAGGGTCGTGGCACCGTCGCCCTGCTGGGAGACGCCGGGGAATGGGTGCTCATCCCCGACGTACTGTACGTCCCGGGTGTGGCGGCCAACCTGCTGTCAGCCGGCCAACTGAAGGAGAGCGGCGTGAAGCTGCAGGAGGACGGCGACGGAATGTTACTCGTCTAGGCAGCAAGAGACGTCATCGGTCGGGCGTCCTACACAGGGCGAGTCCTCTGCACCGACCTGCGTCCCTGCTCAACGAGGTCGACGCGGGCCATGAAAGAGGCCGTGGCCCTGCGGGCGATCGTCTCAGTGACGAAGTCGACGCTGGATAGGCTGCATACGAGTCTTGCACACGTCGGCATGGACACCATCCTGCGCTCGGCGAAGCACGAGGTCGCCACTGGGCTGGACCTCAAGTCGACGTCGGGCACCGACTCACCGTGTGTCTCGTGTGTCAGCAGAAAATTGGCACGGCACACCTTCCCCAACCAAGGCTCCGTCGCCGATGACGTGCTGGCCGTCGTGCACATCGACCTGTGCAGGGGAGCCATTCCGGGTGGCTGCCAAGGATGGCAGCCTGTACTTCTTGTTGCTGAAGGACCGCAAGCCCCGCTGCGTATGGGTGAGGCCGGTTGCCAAGAAGTCGGATGCGCTGCAGGAGTTCCAGGGGTGGCTGGTGTTGGTGGAGCGGTAGGCGAAGAAGTCGGTGTTGCAGCTGCGCTCTGACCGAGGAGGGGAGTTCCTCGGCAAGGAGTTCACCGCCTTCGTGGACGGCAAAGGGATCGTCCACGACCTGACCTGCCCCTACACCCCACAGCAGAACGGCATGGCTGAGCGGGAGATGCGGACGGTGGTGGAGTCGGTGCAGACGATGCTGCTGCACATGGGCGTACAGCACCACTGGTGGCACCTCGCTCTACGGCAGGCCGTCTGGGTTCGCAACTGCCTGGAGCGGTCGGCGACGCCGGGGACGACACCGTACCAGTTGCTCACCGGGAAGAAGCCCGACTTGTCGCTGGCACGCGTGTGGAGCTGTATGGCGCAGATCCTCATCCCCGAGCAGCAGTGTGGTGGGAAGCTGAAGCCGAAGGCCAAGTGGGGCCTAAACCTCGGCGTGTCGGAGGAGAGCAAGGGCTGGGAGCTCCTCGACATCGCTGACAACCGGGTGGTCACCACGTCGGACGTGGTGTTCTACGAGGACATGTCGCTGGAGGTGTGGAAGTCGGAGCACGGGCCGGTGTCAGGACGGACGCCGACCACCCCGCCAACCGACACCTCGACGGCGACACTGCCTCTGCTCGCCGAGGTCGGTGAGCTTGCTGATGAGGACGCCAAAGTGATCCACCCTTCCTCCCCTTCCGCTACCCCTCCCCTCGTTGCCGACCTGCATGGGCTGGCTCCGGCGTCGGCCTCCGGCGACGAGGGGAGCAGTGGGGCGTCGCCTGTGGCACTGACCAAGTACATCGCCGGTGGCCGACGTGACACCCAGCAAGTCAGCCTGGAGGTGAAGTCGATAGCGGGGCAGTCGGGGAAGCAACAGGCTGAGCAGGTGCAGCCGACAGGGGAGCAGGCAGCAGCGCGGCCGACCCAGGAGCAGTCGGCGACCTGGCAGTCAGCAGGGGAGCTGACCGCAGGGGAGAAATTGGTCAGGACACCGACCGAGATGCAGCAGGACGACGAGGACGACGGAGTAAGTGAAGATGAAGGGGAGCAGTTGGGCGACGAGGAGTCCAACGACCATGACGAGGTAGAGGTCCAGGCTCGACCACGGCGTACAGGCCGACTTCGGAGGCCTCCCGACTTCTTCGTCCCGGCTGCCTTCACCACGGTGTATGACGTGGTCGACGAGGACGACGACCTGCTGTACGACGACGCCGACGAGGATGAAGACCTGCCGGAGCTCGACCCCGACATGCACGCCGACCCCGAGCACCGTTGGGATATCTCCACGATGACGGTGAAGGAGGCGTTGGCGAGCTGGAAGGGTCCGGCGGTGAAGGCCGCCATGGAAGAGGAGATCCGCAGCCTCATCGGCATGGGGACTTGAGAGCTAGTAGAACGCCCACCCGGGGTAAATGTTATGAAGAACCGGTGGGTGCTGACGACGAAGTACCACATCGACGACACCGTCGAGCGCGAGAAGGCGAGGCTGGTCGTGAAGGGCTTCACACAGGTGTACGGTGCCGACTACGACGAGACGTACGTGCCGATGAGCAGCTACGTCGCGCGGCGGATTTTCCTCAGCATTGTTGCCGTTCTCAGCCTCAACCTGATGCAGCTCGACATGAAGAACGCCTTCCTGCAGAGCAAGCTCGACCGCGTGCTGTACATGTACCAGCCGGACTACTTCAACGACGGGACCGGCCGGGTGTGCAAGCTGCTGAAGTGCCTCTACGGGCTGAAGCAGTCGCCGCTGCTATGGTACAAGGCTCTCAACGACGTGCTGGTCGGCGCTGGGTGGAAGAAGAGCCAGGTCGACGAGGCCCTCTACTTCAAGGTCGGCGACGACAAGGTGACCTGCTGGGTGCTGGTCTACGTCGACGACCTGCTCGCCGCCAGCAGCAGCCCCGCGATGCTGAAAGAGCTGAAGGAGCTGCTGGAGGCTGTGTTCAAACTGCGGGAGATCTCACCGGTGCAGAAGTACCTCGGGCTGGAGATCGTGCACGACAGGCCGGCGAGGGAGCTGTGGCAGCACCAGCAGGGCTACGCCGACAAGCTGCGTAGGTGCTTCCTCGACCAGGAGCAGACCGGGCGCACCCCGCAGACACCGGTTTCGGTCGACGCCTACGCCGAGCTCACCTTCGACGACGAGGGGGTGCAGGAGCGCCAGGAGGAGTACTAGCAGAAGGTCGGCTCGCTGCAGTTCGCGGCGACGACGACGAGGCCGGACATCGCCTTCGCCTGCAGCAAGTTGGGGAGCGGCCTCACGGTGAGGAGCGACCAGCACTAGCGCGAGGTCGACCGCTGCCTTGCCTACCTCGCCAACACTCGTGACACCGCCCTGGAGTTCGGCGGTGGACCTGAGTCGCTGAAGCTGGTTAGCTACGTGGACGCCGATGACTCCGGCGACAAGCAAAACCGGGCGAGCACGGGTGGCTACGTGTTCATCTACAGAGGGGCCGCGGTCTCCTGGTCGAGCCAGTGCATCAAGTGCGCGACGCTGTTGTCGACCGAGTCGGAGTACGTGGCGGCCGTCGAAGCTGGCAAGGAGGGACGCCGACTTCGCTTCCTCCTAGCAGAGTTCCGGCAGCTGGATGCCGGGAAGCCGACTGTCCTCCAAGTGGACAATAAGTCGGCAATCACAGTCGCCGAGGGCATGGGGTTGACGGGCAACCTCAAGAACAACGACAACAACGACGACAGCAATGACAGTAATAATGGCTATTACCATGACGCCGATGATGACGATGATAACAACAACATCATCAACAGCAATAACAACATCAACGACGACGACGACGACGACAACAATGGCAACAATGACAATAACAACAACAACAATTGAAAATTAACTATATTCATTGCAGATTTTACCTTGTGAATATGTAACAATAGCAGTCGTACACGACAAAGGCCGACTAGAGCAGTACGCTAATCGTTCGTGCTTTGAGCTTTATCATTAGTATCAAACCTCCGTTATTTGAAAAATGTTGTCACGATATCTCTTTACCGTAAATCTATGAAATTTGCCATGTGCACAACCCCGACGCTTATCACCAAATTATCATGACATGAAACACCATAAAAAAAAAAAGCTTCGTTACGCTAACTGGAACTTATTGCCTACCGAATCATGCCTGAATATGTGGCGCTTGGAAACTCCAACAACAAAGAACTGAATAGCAATGACAGCGTTGTGTATTCTACTTGCTTCAAGTCTACAGATTTGCCTGCTCAAAACATGCAATATACAACCAGCACACTAGTGAGATCATAATACTGGTATGAAACGAGGATATGCTAGTATCAGGCATATGTGTAAAATCTACTTTGCAGTAACATGCTGCGATCCCTCCTTCCCAGAACTAGTTTGCCAATTTCGCTCGCAACAATTCCGCTTGAAGCGAGTCGATAAATTCGGTGGAAATCCCTGCCCAGCTCACCGCTTGTTCGCCGCGCCTCACTCCTCATTGCTCGTGCCCACCCATTTGATCGCCGCAACCAACCGTTGATCACTGCCTCTCTGACTATTATGACTTGATCTGTGGTCTGTCCATACTGACACGTCTGCTTTGGAGAGGTAGCATCGCCATACATAGAACGCGTGCACGATCGCCAACACCTGGCGGTCATGTATTGGTAGTTGCTTTCGGGCGGGTGAAGCTTACGAGACTAGTACGCGATTGGCTCAAGGCCGTTCTTGCAACAGTACTGCTCCCACGGAGATGTCACTTGCGTCGGTGACCAGTTTGAACGGGCGGTGTGGGACGGCAATGTGCAGTATGGGCGGCCAGCACAAAATCTCTTTGAGGGATGGGAAGGCATCTTGCTCTTTCTCCCCCATATGTACTCAACCCCCTTTCGCAGCAAATATGTTAGTGGGGCAGTTAGTTGACCATATTGGGGACGAACCGACGCACGTAGTTGACTAACCCCGAAAAACTCTCTAGCTCAGTCAAATTTCTCGGCGCGTGCCATGCTTGAATTGTCACAGTATTTTTCCTGTCTATTTCTACGCCGTCTTCTGAAATAGTGTGCCCAAAAAACTCTAGCCTGTCCTATTGAAAACACACACATAGACGCCTTTGTGAGAGTGCACCAACACGCCAGTTGTTCCGACTGGTCCATTGGACCAACAGGCCAGTTAGTTGGGCCGGCCTATCCATTGGACCAACAGGCACGTTGGTCCAACCGATCCATTGGACCAACAGGCCAGTTGGTTCGACCGGTCCATTGGACCAACTGGCCAGTTGGTCCGACCGGTCCATTGGACCAACAAGCCAGTTGGTCCGACCGGTCCATTGGACCAACAGGCCAGTTGGTCCTACATCGGACCAACAGGCTAGTTGGTCCAACCAGTCCATTGGACCAACAGGCCAGTTGGACCGACCAGTCCATTGGACCAACAAGCCAGTTGGTCCGACTAGTCCAATGGTCCAATAGGCGAGTTGGTCCGCCCGGTCCATCGGACCAACAGGTAAGTTGGTCCGACTGGTCCATTGGACCAACGGTATAGTTGTTCCACCCGGTCCATTGGACCAAGAAACCGGTTGGTCCACCAGTTGGTCCGCCCCGTCCATCGAACCAACAGGCCAGTTGGTCTGCCATGTCCGTCGGACCAACAGGCCAGTTGGTCCGATCGCTCCATTGGACTAACAGGCCAGTTGGTCCAACTACTGGTCCATTAGACCAACAGGCCAGTTGGTCCGACCAGTCCATTGGACCAACAGGCCAGTTGGTCCGACCGGTCCATAGGGTAGAGCAACAAGCCAGTTGGTCCGACGAGTCTAATGGACCAACAGGCGAGTTGGTCCGACCGGTCCATTGGACCGACAGGCTAGTTGGTCCGACCGGTCCATTGGACCAACATGCCAGTTGGTCCGACCGGTCCATCGGACCAACAGGCCAGTTGGTCCGACCAGTCCATTGGACCAATAGGTGAGTTGGTCCGACCGGTCCATTGGACCAGCAGGCCAGTTGGTCCGACCGGTCCATTGGTCCAGCAGTATAGTTGTTCCGCTCGTGTGAGGATCTAGGATCGAGCTCAAAAAAGAGAGTTTGAATTGAATGATCCACCTGGGTACAAGGCGAGGCTATATATAGGCTCGACACAAAGCAGGTAACCCAGGTGTTACGCAAAGGTTCCGAGGGTCGCGAAGCGTCCCGAACAGACCCTTCCTGAATTCGGTAGAAGGCAATTCGGTGGCAACCGAAAAGCCTAGAATTCGGTGCACTCAACCTAGTTCGGTGCCTATTACAATAATAACTATAGTAAAAGCAACGAACCTAGGAAATCAAGCAAAAGCTTTACCTTATGCACTATCACCTTGTGCACCTGAACCTTGCACAGCGCCACCTCGTGCGCGTTCACCACTTGGCGGCTTCATGCCTGGAGGCGCCCATCCCTCAGGCCGGCTGAAACACTTGAACCACGGGTGTCCAGCCTTCTTGCAGTACCAGCACGCACCCTCCATTCGGGTGCTCCCCCTGCCACCAGAGCTTCCATGCCCCTCGTTGTAGTCACCTCGGCCTCTTCCTCTGCCAAAGCCTCTCCCACAGCCTCGGCCTCTCCCTCCCCCTCTTCCTCTGCTGCCTCCTGCAGCTCCATACCCCTCAGCAGTTTTGTTGGCAGCACCACCTCCCGTGTGGCGCCTGCGGAAGTCCTCCTGCAGGATCTGCTGCCGCAGCCATTAAGGCGTCCACTTGTCCTACTGAACGTTGAGGGTCGGGATGAGGTTGTCCCATGAGTTGTCGAGCACCGAGATGATCTTGGTGCATTGCTGCATCTCCGACACCTTGCTGCCCGCCGCTGCCATCCTCGCGTAAGTGTCCTTGATCTTGTCAAGGACCGGCTTCACGTCGTCTCCCGGCTTCATGGAGAGGGCAGCCAGCTCCTTCTCCAACACAATCACCATCGGCAGCGTGTTGGGTTGTACCACGTCGCGTAGCAGCTTCCACGCCTTCGGTCCGGAGTCGTCCAGCTCCACTAAGTCCTTGATGTGCTGGAACATGTCGTTGTTGACGGACTGTAGAATCAGGTCGTACAGCACCGCGCTCCGCTCAATCCACCGATCCCGAGCATCTCCTTCCTCGGGCATCTTCTCCTCTCCCATCGCGAGTTTCAGCAGCTTGTAGCGCTTGAAGACGCTTCTCGTCCGCCCGCTCCATTCCTCATAATTGGAGCCATCCAAAGCTTCGATCTTGGATGGTGGCGGTTCACTCCTCTTCTCAGCTGCTTCTCCACTCATCTCCTCTGCTCCCAATCAGAGGTTTCAGCTCCCCCTTTGCTGTCCACACCGAAGTCCCACACAATTTTCACAAGTGTCGGTGCCAACGAAATTTCGGCAGAGTTTCCCCTTAGCGGAAGTCACATGCAACCTCTAGAACACCACTTAGGCACGCCCACAGGCCATGGTGGGTCTAGGAGGGTCTTCACACTTCAGTAGACTCTTCACAACGTCCTCAATCAGCTCTGATACCACTTGTTAGAGATTAAGGACTGAGTCTATGAAGATTAGGTGCCCAAATAACTCAAAATCGTTGGCTTAGAATTCTGGACAGAAACCGCGACTTCACAAGAAACGTCGTCGGCTAAAATTGCACCGTTAGAATTGTCTCAAACTCGAGTATGTTGTAGCCCTTGACCGTGGCTATCATTCCCAATTTGAATCGTATCAAAAGGTGGAGTAAATCTCGAGTTATGCTTTTCGGCGCACTAGGGGGTATGCTGCCATAGAAAATGCGCACGACAAAATAGAAACGCACGGGACACACAAAATGACCGCGTAATACGCGGCTAGCGATAACTCGCTATTGACTTGACACACACACTCGACATCATGACCCATTATTCACACACCATTATAAGCATGAAATATATATTTATTTCATGCACTCATACCACTCCATGCACACATGCATGCACGCACACGCACACGGACAACAAGCCGAGTGCAAACCGTAGGGTTGCACCAACAAACTCCCCCTCGGGTTGTTGGCCTTAGGATCTTGCTCTCGGTTTAGAGCCATCCCAGCCAGCTTGCAACACTTCCAATGCTGCTGCTCCACCAGCCTCTTGGTCATCATGTCTACTGGCTGCCCCGTCGCCTTCACGTAGCGCAATTCAACTTCACCCGCAGCCACCATGCTCCTTGTCCAGTGCCACTTCACCCTCATGTGCTTTGTCAGGCCATGCAACACGGGGTTCTTGGCTAGAGCAATGGCTCCCTGGCTGTCACAGTAGAGAGGGGTAGGTCCTTGCTGCTCCTCCCCCAATTCAGCCAACAAACGCCGCTGCCACACAATCTCCCGTACGGCACGGAAGAGTGCCATGTACTCGGACTCCACCGAGCTCAAAGCTTGGTCAACCTGCTTCTTGCTCTCCCAAGCAGTTGGGCCTCCACCAACACAGCAAATGAACCCTCCAACACTTGTCATGTCCTCTGGTTCAGAAGCATAGGAGGCATCCGAGAATGCGGTGAGGAACAAACGCCCGGGTTCCACACCATCCGCGCCCTTTTGGCGCCTTTGCAGCCCAACGGTCGGTGTTTGGCCAAGGTACTTGGCCACCCTCATTCCAGCTGCTACCTGCTCCTCATTAGGGCATTGCACCACCCTAGCCAGCTGCCCGGTAGCAAACGCGACATCCGGTCGTGTGTTGACTACCGCGCACATAAGGCTGCCCACCAATGAATGAAAACGGCGCCTCTCCTCTTCACCCACGCTCTCCTCCTCTGGTCCCTTCACACACTTGAACCCAGAGGGAAAGGGTGTAGCCACATGGCCTTCATTCTGCCCAAAGTTGGCAGCCAATGCCTCCAGGTACTTTCGTTGGTGCACCCGCATGCACCGCTTCTCCACATCACGCTCGATGTGAAGCCCGAGGTAGAAGTTCACGTCCCCAAGGGACTTGCACTTGAACTTGTCTTGAAGCTTCAGCATCACCTCCTTCACAAGGTCAAAGGAGGGTGAGAAGATCAGGATGTCGTCCACGTACACGACCATGAAGCTCCTCTGCTCCCCCTCGCCAAGCATGAACAAGGAATGATCGGCCGTTGAGGGAGTGAAGCCGATCCCCTCCAACACTCTGCCAGTGCCATCGTCAAACCCCTCTGGCTGCGCCATGAAAATCTCCTCCTCGAGGATTCCGTTGAGGAACGCCGTTACGATGTCCAGCTGCTTCACCACCCAACCTTTGATCGCGGCTCCCGCGAGTAGAGTTCGCGGCGTCGTCGGCTTCACCATAGGAGCAAACAGCTCCTTGTAGTCCACATTCTCCTTCTGCTGGTACCCCTTGGCCACCAGCCTAGACTTGTAGCGCTCGATCTTTCCGTCGGCGTCAGACTTGATCTTGAAGAGCCACTTGGACGTAATCGCCGTACGCCCCTCCGGTAGCTCCACCAACTCAAACGTGTCGTTCTCCTCGATGCTCTTCAGCTCACTCTCCATTGCCTTCTTCCACTCCTCAGCATCACTACTCTCCAAGGCCTCCTTGAGAGTTGCTGGTTCTCCCGGCATCTCCACCGGAGAGAAGAACGCGAAGGCACACTTCTCCTCGTCGTCTCCGACCATCATTGCCGCTCCAGCTAGGGCCGTCTTGCCCTGCTTCCCCGGCGCATCATAGGTCAGCCTATTGGGGGCTTGAACCTTCCTCTTGACCCTTCCTTCCTCAGCTGCAGGGACTTGAAGGCCTTGGCGTTGCTGCGGTGTAGCTCGGTTCCGTGGAGCACTCGTAGTGCGGGTAGGAAGTGTCGGTGCACGCTCGCTCACTTGCTGCACCTCCTCCTCTTCCTCTGCATCCTTGGCCTCCTCTCCCCCATTCACAAGGGAAGATTGCCTTGTGGTGGTGCTGCCGCTGCTCAGCTCCAAAGGCAGCTCCACGTGCTCCAAGCCGGAACTCTTCACCTCCCCAAACCGCACGCCTATCTTCGCCTCATTCTCCGCCTTCCAATCCTTGTACATGAAGTTCTCCATGAACTTGCAGTCCCTGCTGACCAAGGACTTCTTGGTGAATGGGTCTCAAAGAAGCCACCCCTTGCTGTTTTGAGCCATGCCCAAGTGCACGGCCCACACCGTATGGCACCAAGCTTGTTGTGCCGTAGATGCTTAGGCACGAGCGCCATGCACATGCACCCGAACACCCGAAGCATATCCACCTTTGGCTTCCTTCCAAGCCACTCCACATAGGGCACCCATTTATCTGCTCCCACATGAGTCAAAACTCTGTTCTTGGCCACACACGCGCTCCGCACTGCATCAGGCCAGAAATAGTCGGGTAGCCCGGCTTCAATGAGCAACCCGCGTGCCGCCTCCGTGATCGTCCGATTCGCCCGCTCGGCGATGCCATTCATTGGAGGGGAGTACGGCATGGTGAGGGAGTGCCGAATACCGAATACAAGCAGCATAGTCAGTAGCGGTTATGAAGCCAGGCGCACCTTTTGCGAACCGGTCGATAAAGACTTGTAGCTGTACCAACTGCTTGATGAGGGGCTCTCGAGTGACGGCCATAGGAGGGTATTCAGTTATGTGGAGGAGATCGCGCCACGCCAGGGGCATAACGCCGGACCGGGCCCATGTGAGATGCACCGCCCAAGCCGGAGTATGACGCCACGACCTTCCCACCCAGACTAGCAGGTTGTCGTACAGAATAAGAGGCATTAACCCCCTCGCACGCCACTCGGCGTCTGCGGCTAAGAAGGACAAGTAAATGATGCGGTAGATAGTCTTGAACATCTCGACCAGTCCGTTGAACCATGGAAAGTTAACAAGGTCTACGACACTACTTAGGTTAACAATGAGGGTGTTGGAAAGCTCTTGCACGCGAAACCCAAAGATCACGGCCTCCGTACACGACGCGTCTTGCGAGCGATGCATCTTGCATGAGACGAGAACAAATGCCCTCTTGTTGTGTGCAAGCCGGTCTCCATTGAAGTTGTCAATGTACTCGCTGAAGAACTGCATCATGCAAAGCGTACGGGGATTGTGAGTATTGGAGCCACCAACGTGCGGAGATGCACTCACCATATGATCAGCAAGACGATTAAACATACCTCGGCGGACAACACTTCGCTCTTTGTCTGATGAAGATGCACAGGGTCGCCCTCCCGCAGGCTGTGACGGTACGGGCGAGCGAAGTTGCGTCGCCTGACTACTGTCAGAGGTAAGCCTATGCTCCCCGATGCATTGAACAGAATACACACGCGCAGCTCACACTTTGGCGCGTACCCCGATTCGGGGTCAAAATTACAGCTGAACGGCAGTGTTGTCGTGAGCAGTGGAGTCTCCACAAAGCAGAACACATCATCGGGGTGGGCCTGAAATGCCTCTAGAAGCTGCGCCAGCCATGGCGGCCTCGCGTATGCTAGACAGAGAGGGAGGATGAAGGGTTATAGTACGCTCCGGTCTGTGGTAGGGGTGACGGAGGCGTGCAAGCAGGTGGACACCGGAGTGTTCACCTGCTTGACACTATCCTAGTCCAGTCCAATGGCGCGACATGTGACGCGTCACTGTCACAGTTGGCGGACACTGATTTGTCCTGGACGGAAATTACATCCACTGTGTAGATGAGGCTTGGTACTGTCCACATGGCGGCATCGCTTCTAGACAGAGAGTCGGCCCAGCTGTGTGGTTGGGCAAGCCAACAGTGTAGCAAGCAATTGGTAGACCGTAAACAAGTATGTGAATTTACACCATACCAAGTTGCGAGGATGTAGTTGGCGAGGATGCAACATACGAGTATACCAGAGGCTGACAATTTATGTACAATGTGGTACACGGAGTGTCAGGTGCACGAACCTCTGATCCAACTCAACCATCGGTAATACAGGGTATGTTCTCACATGATATAACCAGCGAACATGACAACTGTTCTGATGACATTTGTGCGGGGGTGTGCGTAAAGTGAAACGTCACAGGGGGATCAAACACACGCGTCTACGTATTACGGATACGCATGAGGCGCTGCACTATTGAATCAAATATTGCTATACGCGCACCAAAACCACAGCGTGCACTGCGCCGGACTCATTGCACAAAAGCGGGCGATTCGAGGGCCGATCGTTGTTTTGGCAGAAGATGCACGGGCAGATGACGAAGGGATTGCGACGGGCGATGATGGTTCATTAGAAGACAGTTTTCGAGAGCTGAATTACCTCATCAGCCGTTGGCACACAGGGGGACTGTCAAGCAGGGACATCAACAGTCTGTTGAGCACCATAAGGAACCCACACTTTATAGTGGGGCTGATCCAGCAGCATCGATTTGGACACTGATTATTAGCAAGCGGTTGAGGAAGTGGCTAAGCGAATAAGGCCACGTACCTAAGTTGTATGCAGCCCAGCCAGCATAAATGGTCTGGTGATGCAGGAACTGGACGGGGTGCAGAGGCGGTCTAGTAATGTGTGATGTATTTTTATTGAATGCCCTGGAATGACGAGAATATCAGCTATTTTCAGTTGGTGGCAAAATACATGTTGCTCTTATTTGAATCATATGTTGTTGTAGAAGGTAGTGTTTTGGTGGGACTCTTAGCGAGACAATGCTTTGCACCATCGGAAATGTGTTACCCTACAAATTGTAGGCGACCGATTGGCATACCGAATACCAACCTGATGGCGTCACAAGCCCAACCACGTCGCACCGGGGGTTGGTCGTACGTTTAGGTTAGACACAAGCAGCACAGAACAACGCAGACAAGCGTACTGACCCAATGAACCGTACACTGGGTGTCCGGCCACAAAACATTAACACACCCGAAACATTACACTATATTAGCGAGGCCCTGGCAGCTGTATAACGCGTGGAGTTAGGGTTTCCTCTTACCCGCTGTAGCGATGTTGGGCAACGCATGCGAGGCGTGCGGGGACGAGCACGTGGATGATAATACGCTGCAGTCTCACTTGTCAGGCAACAGACGATGCAGACGTAAGATTAACCATGCTAGGGCGGAGCGGCTCGTGGAGGCGTATCGAGATGTAGTACGAGCCATGCGGGGCGAACGCCCACCTTCACCTGCACGGTCTCGTCAAACCGACGCTGATGGAGAGGCAAGCAGCCGCGCACAGCAGCATGTGGTAAATGAGGAACCACACGCTGATGCGATAGGGGATGATGAAGATGTGGAGAGTGACATAAGTAGTATTGACGACGGGTTCGACACTCTCACTCTCTCGTGCTTGGAGGGCGGGGTCTAGTTGTCCTTACAGGTCACTCAGACGCTTCTTGGGTTGACAACCTGGCTACGCAGCGGTCGTCACAGGGTTACACGTTCAGCCTTGGCTCCGGCTCTGTTTCTTGGCAGTCTACCCGCTCGTCTTCTGTTCTCAGCTCCAGTTGTGAGGCTGAAATCTATGTGGGAGCCGTGGCTGTACAGGAGTTACGCTGGCTTACCTACCTGCTGACTGACTTGGGAGAGCGGCCTCGTTCTCCTCCAGTTCTGTACGTAGACAACAAGGCTGCTATTGCCTTTTGTCGGGAGCACAAACTGGAGCACATCGCTCTGCGTTACTTCCTTGCTCGAAAGTTGCAGCAGCGTGGTCAGCTTCGTCTTGCTTACGTGGCCACTCGGGCCAACACTGCTGATATATTCTCTGAGGCACTTCCGCCTGGTGATCATCAGCGCTTCTGTACTGTTTTAGGCCTTGTGCTTGCTCTGCCTCCCTTGCTCACTGCTTTACTTTGTTTTTACTGTGACCTATAGATATACCTGCATGCTTACACTTGCTAGGTAGTGATCTGTGTACTGTTTGGTATCTTTTATATAACACTGAGCGTGTGGTGACTTCGTGATCCGCTTTGAGTTTGCTTTATTTTCTTGACTGGTCTTGTGACCACTGGTTCTCCCCCACTTTGCCTATGTTGTTGTGTCAAAACTATAATCATGTTTGTGTTGTGTAGGCAGTAGTGGGGTAGCCCATATAAGATACAACCCAATTAGGGTTATACTTGTACTCTCATTTCTGCCTAGTGCACTCATTCCTGCTCGTTAGTTTCTGACACTACTATGGAGCAGCGCGAAATATTGCAGCAGCTAAAGGTGAATAGGATTGATTCGGATATAGGGCTTGCATTATTGCGGCATGCATAATGCAAGGTAGCTGGAGGCATTTTACGAACGTTGGTGCTAAGGATCTAGGAGTGTTTGGAGGATTCTAATGGCGCATATCCATGGAAGCAAGCCTAGAGGCAGTGGAGATATGCAAGCCAGTGGTTACGATAAGGTCACACTCTACCTAGAGATGCATATTGCTCATCACAGAGTAAGCACGCCATGTGCTCGTGAGTACCTAGCTTGGGATAAGCAGAGCACTTTGGTAGAGCTAGCCCAACCATAACCAATCTATTGTTTCTTGCCGGTTTGTTTCCTGCATACTGTAAAATGATTTTCCAAAGGTAAGTCAGCGAGAGGAACACAAGGATGATGTCTCAAGATACAGACCATCCGGCTTGTTGCAAATAGGCAAGAAGGGGGCAGAGTTGTTATCAAGGCATGTATAACACTAACGTAATTGCGCAGCCATTGACAGAGATTGTAAACACGTCACAAAGAGGGAGAGCGACGCAGTTTTACAAGCGTGCTGTGTGCAAAGATGACAAACGAGATCCATGATCTGAACATGCATCGACTTGGTTCTGGAAACTACTATCTGAATAAGCCGGTGGTGGGAAGTTTTTACCCCTCTTCTCCAAACTAGAGGGCAGAAAGCCCATGACAGGATAGGAGGATCCACATATAAGTAGATTGGAAAAGAGATGGGCCATTGGGAGCGACTGTGTGGAGAAGGCAGCTCAGGAGAGCAGGGGCTCGAGTGCAGATCTTGTTGGATGCACGTCATTCTGAGTGCATGTCATCCTAACGTCCTGCCGAGTGTTCATGCTAATTGTGCTTGCATGATTTGCATGAGCATATGTCATTGTGCATGGCTGTTGGATATTATCATCTCTGTGTTTTCTCCAAGTCTACATGCTTGATCATGCAGGAGAAATTCAGAGCTTTCCAACGATACCAAGATCACCTTATTCCGACCAAGATCGCCCAAGTTACAAGATTTCCAAGACTTGGGTTTCTAATTACCTGTTGGGGTTAAATCTAATTTGGGCGGTTATTGGGACATGACTATAAAGGGATCTTTGGTTGGGTGGTTAGGAAGGCAACTTTGACTTTTGGATTGGGGTGGCTAGAAGTTTCTAGCATGAGTTGCAAATGTTGCAACACCTAGGCAAAATCCAACAAAATTGGATTTTGCATGTGATACCTCAAGGACCTCATGATGAGGGTTGCATCCTTGCTGCTAGGAATATTCCTACCATCCTGCCCTAACTCTTGGAAAACCCCTTCCCTCTCATGGTTCTCTTGAAGTCACCAACTCCAATATTCCTATGCCTTAATGCTTGTAGTTCCTCTACCATTCTAGTCATGCGGCTGCTGGACGTTTTCAATCGGTTCTCACTCTCTAGACCATCTTTCTAAGTGATTCAAATTGGAGATGGTAGCTAAGCCTAAGGCGCAACATCCTACCGAGTGGATATGCGCTTAGTTGAGAATTGATTTCATCGGAAGCTCTCAAAGTGACGGATCCTGTACAACAGATCTAAGCGGAGGCATGCGCACGACTAGAGCGGACCAATGCGCGAATCCGAGCATGTATCTAGTCGCGGTTTGGAGCATGGGTTGAACCAAGGAACACCACTACGCGAAGGATAATTGCGAGGGGGAAAACAAGGAAAGCTGAGTAAATTCAGCCCACACGACTGGAGGGTGAGGATAGTGGTGGCTGGGGCATGACAACCTAGTTGTACTGCCAGCTATCAGGGAATGAGCTGGGGGAGATGCAGTTTGTTGAGTGCAGGGGTGCGGAAAATCGAAACACCAAACCGATTCTGCGGCTATGGTTCGGGCATGCTGCAAAATCTAGACGAACTGTTATGCGCGTGGCGTGGGGTTGTCCGGACTCGGCGTCATAATCATTGTTGGGTTTTGCATATAGTTCAGGTAAAACGGGGACTGCTTTGTCGTCGCTGACGTGGCATTGTTGTAGGCAAACTCGATACGCGGCAGTTGCTGCTCCCATGTTGTAGGGTCGTTGCACGTGGCACGAATCAGCTGCTCCATGGTCTGGTTCGTCCGCTCCGTTTGACCGTCGGTCTCGGGGTGGTACGACGAGCTGAATTGTAGCATGGTAACGAACTGCTTCCAAAGGTTCTTCCAGAAGTTGCTGGTAAACTTCGTGTCGCGGTCGCTAATTATCGCGGCCGGTATCCCATGCAGTCGAACAACGGCTGCTACGAACAATCGAGCGGTTTCTTCGGCTGAGATCAATTCCCTACACGCAGTGAAGTGAGCCATTTTCGTCAGTCTGTCAACGACGACCATAACCACGTCATTATCCCCAGGGCTCGAAGGTAACCCTGTGACGAAATCCATGGTAATTTACTGCCAAGAGCGCTCGGGCAGTGGAATCAGCTGCAATCGACCCGCCTTTCTCTTTTGCGAGCTCTTCATCCCACGTGGTGCCGTACGTTTGTCAACAGCTTTGGCCAGTAATTTACTGCAGCAGTTGTTGTCGCATTTTTTCTACCCCGAAGTGACCCGAGGTAACCCCGTCGTGTGCCTCGTACTGAAGCAGTTCTCTCAGTAGTGAATACGCTGGTACCCAGATGCAAGTAGTACTGGCTTTTGCGTAATACACTCCCTTTGCTTCTGTCAGTTGCTGCAAATTTCCGGTTGTGGAAAAATGGGCCGGTGTGGTATCTGTGGGCGAATAGGCCCGTTTACAATGGGTTGGTTTGGTCATGAAGTTGGGCGGCGGGGCAGGTGAGTGCGTTGGCAATGTTAGGTGCCCCCTTTTCGTACATGACGATGTAGTGGAAGTTGGGCTCATGGTAGTCCAACCAGCGAATTTGTCGCGGATTGAGATTCAGTTGGGCGCAGTGGTACTGTAGGGATCTGTAGTCTGTCCGTACTGTCACATTTGCACGATCACCAACATCCCACGGTTGCGTATTGGGTAGTTGCATTCGGGCGCGTAAAGCTTACGCGACTCGTACGAGATTGGCTGAAGGCCGTTCCCGAAGTCCTGCAACAGTAATTCTCCCACGACGATGTCGCTTGCGTCGGTGACCAGTTCGAACGGGCGGTATGGGTCGACAATGTGCAGTACGGGCGATGAGCACAAAAATTGTTTGAGGGTCAAGAAGGCAGCTTGCTCTTTCTTCCCCCATAGTTACTCAACCCCCTTCCTCAGTAGATCTGTCAGCCGGGCAGTCAAGCTTCGCCATGTCGGGGATGAACCGACACACGTAGTTGATGAACCCCAAAAAACTCTGCAGCTCTGTCAAATTTGTCGGCGCGTGCCATGCTTGAATCATCGCGATTTTTTTCGGGTTTATTTCCACTTTGTCGGGTGAAATAATGTGCCCTAAAAACTCTAGCCTGTCGTGTAGAAATGCACACTTCGACGCTTTTGTCAAAATGTGGTTCTCATTCAGTATCTTTAAAACTTCTTCGATGTCATGTAGGTGTTGTGCTCTATCTCGGTTGTATATCAGTATGTCATCTAAGTAGACGATCACGCGTTTATCTAAAAGCGGGCGAAAAGCTACTTTCATGGTCATTCAAAAGGTTGCAGGGGCATTGGTCAGTCCGCAAGGTAAAACTGTGTATTCGAAGGATCCGTATCGTGTTCAGAAAGTTGTTTTTTGGCAGTCGGGCAGATTGACGTGGATCCGATGGTAACCTCCTCACAGGCCAAGTTTCAAGAAAACCCGGGCTGTGCACAATTGGTCGATCAGTTCATCGACTCGCGGGATGGGGTAACGGGACTTGATGGTAACTCGGGTGAGTGCGCGATAATTTATACACATGCAAAATCCCCTGTCTTTCTTCGGCGTGAACAGTATCAGTGCAGCGAACAGTGATGAGCTCAGGCGAATGAACAATTTTTCGAGCAGGTAATCTAACGGTTTCCGTAATTTGTCCAGATCGGGTAGGGTTAGTCAGAACTGTCGCTGTACTGTCGGCTGTGCCCCCGGTTCTAGTTCTATCCTCCGATTCGTCGGCGAGCATTTTCTGTAAATCGTTGCCCTTGTCTGCTGCCTCGGCTTCCCCAATATCAACCACATACACGTCAGCTGTTAAACTTATGTTTATGATATAAACTGTTTGCTGCAGTTACTGTAGTGTTTGTGTTATTTCCTGTAGGTGGTGCACCTCCCTTCTTTCCTATATGTATCTTCTCTCCATATTGAATCCTCCTCTTTGGCCAATTCTCCATCTCGCTACTCTCCTTACCAAACCCTAGTCTCCTAAGTTAAACCTTATCTCAACATGGTATCAGAGCAGGCCTTTCCTAGGCCTCCTAGTTTTATTTTCTCGCCATGGGCCCACCCCTCGCCCTCGTACCAGCGCGCCCTGTTAGCACGCCGCGAGCTGGCTGCCCCGTCCCGCAACGCTCGCCCCGTCGCGCTCTGCCCGTGGCGAGTGTGCCAGCGAGCCGTGGCGAGCGCGCCAGCGACGGTCGCCAACGGCGTTCGCCAGCGCCAGCGAGGACGCCAGCGCCGACTGCGGGCGCCAGCGCCAGCGCCGACGGCGGGCGCCAGCGCCAACGCGACGCCAGCGCCCAGCGCCAGCACTTCTGCGCCAGCAAATGGGGGATGAGGGGGTGGCGAGAGGGATCCTGCAGCTTCAACTGCCACCCTCTCTCCCCTCTCTCTCACTACTTGCTGCCGCGGGGGGAGAGGGGGGGTGGTTGAGGGGGTGACAGGAGAGCATCTGCAGCTCCAGCCCCCTCTCTCTACCTCCTCCTCACCTTCTCTCCCGCAACTGCCTCTCCTCCAGTCCTCCCTCTTCTCCTTTTTTTCCAGCCGCTTCCTCCGTTTGTATGCTCCTCCAATCGTCTCGGCCGTTGTGGGGAGGAGGTTTGTGGGGGAGAGGTTGCAGGGGGGTTTGTCACCGTGAAACCTGCAGCTCCAGTCGCCAGTGTGCCCGTCGCTCCAGTCGCCCGTCGGGTCCGTTGCTCTAGCCGTACGAGCGGAATGCTCTAGGCGTACGAGCCAGTCACCCCAGTGCCCGCGAGCCAGTGCTCCAGTAGCCCGTGAGCTAGCAGCTTCAGCCGTCGACCACCTCCTCCTCTCCTCTCTCTCTTTCCTCATCCTCACTTGCCCCCTCCTTCCGCTGCGCCTTGGTGTACCCCTGCGGGTCCTTGCACTGGTTCCTGCAGCAAACTGTTTAGGGGGTGTGTTAATTTTATGTTTATGATATAAACTGTTTGCTGCAGTTACTGTAGTGTTTGTGTTATTTCCTGTAGGTGGTGCACCTCCCTTCTTTCCTATATGTATCTTCTCTCCATATTGAATCCTCCTCTTTGGCCAATTCTCCATCTCGCTACTCTCCTTACCAAACCCTAGTCTCCTAAGTTAAACCTTATCTCAACATCAGCTCCTGCCACTACAGCTCGTTTGATCGTGATCGCGTTGGCACGCACCGATAAAGATTCAGGCGAGCTCCTGCGAGGTAGGGTCACTCGCATGGTGCAGTCATCCGTCGTCTAGTCGAGTGAAATGTCTGTCTCGTCAAGGGTCGTTGCGAGCATTTCCTGGCTAAATGTGAAGCTACCCCCGCATCGAACCCGAACTCGGTCCACACGTTCCCGTATCGCCAATGGCGTGCCGTAGACCAGTCTTACGTCAACATAAGGTAAACACCTGTCCAGTAATAGTTTCTGTCTCTATGCTATGGAAGTGTTGATCAGGCTGTGGCTAGGCCTCCCGTCCACAAAGTTTTTTACTAAGTTTGTCTGCATTTTCCTACTAAGCCGTATGGGGCTGTCTACCGTGGTACCCTCCCGGGTGTGGTCAATTGTGTGAATTGGCACAATCACTCTTTGAGGGCCTGTTTGCTGCTTGGTCTGTTTCTGCTGCTCAGCTTCCCCCTTTCCCTTAGCGTTTTTTTTCTGGGCACTCGCTTTTCCAGTGTCCCGGCCGGTTGCACGCGAAGCAGTGCCTTTTGAACGATCCGGCAGCGACATTCGCGATGACAGCGCGTGTCGTGGGGTGCTCGTTCGTCCCACGAGGCCGATATCCCCACTTGCTGTTGTTGTCGTAGGACCCCGGTCACGGTCGGCGTAAGAAGTCGAGCTTCTCCGCCATAGCGAGAATATCATAAAATTTGGTGACGTTGTGGAGCTGGATTAATTAGGCGATTTCGTGCTCACGCCGCCAATGTAGCGGTCAATTCGCTCTCCCTCATGCATGTAGCCCACCTGCTCACAGAGCGCCAAGAACCCGTTGGTGTAGTCCCGGACAGATCCAAGCTGGCGCGAAGTGCAGAGCCTCTAAAGCGCCGCGATCGAGGCTGCGGTTGAATCAAATCTCACGCGTAGACCTGCGCATCATTCATCCCAAGTGCGATACTAGGGCACTTTTACGAAATACGACAGCGCCCAGGGTCCGGTTTCTCCTTCCCGTGTCGGTGGAGTCTCGAGGTCCACCGGCTTCGCGACGATGGCGCGCCAACAATCTATGACGGGCCATCGAAGCTGCGACACGGCGTACCGAGTATTCACCGAATTTTCCGAGAAGTAGTTTTCATTGAAGAAGACATTCATTCTGAATAACCACGCCTGAATGTAGGACCACCATGCTGGCTAGAATCGAAGCAAGGTGGACGCTGACTTGAGCGGCATCGGCGATGGCAGTGCTGACTCGACGGTCGGCACCGAAATCGTGACGCGAGGTTGGCTCCTGGCCGCATTCGTCGCTTTGGGGTGTGTCGCGCCGTGGTCGTCATCTTCATCATTGCGGGCGATGCCATCACTAGCGGCCCTCGAGGGTTGCCCCACGCTTCTGTGTTGCGAAGCCTGTCGTGCTACTTGACCTTGTGTGCCTTGTGCTTACGATTGTGCTTGTTGCGCCCATGCGACGTCATTTTGCAGCGACGTATGCTCTGCCGTCAGCGCTGCAATTTCCTCGGTCAGCGCTGCAATTTCCTCGGTATTTTTGTGTGGGCGCTCCTGCATGAGTGTCGAGGCGTCAATATTCTCACCCATATCGAAGGACGACGACTCGGCTTAGCTTTAGGCGCAACGCGTTTACGAGAGAACACGAGGACAGCGGCTCCTATATACTAAGGGCGTGAGTCCCTTCGAGTGCAAAAATCAAAAGTTGAATTTTCTGGGTGCGGAGATGCGCGGTCCCAAAGAAAGTAGATTTGAATACGAAGTGTTACGGTGGCAATGGAACGATGCACTAGGTGTCAAACGATTACAAAGTATGAGTGAAGGCTTGAGCGAATAAATATACGCGAAAATTGCAAACGGTAACACGGTGGGCGTGAGCTAGCTAGTGTTAGGCTGGCATCGAGGTTCGGGCTAGTCCCAAAGCGTAGGCCGACTCGGCCAGGCCAGCGGTGCATGGATTGGTAAAGCATTGCGCGCGAAGTTGGCGAATCCTCTTTAGCTGTAACGGGGGAACAACGGCTGCTGCTGTACGCCATGTTGATGGTCGTAGTATGGAATGTCGAGAAGATTCCTTACACACACCAGTAAAAGAATATAGATATGGTAATATCAAGCAGATATTTAGGTTTCCCACGTTGCAGTAACGAAAGGCGCGAACTTACGAAGCTGACCTGTTCGCGAATTTCGCTCACAGCAATTCCGCGTGAAGCGAATCGAGCTTTCGGTGAGTCGCCTGCCGAGCCAATCGCTTTTTCGCCGCACCTCACTCATCGTCGCCCACGCTCACCCATTTTGATCGCCGCAACTCAACCGTCAATCACCGCCTCACAAACTCCCTCCCAAACCTACACGCTCACCACCACGGCAACACCAGTTCAATCGCCTTTATCTGCGAGTATTTATAACTGAAGTCGAGAGGCAAGCTGCAGATTCAATCACAACCTAAGCCTACTCGACTAATCGTCACAGGGCTTCCTCGCACTTCGCAACCGTTTTTAATTGCTCAACACTGCCTTCTTTAGCCACCCGCGCGATATTCGCACCTCCTAGTTCCAGCAGCGATCCCTCTAGACTGCACCCGTTTCCTACTGTAGTCTCCATGGCGCGTTCTCCTCTAGCTTCCTCACTCGTGGCGGCACTCCTCGTAACCGCGCTGTTCGCATCATGCGCGCAGTCTAGACTCGTCTCCAACGGACTGCTCGGGAATTGCATTCCGAACAAACCAGCACAAGTCACCAGCACCATCACTAGTACCGTGTCCGACCTAAAATCCGCGCTACAAGCGCAAGTTTTTTTGCTAGAAGGGGCGCTTACACAATCGCTGGACAAGCTCGCTACCGCACTGAACGACAACGCATCCGCGGCGACATTGGCGCTTCAAGCGCAGATTTTCGCCCTTTAGAGCAGCATCGACACTCTAAACTCACGCATTGCGAACCTCGACCTGATCTTATACCTTAGAATCACGCGACCTGGCGGCGCTACTCCCCAGTCGACACCTGCCGCACTCCAATCGCGCGTCTCGTCGGTAACAGGCAGCATCCCCGCTATCACCAAACGCGCTACCTCCCTCAACACGGACCTGGCGGGCATCCTCCCCAACCTCCGCGCGTTGCTGAGTCAGCGAGTCGCGGCGCTCACTCAGAGGGTGGGCGCACTGAATGTGGACGTGTCGGCGCTCGCTGCGCAGGTGGACGCGCTGATCGCCCCGCTGAGTGACGCCCTTGGCGTGGCGGACCTCGTGGCTCTGCTGCCGCAGCCAGCAGGTCAGTCGCAAACTCTAACCTCACGATCCCGAACCCCTCAACCACAGAGCAATGCGTTGAACTTGGATGCTGATTGTTTGAACACCCAGCAGGTCAGCCCCGCAAACCCCAATCCCGCAAACCCTAAATCTCACAAACCCAAGGGCCCAGTGGCCTCAGTGGTAGCAGTCGCTACTTAATGCTTATGCTCACCTTTCTTGCACCACCCTCGCTCACTCAATCCAGTTCTTCTCTTGATGATCCCCATCACTGCAGGCATGCTCCGTGGCGTGCTCACCTCGTGCGAGGGCCTTCTCCCGGTGGGAGCAGCCAACATCCAGATCACCAACATGTAAGCCAACACCTTCCCCACCTCCCCCTTCCGTCCCCCCACCTCCCCCTTCCCCCCCTCCCTTTTTTTCCCCCACCTCCTCACTGGGGGGGCTCACTGTAGTTTCTCCCACATTAACACTATCTTGCTTCCCCCATCCATTGCCATCAGCTCTGACTCTCACAATGCTTCTGCCAAGCAGTAGGTAATACCCTCCAGTGAAGTACACCTAAACAGTGAATACCCCTCTATTGTGCAACCCCTCTCCTCCCTCTCCACACGGCAGGGGCTGGGCGTACGCGGTGGCGTACGAGCTGGTGGCGACGGGCATGGCGGAGGCACCGCAGGCGGCGGCCATCTACAGCGGCAACAGCACGTGCGGGCAGGCAGCCCCACCCGTGGCGCTGCAGCTGCCCGGCACGTGGCAGCTGCTGAGCTCCGTGTCGTGGTCGCTGGCCAATGTGCTCACTGTCGCGCCGGCGGACCTGGCGGACGTGCTCAGCGCCATCCAGGCTGGCATCAATGGCCAGCTCTACATTGGCTTCACCGGCACCAGCAGCAGCTTGTCGGGCAAGCTCATTGGTGACAGGTTCTGACGGAAAAGGGGAATAGGAGAAGGATGCATGGGGTGATGGTGTTGTGATCCGAGAAGGAACATCACAGATGCTCCACAAATGCCAGTAGCTCAGTTGGTGGCATTCCGTGCATTTGTGATGTTCCTTCTTATGGAATAGGACATGACGTGTACATATCAAATATTGAATGCATATTTCTAGAAACTGAAGTACCCGTATTACAATGCACCTGGTGCATCTTGTTTGTGCTATAGATGGCAGCTACTGTAATGCTACGGCCATCTCACTAGGGCCTCAGATTCGTTTGAGGGTACCCTGTGGACTCAGGGCCGTTTTTTCAGGATTCCTATTTTGTCCTGAAACGTCAGGACTGAACAAGGGTGGGTATGCTGTAGGGTCAGTGCTACAAGTGACATTATCCTGCCCCGTCAGTGCTACATTTCATTTTATCCTGTGCACTTTGTTAAAGGTGTGTCTGTCCTATGGTGGCGCGTGAACTTCTGTTGGTTGTGCCTGCATGCGGGTGTGGGTGGATGAAAACAGTGTATATAGGCTAGGAGGGAAGCGCGTGATGCCAGCGTACAGCAAAGATGGCCGTGCTTTCCCCTCGTGTAAAGTGAGCGCGGCGCGGTTCTGCGCCAGCAGAGGAAACCAAGTCAGGGCGACAATTACGGAGCGTAACTTACGCTGTATGTGGTCGGTGGTTGGGTACACTAGGCCCCGGGCGAAATTGGCGCAGTACTCGCTTCAGGACGACTCTCAACACTATACTGACTCATCAGGGCTGAACCTACAGCCCTATACTGAATTTACAGCACGCAAAAATACACTTATACTGAAATTACAGGATAACTATCGCGCTTATGCTGTTTTTCCAGGACTGGGACACGACATCTATCCTGAATTCAGGAGAATCAGGATAAATTATCCTGATATTTGAGGCCTTGCATCTCACGGATGAACAAAACACAACATGACGGAAATTGGCCGCTACATTGTGTGCGCTTGCTGGTGGCTCTACTGATGTTGCTTCTGTGGACGGCGGGCCCTTTAAAATTGCATCTTGCCATGTCACGTTTAGACGGCAGTGTCAGAAAGTCTAGGCAGGAATGAATCGACTAGAACAAGGTTGGGTACAAATTTGTAACCCAAAGGGGGCTATACCCCAGATTGGCTACGCCACTACAGCCTAGACATATATAGCATATAGATTACTTTGACACACCCCCACAGGCAAAGTGGGGGAGAGCAAGGGGTCACAAGACTAGTCAAGAGAGGCAAAGCAAGCTCAAGGTGGATCACAACGTCACCACACACTGAGCACAAGCAAAGGGCCACAAGGCCAGTTCACATGTAAAGGATATATGCAACAACAACAGCACAGTGATCACTACCTAGCAAGACGAAGCTGACCACGCTGCTGCAACTCTCGAGCAAGGAAGTAACGCAGAGCGATGCGCTTCGTTTGGTGCTCCAGTTTGTGCAATTGCGGCCTTGTTATCGACGTACAGCACTGGAGGAGAACGAGGCCGCTCTCCCAAGTTGGTCAGCAGGTAGGTGAGCCAGTGTAACTCCTGTGCAGCCATGGCTGTGGCGTAGATCTCAGCCTCGCAACTGGAGCTGAGAACAGAGGAAGAGCGTGTAGACCGCCAAGAAACAGAGCCAGAGCCAAGACTGAAGGTGTAACCCTATGACGACCGCTGCGTAGCCAGGTCATCAACCCAAGAAGCGTCTGAGTGCCCAGTGAGGACAACGTCGCCCCGTCCTCCAAGCACGAGCCCCATGCCCGATGTACTGTACAAGTAGCGCAGTACCCTCTTAGCAGCATCCATGTGCACCTTTCGATGCCTACCAGGAGCCACGTAGCGAGCCAGAAGGCCAAGAGGGTACGCAAGGTCAGGACGAGTGCAGGTCATCAGGTACATGAGGCAGCCCACTAGCTCTGGGTAAGGACCACTCGGCTCTACGGGCTCCTCCGAAGGTGGAGCTAAGAGCGAGTGACCTGTAGCCAGAGGAGTGGACTGTGGGGAGGACCAGGTGAAGCCGAAGCGCTGAAGGACCTGCTGCACCATGTGTGACTGAGTCAGTGTGATGGTGCGGCGTGCTCTGTCCTGGGTGATCTGCAAGCCAAGGTAACTGCGCAGCTCACCCAGGTCTGTGCACGTGTGTCTCTTCTGCAGCTCCGAATTCACCAAGGCGAGAGCCTCAGTGTCAGCAGTGGCAAAGACCAAGTCGTCGACGTACACGAGGATGTAGAACGGCGGCAACGAAGTGTCGGTGCGCAGAAACAGCGATGGGTCAGCAGTCAAAGGAGAGAACCCAAGAGCCACAAGTGTTGTCCTCAGTGTGTCGTGCCACTCACGCGGCGCCTGGCGGAGACCGTAGACTGGCCGGCGGAGGCTCCACTGGGTACCAGAAGGGAACGACCCAGTGAAGCCAGGTGGGCGGTGCAGCCAGATCTCCTCGTGCAGACTGCCCTGTAAGAAGGCTGTGCTAAATTCCAGATATTGAAGCTCCTAGTCACGCTGAGCGGCAACGTGCAGCAGCACCCGAAGAGTGGTCATCTTCGGGGTGGGAGAGAAGGTATGAAAGTAGTCAACTCCCTCTCGCTAATTGAAGCCTTGAGCAACGTAACGAGCCTTGAAGACAGGCGGAGAACCCGGCGGCCGCTTCACCCTGAAAATCCACATGCCATCGACAATGTTCGCCCCAGGAGGGGGAACCTCATCGACGTAAGTGCCAGTGGACTTCCAGGATGCCATCTCTGCGTCCATGGCTGTCTGCCACTGAGAGGAGTAGGGACCCGAAATCGCCTCTGCGTAAGAGCGCGGGGTCGGGATGTCTGGTGCATCCGGGTCTCCCTCAGGGGCAAGCAGCATGGCCACGAGATGAGGCGCAGCGGCTGCAAGACACTCAAGGTCCTCCTGCCTGTCCTCAAGGACGTTCGTGCCAAGAGCACACTCACCCCCGACAGACGGAGGACAGACAGACTCAGACTTAGCAACAAGACTAGCGGCGTAGTCTAGACGACAGACAGCAGCAAAGTCAACAAGCTCAGCGACTAAGGCAGACGCAACAGCAGACTCAAACGACGGGTCAATGACAACAGTGGCTAACAGACACGTGACAGTAGGGTGTGCAGCACGAAACTGGTCAGACTCAGGGTCCGGAACGTTAGGCAGAGAAGACGCTGGAGGAGACGGCAGAGGAACACGCTGCGGAGCAGAGGAAGGACGCATGGCCATGAGGTGCGTGCCAGGGACAGCCGGCGGACGCGGACAAGGAACACGACCACCAATACGACCAGCGCAGACAGTGCGAACAGGCGAGACAGGACGCGACGTAGGCTCACGACGCTCAGCAAGACCTCCTGGCTGCTCAGTGTAAGGAGAAGGAGCAGGCAGCGGTGACCCAGGCTGTAACGGAAGACCAGTAGAAGACGGGAGGCTAAGAACCTGGTGAAGCACAGAGTCAGGCGGTGGCTGAGACGACGGAGACGGCGGAGCGAAGAACAGTCGTGGCTGTGCAGTGCCACCTGCACCAGCAGCTCCAGCACCTCCAGTAGCTCCAGCACCTCCAGCAGCTCCAGAACCTCCAGCTCCAGCTCCTCGAGCGCCAGCACCACCAGCAGCTCCAGAACCTCCAGCGCCAGCACCTCCAGTACCAGCGTCACCAGCAGCTCCAGAACCTCCAGCGCCAGCACCTCCAGTACCAGCGTCACCAGCAGCTCCAGAACCTCCAGCGCCAGCACCTCCAGTACCAGCGTCACCAGCAGCTCCAGAACCTCCAGCGCCAGGGCCTCCAGCGTCTGCACCTCCAGTAGCTCCAGAACCTCGAGCGCTAGTTCCTCCCGTACCAGCGCCACCAGCAGCAGCACCCCCAGAACTGGCACCTCCAGCCCCAGGGTCTCCAGCCTCAGTGTCTCCAGCAGCAACACCCCCAGAACCGGAGTCTCCAGCCTCAGTGTCAGCAGCAGCAGCACCCCTAGCAGCGCACGACGGGCACGGGCAGGGCAGCGCACGCGCAGGCAGGGGCGCGCGCGCACGGGCAAGGGCAGCGCGCGCGTGGGCAGGGGCAGCGCGCGTGTGGGCAGGGGCCGCGCGCGCACGGGCAGGGGCAGCGCGCGGGCGGTTAGGGTTAGCGTGCAATGGGCAGGGGCTATGTACGGGCAGCGAAAAGTGGCGTGCTGGCCAGTAGGGGCCGCGCGCGAGCAGGCGAAGGCTGTGCGCGGGCGGCAAGGGCGGCGCGTGGGCCTTACGGGCTTGCAGGGGTGGTGCGCGGGCCTTACGGGGCTGCGCGAGCGGCGGAAGCGGCGCGCGGGGCAGCAGCGGGCCGCACGAGGGCGGTGAAGGCAGCGCGCGGGGCAGCCGCGGGCTGCGCGAGCGGCGGAGGCGACGCTCGGGGCAGCAGCGGGCTGCGCGCGGTAGCCTGGGTGGCGCGCGGGGCATCAGCAGGTGGTGCGCGCGGGACTAGGGCAGCGCGCGTGGGCAGCGCATCACAGGCAAGGCAGGGCGTGCGCGGGCGGCGCAGCGAAGGCAAGGCAGGCGCGCGGGCGGCTTAGCGCAGGCAAGGCAAGGCGCGCGCGGGCAGCGCAGCGCAGGCAAGGCAGGGCGCGCGCGGGCGGCGCAGCGCAGGCAAGGTAGGGCGTGCGCGGGCGGCGCAGCGCAGGCAAGTCGTGGGGCAGCTCAGTAACCGCAATGGTAGGTGGGCCCGAAAAAAAAAAACACGGTCCTACGGACCTCCTGCTCTGAAACCATGTCAGAATGTATAGGCATGAATGAATCGACTAGAACAAGGTTGGGTACACATATGTAATCCTAAGGGGGCTATACCCCATATTGGCTACCCCACTATAGCCTACACATATATAGCATATATATAATTTGACAGGCAGTGCCAGAAAACATTCATACTAGAAACTATACTCAGCCATCATGACTTGTCTCGATCAGCTCACATTCACCCTCCAAACGCAAGGGCAGCAAAGGCATATACAAAAGCGCAACCACATGAGCCAGTCATATAGAGGATGAAATACCTTGCGGAAGAGCATGCCAGCAGGGCCCAAAATTGGTTTTGGCCCACCCTGTCAAATAAGAGTTCCAGAGTGGGCCAACCCTGACTCCTAGGGTAAAAAATCTGGTACACTGATGGAAACAGGGTAACGGGGAGTGGGTACAGCAGCCTTTTCCAGAGAGCGGGTATGAGGAAGTTGGGGAACGGGGCAGCGCTTTTATTCCCTCCAAAATTTTGCCGTTTTTTGCTGCTGATGATGTTGCTGTTGCTGCTGCTGTTCATGCAAGCTCCATTGCTGCACCGTTGGCACGTCAAGCTTTTGCTACGCTGGAAGAGTCAACCTGTAGAATGCTTGGTAGGTGTTGCAAGATGATCTTAGCAGCTAGTGTTGCGTCACTCATTTCAACGGCCGCTTTGCTGCGTATTTGCGGGAGGACCCCCACCCCCCCCCCCCCCCCCCCCCCCCCCCCCCCCCCCCCCTCCTGCTGCCCAATTGATTTATTTTATGCCCGTCTATGATTGGTCTGGCTTTTATGTTGGTCTGTTCGGGGGCGGTCAAATAGCCCAACAGCCCTCTGACAATGGCGATGTTAGTGTGTTCCCTTTCTCCGGAGGTAGTCACGCGACGTTCTTTTCCAGTGATAGGGACATGATTGGGGGAGGAGAAGCACGGTACCTAGCTATATGAACTTGCACACCTCATGAACTTGCTTAACAATACTCTTGCAAATTCTCCTTGAACTTGCTTAGTGAAACACTTGCCAATTTTCCCCGTGAACACACAAACATGCACAAGTGTTAACAACTATGCGATCACCCCGGAGAACAAAGTAGCTTCTCATGTAGTCCAGCTACCATTGTTGAGTAATCCTCCACAAGGCACTTCAACTTAGTACTGCTCATAAGGATGTGTAACGCATTTGCACATAACGCCACTCATAAGGCTATGTAACGCACTACTTAGAAGTTGAAGTAATGCACTTGTTGTTTGTACTACTCGCAAGGTTAATCAACGCACTTACTCTTAGTACCATTAACAAGGCTAAATAGTGCGCGTACTCTAAGTACAACCCCAGGGGTGAGTGTGCTTAGAACTCTCTTCCATGCTTGGAAAGCTACTCCTTGCTTCCTCCTCAGTTCAATTAACATCATTAAGTTCACTTACTGGCCCTCCAACGCCCAACACAGGTACTGGACGCTTGCTTGTCCTTCCGGTCCTATGCTTCATGTGCCTAGCTCCTCCGTTGCCTTCCGGTCTGCGGTGCTACTGATCCACCTCCACTTTCGTCACTTATAGATGAAAACCAACCCCAACCCCAACCCCTTCTCTCACAAGGCTAGACACTCTAGTAGATGCGTTCTAAAATGTCCGGTCCTTCCAAAACGCCCTGTAGGTTCTTTAATACATAGCCAAAGCATAAACAGGTACAACCATAACGAAATTCCAAGCCGGCGAACCTAGAAGGACCATCTATATTTCTTTGGGCCACGACCAACCCTAGATCTGGAGGTCCTGAAACCAGTTCAAAATATAACAAAATGATGGCCTAACCAGCTAATAGCCTTCATGAAAAGTGTGCGAACCTAGAGAGCGTAGGATGAGATTAAGTTTGCCGACTTTGATGGAACATTGCGTGCAGCTCACGTAACCTAAAAATATGAGCAGATAAGCGTTGGAATGGTAGTTAAATCTAATTTTCACAATGGTAAAACACGCCATCAACCAAGATCAAGACCGATCGCTATCGATTTTTGAAAGCGACTGTGTATCCTAGCGGAATTCCTAGGAAGCCATGGATTAGATCTAGCAATCCTTCCATGGGAAGGACCTAAACTCTCTATTGGTCGACAACAACCGCTACGCCGATGACAAATGGATTCCTTTCCGCACCACCCCCCATCCTCGCTCTCTTCGCACAGAACACACATGATGCCGACAACACCCGGTACCTGGACAGCTGTTTCAGTCAACACATGGTGGGGTCAGAGCGCTTCATCTCAAACGCGCGCACTATCCCACAGCCGCAGTGGTCACTGTGGCCAATAACCAGCAGCTCGAAGCCAATTCATGCAGCATCTTAGTCCTCAAAGCACGTGACAGCAATCTCCACATCACCCTCAACATCGTACTTATCGTCAAGGATCTGAAGTTCAACCATTTGTCCTACGTGCAACTCGTTGAGGGCGCAGTTGAGATGACGACAGACAGGGAGACCAGGCGCATCAAGATGCACTAGAGGGAAGACGGCCATCGCGGTGCAGAACCATTTTTCATCGATCAAGCACTAGAGGAGTCTATATCCTAGACTTTGACATCCCTGGGTGCAGTGGTGATTCAGAAGATCTAGTTGACCCTAGCCCCAGTGCAGCAAAGAAGGATGGGATAGGAAGCACACGGATGAACGCCCTTGGGTCCACCACCATGCTCACAGCCAAGGATTCGACCTACAGGCACTTGGACCTGATGGATTTTGCCGCAACTTCCACACCCCAACAACCTCCACCACAGACAAGGAAGAGAAAGACAAGGAGGAGAAGGGGAAGGCAATGGCAAAAGAGAAGGTGAAGGCAACTGGACACAAGAAGGGGAAACCAAAGGCTGAAGATGAAGACAAAGTGCCTCCGAACATCGTTGGGGAGACAAAATGGCGGACGCTTCACCCTTCTAGAATGAGGGAACTTGAACTTGCACCAGCACTGACCATCTTCTAGCCACAGAAGATACGAGAGGACCCCATAGTGCAAGAGCACCTCCACCTCCTTACTTGCTACATGGGACGAGTCGCCATTGGCTAGGATGGGAAGCCCTTACTCCTTGACTGAGAAAAATACCATGTCTCCCGCCCCTAGTCTCGCCGTGACTACACTTCCAAACAACTACAAACGCTAGAAGAAAAAGAAGATCGGCGCAAAGAAGAAAGGGAAGCAGAGGCAGCTGTAGCACAGGAATTAGAGCGGTGGGGATAGGGCTGGCACACACAAGGCAAAGTGTGGGGAGGCAGCAGTGTCAACGGGAGTTGTGTGTTGGCCCCGTCCTCACTTGGGCGGAGCCGACTTCGTGGTCAGGTGTAGGATTGCAGCCGACCTGCAGTAGTGGGCGAGTTGGTCGACCTGCACGGGTGCCACTGCATGGGCGCCGACTTCAGAATGGCGTGGACTTCAGGGAGGTCGACCTGGGAAGTCGACCTGCAGAGGGCGTCGACTTGGTGACGCCAACTTGGGGGCAGCCGACTTGCGTGGTCGGCTGACAGAACTGCTAGTCGACCTGGTTGATCGACCAGGCCTGCTGGTCGACTTGGTGGCTGGTCGACCAGGCGTGATGTCGACCGAACACGATGGTCGACGTAGGAGGAGCTGACGTCGACCTCGATAGAGGGATTCAGGACGCCGAACTGCTGGGGGCGTCGGGTAGCAGGGCGTCAACTTGGTGACGCCGACTTCGGGTAGCCGACTTTGGGGTCGTCCGACAACAGTGCTGGTCGACTTGAAGCTGGTCAACAAGGGGCAGTGGTCGACCCAGTGAGGTCGACTGAAGGTGGCCGTTGACTTGGTAGGTCGACCGGCACATATAGGAGCAGCTGGTCGACGTGGTTGCCCGGTCAGCCAAGTTACCTGGGTGACGAGGTTCTACGAAGGCACGCGACGGTCGCCTAGGCGATGTTGGCGAGGACGACCTCGGTGGTGGTATCCAGAGGTCGACGTGGCTGATCAGAAGTAGTCGTCAGCACGAAGTTGACTTGGTGTGTGCGCTGTGCAGGTGACGAGGCACTACACAACAATCAGCTGCGAGCACCTGCGAAACGGGGTGCGCTGCTGTCCTGCGGGAGCAACGTTGGCACGCCGTCAACCTGCGACGTTGGCACGTCGTCGACTTGTAGCATTGGCAAGCCGCGACTCTGCACTGCTAGAGTGCGGTCGACCAAGTCGTGCTGGCACGCGGTCGACCGTGCTGCTCTGGCAGTAGACTTGCTTGCATGCTAGCTCTGATATAGTCTAGTCTTGCCAACTTCGTTGTACCATTGTTGTGAACTTTTGCTAGTGAAACTCTTGCCAACTTTCCCTGTGAACCAGCAAGTAGTGCAAGCACAAGTAAACGACTAAGTGGATGAACGCAGAGATCACACGAGCACACGTGCCTAGCCCGTAGTCTAGCTCCCGTTGTAGTAGTTATCTCCGCATGGTGCGGTGAGCGTGGACGGTACACGACTTACCTTTCAGTCAGGTCGACGTTGTTGTCACTTACCTAATTCGTGTTCGTAGGCCGGCAGCTGTGCGGTAGTCACTATGGTAGGTGACGTAGGTGACACGAGGGTGGTCGACACCCCGGAGGCACGGCTGGAGAATGCGAGTAAACGCCATGAGGCCTAGGAGTACGGAGCCATCCCCTGGGTGGTTGTTGAGGCTGGTCTCTGCACCATGTGGGCGACAGAGCACCCTTCTCGACCAGCTTCTCCTCGACTGGTGAACACTGAGGTCGGCGTCGACGTGGGCGTCCACGCCGGGGGTGACCAAGTCGGCAGCCGTGCGGGAGGCACGTCATCGGGGCAACGTGGTGTGATTCACGCCGATGAAGTCGGCGGCATTCAGGCGCGAGGGATGCGGTCGTCAGCAGCTGTAGGCTCCTCGCATGGTGACGTCGGAGGTCGACAAAGTGGATATTCGCCGATGTCGGCGACCCAGGTGACAGCAGGCGGGATTGCACCGAGCTACGGCTACTTCAAGTTTACGCCGGATAGGATCTTGGTCACTCCCCTACTAGTCGGTCGATCCGACATTCTCACCTGAAAGGAAGCCATTGAGCCCCAGCTGGAGATGGCCGGGCTGATCAACTTTGCTAACGGTACCGTGGTGACGCCGGAGCACCCCGACTTACGTGCGGAGTTTCGCGCCGTGCAGCTGCTGACCTTCACGGTCATCTCGCGGTGCTACTCGCCGAGCATGCAAATCGCCCTGAAGTCATGCAGGGAGCACCTCGACGCCGACCACTGGGCATGGCACTTCATCGAGTCGACTTACCAAGTCACCGACGACTTGTTCATTGCCCAGCTGGAAGGGCAGCATACTCACCTGCATATGGGTGACAAGGAGACTGCGACAAACTACTGCAACCAAGCTCGACGAATTCTCGCAACCGTCAGGATGGCCGGCGCGGAGTACTCGACGGCCTCGTATGTCTCCCATGCAGGGACTCCCTAGCAGCTACAACTGCTGAAGCGGTTGTCGATGGCGCCGAGCACGCGGGCGACACTCAACGAGGACACGCTGACCTCGTACATCCTGCAGGACGAGGCGATGCAAGAGGCCGAGCAGTCCTAGAAGCTCTTGGTGCAGGTAAACTACGTCGCCCCGGCGAAGCAAGGCGGTCGACCGGGGCAGCGTGGACAGTCTGGCGGCGGTGGTAGCAGTGGCTCGAAGCCGGCCAAGGAAGTCGACAAGAAGAAGTCGACCAAGGACAGCGGTCGAGGAGGAGGAAGTCGACGTCGGGAGTGCTGGCTGTGCGGCGACCCCGACCACCTCTCCTTCGAGTGCCCTGAATGTATTGACTCCGACGATGACAACGCCAAGGGAGGCCGCGGGAGGTCTGGCAGTCGTCGACGTCCTTGTCGAGGAGGAAACAAGCCGCGCAAGGAGAAGCAGTCGACCACGTCGACCTCGGCGAAGGACGCCGACTCCTCTGCTGGCGGCAAGGGGCGGGACGACAAGTCGGCGTCGTGCTCTCTGGTCGGCGTCGTGGAGCCGACCGTCTCGTCGGCGTTGTGGAGGCCGGCGGGGACTTCCAGGCGGTGGCAGCAGCCGTGCAGGCTAATCCGGCAGTGGTCCTGCTTGACAGCGGCTGTTCGCACCACTTAATGGGGACGAAGGAGGCCTTCGTCGACTTGGGGCCGAGTGGCAACGTGAAGCACGTGCGCGGCTTCAATGGGGCGCTGCAGGACGTCCAGGGTCGTGGCATCGTCGCCCTGCTGGGAGACGCCGGGAAATGGGTGCTCATCCCCGACGTACTGTACGTCCCGGGTGTGGCGGCCAACCTGCTGTCAGCCGTCCAACTGAAGGAGAGCGGCGTGAAGCTGCAGGAGGACGGCGACGGGATGTTGCTCGTCTAGGCAGCGGGAGACGTCATCGGTCGGGCGTCCTACACCAGTCGATTCCTCTGCACCGACCTGCGTCCCTGCTCAACGAGGTCGACGTCGACCAGCCACGAAAGAGGCCGTGGCCCTGCGGGCGATCGTCTCGGCGACGAAGTCGACGCTGGATAGGCTGCATACGAGGCTTGCACACGTCGGCATGGACACCATCCTGCGCTCGGCGAAGCACGAGGTCGCCACTGGGCTGGACCTCAAGTCGACGTCGGACATCGACTCACCGTGTGTCTCGTGTGTCGGCGGAAAATTGGCACGGCACACCTTCCCCGACCAAGGCTCCGACGCCGACGACGTGCTGGCCGTCGTGCACATCGACCTGTGCGGGCCATTCCGAGTGGCTGCCAAGGATGGCAGCTTGTACTTTTTGCTGGTGAAGGACCGCAAGCCCCGCTGCGTATGGGTGAGGCCGGTTGCCAAGAAGTCGGATGCGCTGCAGGAGTTCCAGAGGTGGCTGGTGTTGGTGGAGCGGTAGGCGAAGAAGTTGGTCTTGCAGCTGCGCTCTGACCGAGGAGGGGAGTTCCTCGGCAAGGAGTTCACCGCCTTTGTGAACGGCAAAGGGATCGTCCACGACCTGACCTGCCCCTACACCCCACAGCAGAACGGCATGGCGGAGCGGGAGATGAGGACGGTGGTGGAGTCGGTGCAGACGATGCTGCTGCACATGGGCGTACAGCACCACTGGTGGCACCTCGCTCTACGGCAGGCCGTCTGGGTTCGCAACTGCCTTGAGAGGTCGTCGACGCTAGGGACGACACCGTACTAGTTGCTCACCGAGAAGAAGACTGACTTGTCGCTGGCACGAGTGTGGGGCTGCATGGCGCAGTTCCTCGTCCCCGAGCAGCAGCGTGGTGGGAAGCTGAAGCCGAAGGCCAAGTGGGGCCTAAACCTCGGCGTGTCGGAGGAGAGCAAGGGCTGGGAGCTCCTCGACATCGCTGACAACCGGGTGGTCACCACGTCGGACGTGGTGTTCTACGAGGACATGTCGCTGGAGGTGTGGAAGTCGGAGCACGGGCCGGTGTCAGGACGGACGCCGACCACCCCGCCAACCGACACCTCGACGGCGACACTGCCTCTGCTCGCCGAGGTCGGTGAGCTTGCTGATGAGGACGCCAAAGTCATCCACCCTTCCTCCCCTTCCGCTGCCCCTCCCCTTGTTGCCGACCTGCGTGGGCTTGCTCCGGCGTCGGCCTCCGGCGACGAGGGAAGCAGTGGGGCGTCGCCTGTGGCGTAGACCAAGTACATCGCCGGTGGCCGACGTGACACCCAGCAAGTCAGCCTAGAGGTGAAGTCGACAACGGGGCAGTCGGGGAAGCAACAGGCTGAGCAGGTGCAGCCGACAGGGGAGCAGGCAGCAGCGCGGCCGACCCAGGAGCAGTCGGCGACCTGGCAGTCGACAGGGGAGCTAAACGCAGGGGAGAAATTGGTCAGGACGCCGACCGAGGTGCAACAGGACGACGAGGACAACGGAGTAAGTGAAGATGAAGGGGAGCAGTTGGGCGACGAGGAGTCCACCGACCGTGACGAGGTAGAGGTCCAGGCTCGACCACGGCGTACAGGCCGACTTCGGAGGCCTCCCGACTTCTTCGTCCAGGATGCCTTCACCACGGTGTATGACGTGGTCGACGAGGACGACGACCTGCTGTACGACGACGCCGACGAGGATGAAGACCTGCCGAAGCTCGACCCCGACATGCACGCCGACCCCGAGCACCGTTGGGATATCTCCACGATGACGGTGAAGGAGGCGTTGGCGAGCTGGAAGGGTCCGGCGGTGAAGGCCGCCATGGAAGAGGAGATCCGCAGCCTCATCGGCATGGGGACGTACTTGAGAGCTAGTCGAACGCCCACCCGGGGTAGAAGTTATGAGGAACCGGTGGGTGCTGACGACGAAGTACCACATCGACGACACCGTCGAGCGCGAGAAGGCGAGGCTGGTCATGAAGGGCTTCACGCAGGTGTACGGTGCCGACTACGACGAGACGTACGTGCCGTTGACCAGCTACATCGCGCGGCGGATTTTCCTTAGCATCGTTGTCGTCCTCGGCCTCAACCTGATGCAGCTCGACATGAAGAACGCCTTCCTGCAGAGCAAGCTCGACTGGGTGCTGTACATGTACCAGCCGGACTACTTCAACGACGGGACCGGCCGGGTGTGCAAGCTGCTGAAGTGCCTCTACGGGCTGAAGCAGTCGCCGCTGCTGTGGTACAAGGCCCTCAACGACGTGCTGGTCGGCACTGGCTGGAAAAAGAGCCAGGTCGACGAGGCCCTCTACTTCAAGGTCGGCGACGACAAGGTGACCTGCTGGGTGCTGGTCTACGTCGACGACCTGCTCGCCGCCAGCAGCAGCCCCGCGATGCTGAAAGAGCTGAAGGAGCTGCTGGAGGCTATCTTCAAACTGCGGGAGATCTCACCGATGCAGAAGTACCTCGGGCTGGAGATCGTGCGCGACAGGCCAGCGAGGAAGCTGTGGCTGCACCAGCAGGGCTACGCCGACAAGCTGCGTAGGTGCTTCCTCGACCAGGAGCAGACCGGGCGCACCCCGCAGTCACCAGTTTCGGTCGACGCCTACGCTGAGCTCACCTTCGACGACGAGGGGGTGCAGGAGCGCCAGGAGGAGGAGTACTAGCAGAAGGTCGGCTCGCTGCAGTTCGCGGCGACGACGACGAGGCCAGACATCGCCTTCGCCTGCAGCAAGTTGGGGAGCGGCCTCACGGTGAGGAGCGACCAGCACTAGCGCGAGGTCGACCGCTGCCTTGCCTACCTCGCCAACACTCGTGACACCGCCCTGGAGTTCGGCGGTGGACCTGAGTCGCTGAAGCTGGTTGGCTTCGTAGACGCCGATGACTCCGGCGACAATCAGAACCGGTCGAGCACGGGTGGCTACGTGTTCATCTACAGAGGGGCCGCGGTCTCCTGGTCGAGCCAGTGCATCAAGTGCGCGACGCTGTTGTCGACCGAGTCGGAGTACGTGGCGGCTGTCGAAGCTGGCAAGGAGGGACGCCGACTTCGCTTCCTCCTGGCAGAGTTCCGGCAGCTGGATGCCGGAAAACCGACTGTCCTCCAAGTGGACAATAAGTCGACAATCACAGTCGCCGAGGGCATGGGGTTGACGGGCAACCTCAAGCACATGGAGCGGTGACAGGCCTAGCTGCAGCACATGATGAAGTGCAGGAAGTTTTAGCTGCAGTACATTCCGACCGCTGAGCAGCCGGCCGACTTCCTTATGAAGGCGCTGCTCTATCTGGCTTTCAACCGGTGCTCAGTTGCAATCGGCCAAGTTCGTCTAGCCGATGTGGGCGACGGCGACGATGACGTGCAGCAGTAGGTGCCATGCCCTCTTGCATGGCTGGTGCGGTGGACGACGTGCTATGTGTTGGGTGCACGTCGACGAGCTTTTCTCCGAGAAGTACTGCCGTGTGGGTTGGGGGCCCAAGCGTGAACGCGGCAGGGGAGTGTCAACGGGAGTTGTGTGTTGGCCCCGTCCTCGCTTGGGCGGAGCCGGCTTCGTGGTTGGGTGTAGGGGTGCAGCCGACCTGCAGCAGTGGGCGAGTTGGTCGACGAGGAAGTCGACCTTCACGAGTGCTACTGCATGGGCGCCGACTTCAGGATGGCGCCGACTTCAGGGAGGTCGACCTGGGAAGTCGACCTGCAGAGGGCGTCGACTTGGTGACGCCAACTTGGGGGCAGCCGACTTGGGTGGTTGGCTGACAGAATTGCTGGTCGACCTGGTTGGTCGACCAGGCCTGCTGGTCGACTTGGTGGCTGGTCGACCAGGCGTGATGTCGACCTGGTGGTCGACCGAACATGGTGGTCGACGTAGGAGGAGTTGACGTCGACCTTGATAGAGGGATTCAGGACGCCGAACTGCTGGGGGCGTCGGGTAGTAGGGCGTCAACTTGGTGACGCCGACTTCGGGTAGCCGACTTTGGGGTCGGCTGACAACTGTGCTGGTCGACGAGGAGCTGGTCGACCAGGAGTGACGTCGACTTGAAGCTGGTCAACAAGGGGCAGTGGTCGACCCAGTGAGGTCGACTGAAGGTGGCCGTTGACTTGGTAGGTCGACCGGCACATATAGGAGCAGCTGGTCGACGTGGTTGCCCGGTCAGCCAAGTTACCTGGGTGACGAGGTTCTACGAAGGCACGTGACGGTCGCCCAGGCGATGTTGGCGAGGACGACCTCGGTGGTGGTATCCCGAGGTCAACGTGGCTGATCAGAAGTAGTCGTCAGCACGAAGTTGACTTGGTGTGTGCGCTGTGCAGGTGACGAGGCACTACACACCAATCAGCTGCGAGCACCTGCGAAGCGGGTGCGCTGCTGTCCTGCGGGAGCAACGTTGGCACGCCGTCAACCTGCGACGTTGGCACGTCGTCGACTTGCAGCATCGGCAAGCCGCGACTCTGCACTGCTGGAGCGCGGTCGACCAAGTCGTGCTGGCACACGGTCGACCGTGCTGCGCTGGCAGTAGACTTGCTTGCATGCTAGCTCTGATATAGTCTAGTCTTGCCAACTTCGTTGTACCATTGTTGTGAACTTTTGCTAGTGAAACTCTTGCCAACTTTCCCTGTGAACCAGCAAGTAGTGCAAGCACAAGTAAACGACTAAGTGGATGAACGCAGAGATCACACGAGCACCCGTGCCTAGCCCGTAGTCTAGCTTCCGTTGTAGTAGTTATCTCCGCAAGCAGGTCCACAGGAGCATGAGGAACAATGCAGACCCAGGAAGAGAAACCAATTGAGCAGTACTTGGCAAGGGCGGAAAAGGAAATCAGCAGAGTGGCTTAAAAAGGAACCTTACCACACTCTTATCGCCATTGGCATACCTCAACGAGGACCTTCTTCTCCCCCTTCTGTTGGTGCAACCTAAGGTTTGCACTCGGCTTGTTGTCCGTGTGCGTGTGCGTGCATGCGTATGTGCATGGAGTGGTATGAGTGCATGAAATAAATATATATTTCATGCTTATAATGGTGTGTGAATGATGGGTCATGATGTCGAGTATGTGTGTCGAGTCAATAGCGAGTTATCGCTAGCCGCGTGTTAATGCGGTCATTTGTGTCTCGCGCGCGGTTTCTATTTTGTCGTGTGTCCCGTGCGCGGTTTCTATTTTGTCCTATGTCGAACGTTCGGCGTGTCGCAGGTGTGTGCAGCAGACCCATCAAGAACTCAAGGTTGAGTTTGTGATGAAGAACCCAAGCCTTGGTTTCAAGCTTCAAGTGTTTTTCGAAGCTTGCCAAAAGGGTACACCTCAAGATATTGAAGATAGTTACATTACAATGTGTAGTGTAACATTTCTATGGGTGTAGGCCCTTGTGGAGGGTAGTTTCGAGACCCTTCTTGGTTGGGGACAGTGTGGCACTGTTCCCCATCACTGTAGCTCGGTTCTTGGGGTTTGTAGGAGCTGGGATTCCTTCCCAACTCGTAACTCTTCCTAGCTGTTCGTAATTGTGTCTTCTAAGACTATGTTGCTGCTATAGTGCCGTTCGTTCAATCTGACGCTGTGTCGTCATTTCTTAATGAAATCGTGCGATCTAAATTGCCTAGTGTAGGCGACGTTAAGACGCTCCAGATCCAAGTTGAATGAGGTCATTTGGAGTTGTGAGCAGATCGCTATGATCGTTTGAAGCCGCTGTGCAGAAATCTGACTGCGCACTCTATCTTTGGCTCTAGGCACATTGAAGCCTATTGAAGCCTACTGTGACTATAACAAGTGGTATCAGAGCACCTTGGAGCAGCTACGACGATGGCTGGACCTGAAGAGAGGGGTGGCAGAGGTGCTGGAGGCAATGGAGAAGCCCAAGCACAAGGCCAAGCCCGTGATTCAGCCATGGCGTCCGTGCAACCGACTCTTGGACCTTCTAAGGACGAACCAAGAGTGTTCGGGCTTGACAAGTTCAATGGTGACAACTTTGCTGAGTGGTCCTTCAGAATGGAGAACGTGTTTGACCATTATGATCTACTAGAGGTGATGGAAGGAATGGAGAAGCGTCCCGAGAACGACCCGGAGAAGAGCTCGTGGGTGCGGAAGAGCGCACAAGGCTATCTCCTACTTGGGCAAGCGTTGGGGAGCACTCAAATCCGTCACATCAAGCCTTTCCAGCATGAACCAGAGAAGGGACCAAAGGCATGGGCTGCTCTCAAGGGTGTACACGCTCCTGCAACAGCGGCGGTAGCTGTGGTGTTGGAACGGCAAATGGCGACGCTGTGAATTGAGGAAGATGAACCCGTGGAAGACGGGGTGCAGAAATTCTTTGACTTGTTGACGCGGCTTGAGGGAGCGGATCTCAACTATAGTGAGCTCCAAAAGAAGACCAAGTTGCTGGCCCTACTCCCCGAGTCGTGGTCCTCCGTCATCATTAACCTCAACTGTGATTTGGCCCGTCTCTCGCTTGAAGACGTGAAGCGCGCGATCCTACAAGAGGACTTCCGCCGCCGTGAGTTGGCGAGTGCGGATGGCGCTGGGGCAGCGAGCATCGGCCGTGGATATGGCCGAGGAAGAGGCAGAGGACGAGGGGGAGGAAGATCTGGTGGCGGCAACTTCGGCGAAGACCGCGGAAGTGGCGGATACGGCAGCGACGACAAGAGCTACGGGCGCGGTCGCGGCCGATTCGACGGCGAATGTCACTATTGCGGAAAGAGCGGACATATGTGGCGCGATTGCTTCAAACTCCCTGAAGGATGGACCCCTGCTCAAGGCCAAGAGGGTGGAGGAGCAGGAGGAGGGAGAGGAAGAGGCCGAGGAGGCCGTGGCGGTCGCGGAGGTGGAGCCGCGAACATGAAGGGTGGAGATAACGACAAGGACCCGAGCGACGATCGGTACCCGGGTCTATTCTACTTCGTGTCGACACAAGTACCAGCTGGTCCAGAGAAGGATGAAGACCTTGAGGAGCCAGCAGCTGTGGGGAAGGTGACCCTACACCCCCTGGACTTTTGGGTGATCGATAGTGGCGCTACCTATAGCATGACACCTCGCCCCGACTTGCTCACCGAACTCGAGCCGTCACCGGTGAAGCACGTCACATCGGCTTTGGGGCAGCGAGCAGAGGTGAAAGGCATGGGCAAGGCCATGTTCAAGGGTGCTGATGGAAGAATGGTGGGCCTCAAGAATGTGCTTTGGGTGCCCAGCCTTGCTGCGAACCTGATTTCCGTGCGGCGGTTGGCAAAGGCCGGCATGGACACGAGCTCGAAGGGAGCCAAGACCTACACCGCAAGGATTGGCGACCGAATTCTATGGGACCTTCATGAGGATAGGGACGTCTACAACGAGATGTGGCAGATCCTTGTGGTCCCCATGCCTAAGGAGAGGCAAGTGGCAGCAAGCGTCAGCACCAAGGTTGAAGCGGTTGGTAGCGGCGATTGCGCGGACGGTCGCGCTAAGGAGAACGAGCTCAAGAAGGGCAAATCTGGAGTGATCAGCAAGCTCGTTGACCACAAGGAGAGTGGTGCAGCAGCCAAGGAGCAGCACAAGGGTGAGGAGAACCCCAAGGCAGCAGCGAAGGAGGACTACGGAGAGAGTATGTGGGGCGCTATTGCGAGCGCGGCATTCTCCAATCCAACAACGGCTACGGGGGAGTGTGATTGGCTCACCTTGCATCGGCGAATGGGGCATGTGGCCCTACCCATCTTGCAGCAGCTAGTGAAGAATGAGATGGTTGCTGGCATACGTGTGAAGGGGGAGCCCGATGAGGTGCTTGGCTGCCCAACGTGCTTGCAAGCCAAGTTCACCCGATTTCCGTTCCCTAGTTCGGAGGCAACGGCAAAGGCACCACTTGATGAGGTGGTGATGGACGTGGTGGGCCCCCTGAAGCTTGGAGCTGCTGGAGCAGAGTACTTCCTCACCATTGTGGATGTCTACACTCGCATGACGTGGGTGTATGTACTCGCTAAGAAGAGCGACGTGGCTGAAACGTTGAAGACGGATTGGTTCCCGATGGTGGAGCGGCAACAAGACCGACTAGTGAAGTCGATCCGCACCGATCAGGGGGGAGAGTTCCTAAGCAAGGAGTTTGGGTTGTGGCTGAAGAAGAATGGTATTCGGCACTCCCTCACCATGCCATACTCCCCTGCAATGAACGGCATCGCTGAGCGAGCGAACCGGACGATCACGGAGGCGGCACGCGGGTTGCTCATTGAAGCCGGGCTACCCGACTATTTCTGGCCTGATGCGGTGCGGAGTGCGTGTGTGGCCAAGAACAGAGTTTTGACTCATGTGGGAGCAGAAAAATGGGTGCCCTATGTGGAGTGGCTTGGAAGGAAGCCAAAGGTGGATATGCTTCGGGTGTTCGGGTGCATGTGCATGGCGCTCGTACCTAAGCATCTTCGGCACAACAAGCTTGGTGCCAAGGCGGTGTGGGCTGTGCACTTGGGCATGGCTCAAAACAGCAAGGGGTGGCTTCTTTGGGACCCATTCACCAAGAAGTTCATGGTGAGCAGGGACTGCAAGTTCATGGAGAACTTCATGTACAAGGATTGGAAGGCGGAGAATGAGGCGAAGATAGGCGTGCGGTTTGGGGAGGTGAAGAGTTCCGGCTTGGAGCACGTGGAGCTGCCTTTGGAGCTGAGCAGCGGCAGCACCACCACAAGGCAATCTTCCCTTGTGAATGGGGGAGAGGAGGCCAATGATGCAGAGGAAGAAGAGGAGGAGGTGCAGCAAGTGAGCGAGCGTGCACCGACGATCCGCACAACGAGCGCTCCACGGAACCGCACCACACCGCAGCAACGCCAAGGCCCTGCAGCTGAGGAGAAAGGAAGGGGGAAGAGGAGAGTTCAACCCCCTAATAGGCTGACCTATGATGCGCCGGGGAAGCAGGGCAAGACGGCCCTAGCTGGAGCGGCAATGATGGTCGGAGACGACGAGGAAAGCGACTACGAGGAGTGTGCCTTCGCATTCTTCTCTCCGGTGGAGATGCCGGGAGAACCAGCAACTCTCAAGGAGGCCTTGGAGAGTGGTGATGCTGAGGAGTGGAAGAAGGCAATGGAGAGTGAGCTGAAGAGCATTGAGGAGAACGACACGTACGAGTTGGTGGAGCTACCGGAGGGGCGTACGGCGATAACGTCCAAGTGGCTCTTCAAAATCAAGTCGGATGCCGACGGCGTGATCGAGCGCTACAAGTCTAGGCTGGTGGCCAAGGGGTACCAGCAGAAGGAGAATGTGGACTACAAGGAGCTGTTTGCTCCTATGGTGAAGCCGACGACGCTGCGAACCCTACTCGCGGGAGCCGCGATCAAAGGATGGGTGGTGAAGCAGCTAGACATCGTCACGGCGTTTCTCAACGGAATCCTCGAGGAGGAGATTTTCATGGCGCAGCCGGAGGGGTTTGATGACGGCAGCGGCAGAGTGTGGAAGCTGAAGAAGGCCCTCTATGGGCTGAAGCAGGCCCCTAGGCAGTGGTACCTGAAGCTGCGCGAAGTGTTGGAGGAGATCGGCTTCACTCCCTCAACGGCCGATCATTCCTTGTTCATGCTTGGCGAGGGGGAGCAGAGGAGCTTCATGGTGGTCTACGTGGACGACATCCTCATCTTCTCACCCTCCTCTGACCTTGTGAAGGAGGTGATGCTGAAGCTTCAAGACAAGTTCAAGTGCAAGTCCCTTGGGGATGTGAACTTCTACCTCGGGCTTCACATCGAGCGTGATGTGGAGAAGCGGTGCATGCGGGTGCACCAACGCAAGTACCTGGAGGCATTGGCTGCCAACTTTGGGCAGAATGAAGGCCATGTGGCTACACCCTTTCCCTCTGGGTTCAAGTGTGTGAAGGGACCAGAGGAGGAGAGTGTTGGAGAAGAGGAGAGGCGCCGTTTTCACTCGTTGGTGGGCAGCCTCATGTACGCGGCAGTCAACACTCGACCGGATGTCGCATTTGCTACCGGGCAGCTGGCAAGGGTTGTGCAATGCCCTAATGAGGAGCAGGTAGCAGCTGGAATGAGGGTGGCCAAGTATCTTGGCCAAACACCGACCGTTGGGCTGCAATATTCGGCAGCGGCACAAAGGCGCCAAAAGGGTGCGGATGGTGTGGAACCCGGGCGCTTGTTCCTCACCGCTTTCTCGGATGCTTCGTATGCATCAGAACCAGAGGACATGACAACGTCAACCTGCGACGTTGGCACGTCGTCGACTTGCAGCATCGGCAAGCCGCGACTCTGCACTGCTGGAGCGCGGTCGACCAAGTCGTGCTGGCACGCGGTCGACCGTGCTGCTCTGGCAGTAGACTTGCTTGCATGCTAGCTCTGATATAGTCTAGTCTTGCCAACTTCATTGTACCATTGTTGTGAACTTTTGCTAGTGAAACTCTTGCCAACTTTCCCTGTGAACCAGCAAGTAGTGCAAGCACAAGTAAACGACTAAGTGGATGAACGCAGAGATCACACGAGCACCCGTGCCTAGCCCGTAGTCTAGCTTCCGTTGTAGTAGTTATCTCCGCAAGCAGGTCCACAGGAGCATGAGGAACAATGCAGACCCAGGAAGAGAAACCAATTGAGCAGTACTTGGCAAGGGCGGAAAAGGAAATCAGCAGAGTGGCTTAAAAAGGAACCTTACCACACTCTTATCGTCATTGGCATCCCTCAACGAGGACCTTCTTCTCCCCCTTCTGTTGGTGCAACCTAAGGTTTGCACTCGGCTTGTTGTCCGTGTGCGTGTGCGTGCATGCGTGTGTGCATGGAGTGGTATGAGTGCATGAAATAAATATATATTTCATGCTTATAATGGTGTGTGAATGATGGGTCATGATGTCGAGTGTGTGTGTCGAGTCAATAGCGAGTTATCGCTAGCCGCGTGTTAATGCGGTCATTTGTGTCTCGCGCGCGGTTTCTATTTTGTCGTGTGTCCCGTGCGCGGTTTCTATTTTGTCCTGTGTCGAACGTTCGGCGTGTCACAGGTGTGTGCAGCAGACCCATCAAGAACTCAAGGTTGAGTTTGTGATGAAGAACCCAAGCCTTGGTTTCAAGCTTCAAGTGTTTTTTGAAGCTTGCGAAAAGGGTACACCTCAAGATATTGAAGATAGTTACATTACAATGTGTAGTGTAACATTTCTATGGGTGTAGGCCCTTGTGGAGGGTAGTTTCGAGACCCTTCTTGGTTGGGGACAGTGTGGCACTGTTCCCCATCACTGTAGCTTGGTTCTTGGGGTTTGTAGGAGCTGGGAGTCCTTCCCAACTCGTAACTCTTCCTAGCTGTTCGTAATTGTGTCTTCTAAGACTATGTTGCTGCTATAGTGCCGTTCGTTCAATCTGACGCTGTGTCGTCATTTCTTAATGAAATCGTGCGATCTAAATTGCCTAGTGTAGGCGACGTTGAGACGCTCCAGATCCAAGTTGAATGAGGTCATTTGGAGTTGTGAGCAGATCGCTATGATCGTTTGAAGCCGCTGTGCAGAAATCTGACTGCGCACTCTATCTTTGGCTCTAGGCACATTGAAGCCTATTGAAGCCTACTGTGACTATAACACCTACTACCCAATCCTTCCCCAGTCCCTCATCAACAAGTAGTCTGCTAAAGACAACGTTCTGACGTATCACTGCTACCCCCACAGCCCATTGACCCTTGACTCTACCCTCGTCGGCCCCTCTGACTCCACCCTCCTCAGCGACCTTGGCCCATCCACATACCATGGATCACCGCCAGACCACCTCCCCTGCCCCAATATCACTGAAGAAACATTAGAATTCGAATATCAGAGGCATACACTTGCAAAGGAGTCACCCCCTCCCTCCCCCCAACCAAACGGATACTGATTCTTGCCCTCGACCTATTCCTCTCCTCACAGTCGATCGATCAGCCACACCCACAAAACGAAGCCTTATTCAGGGCCTTTTTTCACATGCCCACCAGCACCCTACGCACCCACAGACCTCTGGCACAAGCACCGTGGCCACCCATCTCAAGAGGTTCTCAACAATTGCATAAGAGTTGAAGTTTTCATCCCCAACACCCTACTTTGCCCCGATAGGTCCCTTCTCACCACTGAGAACAAAAGAGCCACCACATGCACCATTTTCTGAACCTCTGCACCACTGAACCAGAGCCCTTCAAGCTCCTCGAACCTAGCACAAACCGCTACAAAAAGCTCCAAACAGTTTACAGTGACTTTCTCATCCTCACACACACAGGCTTCAACGGCGAAGTGTATACACTAACGTTCATAGACACCTCCTCCTGCTTCGTCTGAGTCGCGAAAGTCTCGAGGACCAAGGCATGTGACATCTTCAATGTGTGATGCAGCAATGCACAAACACAATTCGGATCCACTATCAAGATCTGGCAAACGAACTGCGCTGCCAAATTCAAGAGCAAGGAGCTCAAAGCCTAGGCGCTGGATAAGGGAATTATCCACACGCTCTCCCTCCTCTGCGTCCACCCTTAGCAAGGAGTTGCTGAATGCACCAACATAACCTTAATAACTTAGATCCCCGCCCTCCTGCAGCAGAGCAACGTCGATGCAAAGTACTTGCCCTATGCCATGCACCACGCTGTTTGCCTCCAGAATCTCCTGAGCACAATATCCAACACCGATAGACTATCCCTGCATCTCAAAATCACTGGTGAATAAGGGGAAATTTCCATGCTCCGTGTCTGGGGATGCATGGTGCAGTACCGCCCTACAACGGCCACCACAGGGAAGTTCGAACATCATGCATGATGAGGAGCGCACATGTGGATAAGCTTCGAACACCATGCCTAGAACATACTAGACTTCAAAACCTCCACTGTGGTCACAGCGCGCGATGTCATTTTCTATGAGTCCCTCACCATCCTGCAGCTCAAATGAGACATGCACGCTGACAAGGTCAGGGCTAGCGCTATCTCCAACAAAGTGGCCGACTACGACAAACCACCTCACTACTACGCCACTCCTGCAGATGAAGCCGAAGCCGAGCTAGCTGAACAGGACCTCAAGAACTCACATCATGGACCACACCCTTGGAGCAACAAAAATGAGGATGAAGATGACACATAACTCGATTCCTCCCGTGACTCACTGGTGAGGCCCACCCCATCCAGTGGAAACCACTTCAATGACGACGTCGTGGAGGTCACTACAGATTAGCAGCACAGTTCCGGCCTTTCCGACCTCCAGCTCCTTGGCCCTCACATGGTAGTTACTCATCTGCCCAATGCAGACAAACCCTAAACCTCGCATCACGCACTCACTAGCCGTTACAGCAAGGAATGGCGTGTGGCAATGGACTCCAAAGTTGCCGCCCTCGAAGCTCGCGAAACTTGGGTCATTTTTTATTGAGTCGCATTGAAAGGGAGGGGTATCTAACCGAGAAAACGGGTATTCTGCATAGAAAAACGCCGCTGGCGGGATGAACGAAGGCTCGCTGGGTCGTTTGTGGCTTCAACCAACACCACGATCTCAAGTTCGACCAAACATTTGGGCCAGTTATTCACCACAACTTCGTTCACATATTCCTCGCCATCTCTTGCTCTGCCATATCAATCTATGCCAAGGTGGACGTGCTCATTTTTTGTTCAACAACCCCATGCAGCGACGTCGTCAACCGCATGTGCCAGCTCAAGAAATCAGTCTACGGCATAAAACAACACCTCGTCTATGGCAAAAAGCACCTTCACTAGATTCTCACCAACACAAGCTTCACCCAGCTAACCCACGATCTCGGCATGTATCACATTCGTTTTTGCTATTATTTTATCACCCTGACCATCTACGTGGATGATATATTTTATAAAAGCACCAGCAACGAGCTTCTCGAGAAATTTGAGAAAAAAAACTCAATAACCACGTGGAAACTACAAGCACAAACAACGTGAAGCAACTACTAGGTCTCAACATCTCCTATTTGGCCAATGTCATTCATCTCTACGCTTCGAAGTACGCAAACACTCTCTCAACTGGATTCATCATCAAGCCTGCATGTCTCTCCACATCTTACTGCACACCGACAACACCCCATATCCCCAACACCACTCCAGTCAACCCATTTGTGCACCAGCTCTACCAGCAGTAACTTAGGTGTCTCCTGTTTGCCGCGGTAACCCGCAGACCTGACCTATCCTACGTTTCAATCCAACTCGCCTAGTATGCTAAGCGACTTGAAGGGGAGAATATGTTAGATTTGCAGCAGGTCTTGCAGTACTCAAACTTTTTCAAACCTCACAACTAGCTCGTTCAGCCTCGTTGGCTACGTGGACGATGATCATGCCGCCGATCCAGCAAATCGACGATCCTGGACCAGCTTCCTCTTTCGCCTCCGGCCCTTCGCACAAATCTCCTGGAATTCCTAGAAGCAAGATATTGTGGCGCTCTCCTCTGCTGATGCAGAATCTACTACCTGTAAGTCAGCTATTCGAGAAGGACTTTACCTTCACAAATTGCTCTAAGAAGCAAAAATTGAAACATCCGCACACATCAAATTTCAGTGAGACAACAAAGCGCAATAAAAATCGTGAACAAAACCAAGCTTCCTCAACCGCATGAAACACATCGCACTTTGATATTTCTTAATGGAAGACGAAGTTGACAAGGGCAAAGTCATCTTGACTTATAGCCCCACCGGTGACATGGCAGCTGACTTCTTCACCAAGAAATTGCCATGTCAACAGTACCACCACTGTGCGAGCATCGGTGGTATAATCAAGTGTTGCTTTCGGGCGGGTGAAGCTTACGAGACTAGTATGCGATTGGCTCAAGGCCGTTCTTGCAACAGTACTGCTCCCACGGAGATGTCACTTACGTCGGTGACCAGATTGAACGGGTGGTGTGGGACGGCAATGTGCAGTATGGGCGGCCAGCACAAAATCTCTTTGAGGGATGAGAAGGCAGCTTGCTCTTTCTCAGCAAATCTGTTAGTGGGGCAGTTAGCTTCACCATATTGGGGACGAATCGACGCATGTAATTGACGAACCCCGAAAAACTCTCTAGCTCAGTCGAATTTCTCGGCGCGTACCATGCTTGAATTGTCGCGATATTTTTCATGTCTATTTCTACTCCGTCTTCTAAAATAGTGTGCCCAAAAAAATATAGTCTGACCAACAGGCCAGTTGGTCTGACCGGTCCATTGGACCAACAGGCCAGTTGGTCTGACCGGTCCATTGGACCAACAGGCCAGTTGGTCCGATCGGTCCATTGGACCAACAGGCCAGTTGGTCCAACCGGTACATCGGACCAACAGGCTAGTTGGTCCGACCGGTCCATTGGACCAACAGACCAGTTGGTCCGACCGGTCCGTTGGACCAACAGGCCAGTTGGTCCGACTAGTTCAATGGTCCAGTAGGCAAGTTGGTTAGCCTGGTCCATCGGACCAACAGGTCAGTTGGTCCGACCGGTCCATTGGACCAACGGTATAGTTGTTCCACTCGGTCCATTGGACCAACAAACCAGTTGGTCCACCAGTTGGTCCGCCCCGTCCATCGGACCATCAGGCCAGTTGGTCTGCCATGTCCGTCGGACCAACAGGCCAGTTGGTCCGACAGGTCCATTGGACCAACAGGCCAGTTGGTACTACTGGTCCATTAGACCAACAGGCAAGTTGGTCCGTCCGGTCCATTGGACCAACAGGCCAGTTGGTCCGACCGGTCCATAGGGTAGAGCAACAAGCCAGTTGGTCCGACGGGTCTAATGGACCAACAGGCGAGTTGGACCAACCGGTCCATCCGACCAACAGGCTAGTTGGTCCGACCGGTCCATTGGACCAACAGGCCTGTTGGTCCGATCAGTCCATTGGACCAACAGGCCAGTTGGTCCGACCAGTCCATTGGACCAATAGGTGAGTTGGTCCGACCGGTCCATTGGACCAGCAGGCCAGTTGGTCCGACCGGTCCATGTGAGGATCTAGGATCGAGCTCAAAAAAGAGAGTTTGAATTGAATTATGAACCTGGGTACAAGGCGAGGCTATATATAGGCTCGACACAAAGCAGGTAACTAGGTGTTATGCAAAGGCTCCGAGGGTCGCGAAGCGTCCCGAACAGACCCTTCCCGAATTCGGTAGAAGGCAATTCGGTGGCAACCGAAAAGCCTAGAATTCGGTGCACTCAACCTAGTTCGGTGCCTATTACAATAATAATAATAGGAAAAGCAACGAACCTAGGAAATCAAGCAAAAGCAAGCAAAGCAAAATAATGCTAAGCTAGATAATGCATAATAAAGTCCAGGCAAGCTAGCAAAGCCAGCATAAGCCGTCATACTCTCACACGTCCCCCCCTCAAAGCTGGGTGGCGTGAGATACACCCTGCTTGACAAGATAGTACTTGAGAGCACGGCGTGCGTTGCCCATATCAGCTTCTGGCACCCAACTGTCCTCAGTGGGGTTGCATCCCTTCCAGCGTATCATGAACTCGAGGGTCTTGCCGCCGCGGCACCGATGAGTGAGAACGCGCTCGATCTCGTACTCTGGTTCATCCTGTACGAGTACAGGTGGTGGTGGCGGTAGCTGCCGTCCCTGGAACTGTTGGTTGGGGTCCTTGTAGGGCTTCAGTAGCTGAACATGGAAAGCATTGTGAAGCTTCCACATATCTAGTAAGCGCAAGCGGAATGTAACTGGTGTCACCTGTGCCTCCACAAGCAATGGATCACAGAAGCGAGGCCGGAGTTTCGATGGTACGTGACACAGGTTCAAGTTGCGCGTGTCGAGAAGCACCTGATTTCGGACTGCTACTGTGTGATCTCGTCGCTGACGATCAGCATACTGCTTCTGGAAGTTCTGCATCGTGGTGAGACGTCGCTGAGTCTTCTCCCATAGCTGTTGCATGGTGGTGACGAAGTCGTGTGCGGCTTGGACGTGTGCCAGTGTGGTTGGCTGCTGTGGTGTGAGTGGTTCCCGTCCGTAACACAGGAAGAAAGGAGTTTTTCCTGTGGCCGCATGCGAGGCGTTGTTGTAAGCGAACTCTAAGGTCGATTACTGTGTGTCCCAGTGGCTGATGTCGTCTTTGCAAGCTATGCGCAGTAACTGTTCAACCACCTGATTGAGTCGCTCCGTCTGTTCGTTAGTCTGAGAATGGTATGCTGAAGACAATGCAAGCTTAGTCCCCAACAGTCCCATGAGCTCCTTCCAGATTTTACTCGTGAATTTGTGATCTCTGTCTGAGATGAGTGTAGTGGGGATGCCGTGGATGGTGATGATGCGGTCGAAGAAGAGTCGAGCAGTTGCTTCAGCTGTAGCTGTGGCGTTGGTCGGTATGAAGTGACCCATTTTGGAGAACTTATCGATCACTACGAGGATGGAATCATGTCCCCGTGAGGTCGAGGGAAGTCCTGTGATGAAGTCGAGACTAACGACCTGCCATGGCTGCTTCGGTACTGGTAGAGGCTGAAGCAACCCTGCTTTTTCTGCTTGCTACTCTTCATCCGCTGGCACGTGTCGCATGAGGTGACGAACTGCTGCACGTCTGCTGCCATCCGGGGCCAGTAGTAATACTTCGCTATTCCCACTAACGTCTTGTTACTCCCGAAATGTCCCGCGTATGGTACGTCATGAAACTCCTCCAATAGGATCTGCCGTAGCGGGGCGTAATTCGGTACCCAAATCTTTCCCGATCCCTTTCTTACAGCTAAGTCATTCTCCCACTGTAACAGCTTCTGTTGTTCTGCTGTAGCAATCTCTGCGTCCACGGAGTATCCATGTTGGAATAGACCCTTGAGCAGAGGGTTCATCCCGTCGAGCTGGATGCCTGCTACATGTCCGGGGCGGCTCAACGCGTCTTTTTTGTTGTGTAGCTCGGGCTTGTAGACGATGTCGTAGTGGAAGTGGGTTTCCAGGAAGTCCACCCACCGCACCTGTCGTCGTGAGAGTGTCGGCTGCGACTTCAGGTATTTGAGGCTGCAGTGGTCAGTGTAAACTGTTGTCTGTTACACACACTGTAGGCTTCAATGTGCCTAAAACGAAAGATAGAGTGCGCAGTCAGATTTCTGCACAGCGGCTTCAAACGTTCATAGCGATCTGGTCACAGCTCCAAATGACCTCATTCAACTTGGATCTGGAGCGTCTTAACGTCGCTAGAATAGGCAATTTCGATTGCACGATTTCATTGAGAATTGACGACACAGCGTGGAATTGAACGAACGGCACTATGGCAGCAACATGATCTTAGAACAAACAATTAGGAAGAACTAGGAAGAGTTACGAGTTTTTTTTTTTTGGAAGAACTCCCAGCTCCTACAAGCCCCAAGAGCCGAGGTACAGTGATGGGGAACAGTGCCACACTGTCCCCAACCAAGAAGGGTCTCGAAACTACCCTCCACAAGGGCCTACACCCATGGAAATGTTACACTACACATTGTAATGTAACAATCTTCAATATCTTGAGGTGTACCCTTTCGGCGAGCTTCGAAATCACTTGAAGCTTGCAACCAACTCATCACAAACTCATCCTTAAGTTCTTGATGGGTCTGCTGCACACACCTGCGACACGCCGAACGTTCGACAAGCGACAAAATAGAAAATGCACACGACAAAATAGAAACTGCGCGGGACACACAAAATGACCGCGTAATACGCGGCTAGCGATAACTCGCTATTGACTTGACACACACACTCGACATCATGACCCATCATTCACACACCATTATAAGCATGAAATATATATTTATTTCATGCACTCATACCACTCCATGCACACACGCATGCACGCACACGCACACGGACAACAAGCCGAGTGCAAACCGTAGGGTTGCACCAACAAACTCCCCCTCGGGTTGTTGGCCTTAGGATCTGTTGCTCTCAGTTCAGAGCCATCCCAGCCAGCTTGCAACACTTCCAATGCCGATGCTCCACTAGCCTCTTGGTCATCATGTCCACTGGCTGCCCCGTCGTCTTCACGTAGCGCAATTCAACTTCACCCGCAGCCACCATGCTCCTTGTCCAGTGCCACTTCACCCTCATGTGCTTTGTCAGGCCATGCAACACGGGGTTCTTGGCTAGAGCAATGGCTCCCTGGCTGTCACAGTAGAGAGGGGTAGGTCCTTGCTGCTCCTCCCCCAATTCAGCCAACAAACGCCGCTGCCACACAATCTCCCGTACGGCACGGAAGAGTGCCATGTACTCGGACTCCACCGAGCTCAAAGCTTGGTCAACCTGCTTCTTGCTCTCCCAAGCAGTTGGGCCTCCACCAACACAGCAAATGAACCCTCCAACACTTGTCATGTCCTCTGGTTGTGAAGCATAGGAGGCATCCGAGAATGCGGTGAGGAACAAACGCCCGGGTTCCACACCATCCGCGCCCTTTTGGCGCCTTTGTGCCGCCGCCGAGTATTGCAGCCCAACGGTCAGTGTTTGGCCAAGGTACTTGGCCACCCTCATTCCAGCTGCTACCTGCTCCTCATTAGGGCATTGCACCACCCTAGTCAGCTTCCCGGTAGCAAACGCGACATCCGGTCGTGTGTTGACTGCCGCGTACATGAGGCTGCCCACCAATGAATGAAAACGGCGCCTCTCCTCTTCACCCACGCTCTCCTCCTCTGGTCCCTTCACACACTTGAACCCAGAGGGAAAGGGTGTAGCCACATGGCCTTCATTCTGCCCAAAGTTGGCAGCCAATGCCTCCAGGTACTTTCGTTGGTGCACCCGCATGCACCGCTTCTCCACATCACGCTCGATGTGAAGCCCGAGGTAGAAGTTCACGTCCCCAAGGGACTTGCACTTGAACTTGTCTTGCAGCTTCAGCATCACCTCCTTCACAAGGTCAGAGGAGGGTGAGAAGATCAGGATGTCGTCCACGTACACCACCATGAAGCTCCTCTGCTCCCCCTCGCCAAGTATGACAAAGGAATGATCGACCGTTGAGGGAGTGAAGCCGATCCCCTCCAACACTTCACGCAGTTTCAGGTACCATTGTCTAGGGGCCTGCTTCAGCCCATAGAGGGCCTTCTTCAGCTTCCACACTCTGCCGCTGCCATCGTCAAACCCCTCTGGCTGCGCCATGAAATTCTCCGCCTTCCAATTCTTATACATGAAGTTCTCCATGAACTTGCAGTCCCTGCTCACCAAGAACTTCTTGGTGAATGGGTCCCAAAGAAGCCACCCCTTGCTGTTTTGAGCCATGCCCAAGTGCACGGCCCACACCGCCTTGGCACCAAGCTTGTTGTGCCGTAGATGCTTAGGCACGAGCGCCATGCACATGCACCCGAACACCCGAAGCATATCCACCTTTGGCTTCCTTCCAAGCCACTCCACATAGGGCACCCATTTGTCTGCTCCCACATGAGTCAAAACTCTGTTCTTGGCCACACACGCGCTCCGCACTGCATCAGGCCAGAAATAGTCGGGTAGCCCGGCTTCAATGAGCAACCCGCGTGCCGCCTCCGTGAACATTCGATTCGCCCGCTCGGAGATGCCATTCATTGGAGGGGAGTACGGCATGTTGAGGGAGTGCCGAATACCGAATACAAGCAGCATAGTCAGTAGCGGTCATGAAGCCAGGCGCACCTTTTGCGAACCGGTCGATAAAGACTTGATGAGGGACTTTCGAGTGACGATCGTAGGAGGGTATTCAGTAAGGTGGAGGAGATCGCGCCACGCCAGGGGCATAACGTCGGACCGGGCCCATGTGAGATGGTCCATTGGACCAACAGGCCAGTTGGTCCGACCAGTCCATTGGACCAACAGGCCAGTTGGTCCGACTGGTCCATTGGACCAACAGGCCAGTAGGTCCGACCGGCCCATTAAACCAACAGGCCAGTTGGTCCGACCGGCCCATTGGACCAACGGGCCAGTTGGTCCGACCGGTCCATTGGACCAACAGGCCAGTTGGTCCGACCGGTCCATTGGACCAACAGGCCAGTTGGTCCGACCGGTCCATTGGACCAACAGGCCAGTTGGTCCGACCGGACCAATGGACCAACAGGCCAGTTGGTCCGACCGGTCCATTGGACCAACAGGCCAATTGGTCCGACCGGCCCATTGGACCAACAGGCCAGTTGGTCCGACCGGCCCATTGGACCAACAGGCCAGTAGGTCCGACCGGCCCATTGGACCAACAGGCCAGTTGGTCCGACCGGCCCATTGGACCAACAGGCCAGTTGGTCCGACCGGTCCATTGGACCAACAGGCCAGTAGGTCCGACCGGTCCATTGGGCCAACAGGCCAGTTGGTCCGACCGGCCCATTGGACCAACAGGCCAGTAGGTCCGACCGGCCCATTGGACCAACAGGCCAGTTGGTCCGACCGGCCCATTGGACCAACAGGCCAGTAGGTCCGACAGATCCATTGGACCAACAAGCCAGTTGGTCCGACCGGTCCATTGGACCAATAGGCCAGTTGGTCCGACTGGTCCATTGGACCAACAGGCCAGTAGGTCCGACCGGCCCATTGGACCAACAGGCCAGTAGGTCCGACCGGTCCATTGGACCAACAGGCCAGTAGGTCCGACCGGTCCATTGGACCAACAGGCCAGTTGGTCCGACCGGTCCATTGGTCCAACAGGCCAGTTGGTCCGACCGGTCCATTGGACCAACAGGCCAGTTGGTCCGACCGGACCATTGGACCAACAGGCCAGTTGGTCCGACCGGACTAATGGACCAACAGGCCAGTAGGTCCGACCGGTCCATTGGACCAATAGGCCAGTTGGTCCTACCGGTCCATTGGTCCAACAGGCCAGTTGGTCCGACCGGTCCATTGGACCAACAAGCCAGTTGGTCCGACCGGTCCATTGGACCAACAGGCCAGTTGGTCCTACCGGTCCATTGGTCCAACAGGCCAGTTGGTCCGACCGGCCCATTGGACCAACAGGCCAGCTGGTCCGACCGGTCCATTGGACCAACAGGCCAGTTGGTCCGACCGGTCCATTGGACCTACAGGCCAGTTGGTCCTACGGGTCCATTGGTCCAACAGGCCAGTTGGTCCGACCGGTCCATTGGACAAACAAGCCGGTTGGTCCGACCGGACCATTGGACCAACAGGCCAGTTGGTCCGACCGGACTAATGGACCAACAGGCCAAATGGTCCGACCGGTCCATTGGACCAACAGGCTAGTTGGTCCGACTTGAACATTGGACCAACAGGCCAGTAGGTCCGACCGGTCCATTGGACCAATAGGCCAGTTGGTCCGACCGGTCCATTGGACCAACAGGCCAGTTGGTCCGACCGGTCCATTGGACCAACAGGCCAGTAGGTCCGACCGGTCCATTGGGCCAACAGGCCAGTTGGTCCGACCGGTCCATTGGGCCAACAGGCCAGTTGGTCCGACCGGTCCATTGGGCCAACAGGCCAGTTGGTCCGACCGGTCCATTGGGCCAACAGGCCAGTTGGTCCGACCGGTCCATTGGGCCAACAGGCCAGTTGGTCCGACCAGTCCATTGGACCAACAGGCCAGTGGCCAGTTGGTCCGACCGGTCCATTGGACCAACAGGCCTGTTGGTCCGACCGGTCCATTGGACCAACAGGCCAGTTGGTCCGACCGGTCCATTGGACCAACAGGCCAGTTGGTCCGACCGGTCCATTGGACCAACAGGCCAGTTGGTCCGACCGGACTAATGGACCAACAGGCCAGTTGGTCCGACCGGTCCATTGGACAAACAGGCCAGTTGGTCCGACCGGTCCATTGGACCAACAGGCCAGTAGGTCCGACCGGTCCATTGGGCCAACAGGCCAGTTGGTCCGACCGGTCCATTGGGCCAACAGGCCAGTTGGTCCGACCGGTCCATTGGGCCAACAGGCCAGTTGGTCCGACCGGTCCATTGGACCAACAGGCCAGTTGGTCCGACCGGACTAATGGACCAACAGGCCAGTTGGTCCGACCGGTCCATTGGACCAACAGGCCAGTTGGTCCGACCGGACTATTGGACCAACAGGCCAGTAGTTCCGACCGGTCCATTGGACCAATAGGCCAGTTGGTCCTACCGGTCCATTGGACCAACAGGCCAGTTGGTCCGACCGGTCCATTGGACCAACAAGCTAGTTGGTCCAACCGGTCCATTGGACAAACAGGCCAGTAGGTACGACCGGACCATTGGACCAACAGGCCAGTTGGCCCGACCGGTCCATTGGACCAACAGGCCAGGTGGTCCGACCGGTCCATTGGACCAACAGGCCAGTTGATCCGACCGGTCCATTGGACCAACAGGCGAGTTGGTCCGACCGGTCCATTGGACCTACAGGCCAGTTGGTCCGACCTGTCCATTGGACCAACAGGCCAGTAGGTCCGACCGGTCCATTGGACCAACAGGCCTGTTGGTCCGACCGGTCCATTGGACCAACATGCCAGTTGGTCCGACCGGACCAATGGACCAACAGGCCTGTTGGTCCGACCGGTCCATTGGACCAACATGCCAGTTGGTCCGACCGGTCCATTGGACCAACAGGCCAGTAGGTCCGACCGGTCCATTGGACCAACAGGCCAATTGGTCCGACCGGTCCATTGGACCAACAGGCCGGTTGGTCCAACCGGTCCATTGGACCAACAGGCCAGTTGGTCCGATCGGTCCATTGGACCAACATGCCAGTTGGTCCGACCGGTCCAATGGACCAACAGGCCAGTTGGTCCGACCGGTCTATTGGACCAACAGGCCAGTTGGTCCGACCGGTCCATTGGACCGACAGGCCAGTTGGTCCGACCGGTCCATTGGGCCAACAGGCCAGTTGGTCCGACCGGTCCATTGGACCGCCATTGGGCCAACAGGCCAGTAGGTCCGACCGGTCCATTGGACCAACAGGCCAGCTGGTCCGACCGGTCCATTGGACCGACAGGCCAGTTGGTCCGACCGGTCCATTGGACCAACAGGCCTGTTGGTCCGACCGGTCCATTGGACCAACAGGCCTGTTGGTCCGACCGGTCCATTGGACCAACAGGCCAGTTGGTCCGACCGGTCCAATGGACCAACAGGCCAGTTGGTCCGACCGGTCCATTGGACCAACAGGCCAGTTGGTCCGACCGGTCCATTGGACCAACAGGCCTGTTGGTCCGACCGGTCCATTGGACCAACAGGCCAGTTGGTCCGACCGGTCCATTGGACCAACAGGCCAGTTGGTCCGACCGGTCCATTGGACCAACAGGCCAGTTGGTCCGACCGGACTAATGGGCCAACAGGCCAGTTGGTCCGACCGGTCCATTGGACCAGTAGGCCCGACCGGTCCATTGGACCAACAGGCCAGTTGGTCCGACCGGTCCATTGGACCAACAGGCCAGTTGGTCCGACCGGACTAATGGACCAACAGGCCAGTTGGTCCGACCGGTCCATTGGACCAACAAGCCAGTTGGTCCGACCGGTCCATTGGACCAACAGGCCAGTTGGTCCGACCGGTCCATTGGACCAACAGGCCAGTTGGTCCGACCGGTCCATTGGACCAACAGGCCAGTTGGTCCGACCGGTCCATTGGACCAACAGGCCAGTTGGTCCGACCGGTCCATTGGACCAACAGGCCAGTAGGTCCGACCGGTCCATTGGACCAACAGGCCAGTTGGTCCGACCGGCCCATTGGACCAACAGGCCAGTTGGTCCGACCGGCCCATTGGACCAACAGGCCAGTAGGTCCGACCGGTCCATTGGACCAATAGGCCAGTTGGTCCGACCGGTCCGTTGGACCAACAGGCCAGTTGGTCCGACCGGCCCATTGGACCAACAGGCCAGTAGGTCCGACCGGTCCATTGGACCAACAGGCCAGTAGGTCCGACCGGTCCATTGGACCAACAGGCCAGTAGGTCCGACCGGCCCATTGGACCAACAGGCCAGTTGGTCCGACCGGCCCATTGGACCAACAGGCCAGTTGGTCCGACCGGTCCATTGGACCAACAGGCCAGTTGGTCCGACCGGACTAATGAACCAACAGGCCAGTTGGTCCGACCGGACTATTGGACCAACAGGCCAGTTGGTCCGACCGGTCCATTGGTCCAACAGGCCAGTTGGTCCGACCGGTCCATTGGACCTACAGGCCAGTTGGTCCGACCGGTCCATTGGACCAACAGGCGAGTTGGTCCGACCGGCCCATTGGACCAACAGGCCAGTAGGTCCGACCGGTCCATTGGACCAACAGGCCAGTTGGTCCGACCGGTCCATTGGTCCAACAGGCCAGTTGGTCCGACCGGTCCATTGGACCAACAGGCCAGTTGGTCCGACCGGACCATTGGACCAACAGGCCAGTTGGTCCGACCGGACCATTGGACCAACAGGCCAGTTGGTCCGACCGGTCCATTGGACCAACAGGCCAGTAGGTCCGACCGGTCCATTGGACCAACAGGCCAGTAGGTCCGACCGGTCCATTGGTCCAACAGGCCAGTTGGTCCGACCGGTCCATTGGACCAACAGGCTAGTTGGTCCGACCGGTCCATTGGACCAATAGGCCAGTTGGTCCTACCGGTCCATTGGACCAACAGGCCAGTTGGTCCGATCGGTCCATTGGACCAACAGGCCAGGCCAGTTGGCCCGACCGGTCCATTGGGCCAACAGGCCAGTTGGCCCGACCGGTCCATTGGGCCAACAGGCCAGTTGGCCCGACCGGTCCATTGGGCCAACAGGCCAGTTGGCCCGACCGGTCCATTGGGCCAACAGGCCAGTTGGCCCGACCGGTCCATTGGGCCAACAGGCCAGTTGGCCCGACCGGTCCATTGGGCCAACAGGCCAGTTGGCCCGACCGGTCCATTGGGCCAACAGGCCAGTTGGCCCGACCGGTCCATTGGGCCAACAGGCCAGTTGGCCCGACCGGTCCATTGGGCCAACAGGCCAGTTGGCCCGACCGGTCCATTGGGCCAACAGGCCAGTTGGCCCGACCGGTCCATTGGGCCAACAGGCCAGTTGGCCCGACCGGTCCATTGGGCCAACAGGCCAGTTGGCCCGACCGGTCCATTGGGCCAACAGGCCAGTTGGCCCGACCGGTCCATTGGGCCAACAGGCCAGTTGGCCCGACCGGTCCATTGGGCCAACAGGCCAGTTGGCCCGACCGGTCCATTGGGCCAACAGGCCAGTTGGTCCGACCGGTCCATTGGACCAACAGGCCAGTTGGCCCGACCGGTCCATTGGGCCAACAGGCCAGTTGGCCCGACCGGTCCATTGGCCAGTTGGCCCGACCGGTCCATTGGACCAACAGGCCAGTTGGCCCGACCGGTCCATTGGGCCAACAGGCCAGTTGGTCCAACCGGTCCATTGGGCCAACAGGCCAGTTGGCCCGACCGGTCCATTGGGCCAACAGGCCAGTTGGTCCGACAGGTCCATTGGACCAACAGGCCAGTTGGCCCGACCGGTCCATTGGGCCAACAGGCCAGTTGGTCCGACCGGTCCATTGGACCAACAGGCCAGTTGGTCCGACCGGTCCATTGGGCCAACAGGCCAGTTGGTCCGACCGGTCCATTGGGCCAACAGGCCAGTTGGTCCGACCGGTCCATTGGGCCAACAGGCCAGTTGGCCCGACCGGTCCATTGGACCAACAGGCCAGTTGGTCCGACCGGTCCATTGGACCAACAGGCCAGTTGGTCCGACCGGTCCATTGGACCAACAGGCGAGTTGGTCCGACCGGTCCATTGGACCAACAGGCCTGTTGGTCCGACCGGTCCATTGGACCAACAGGCCTGTTGGTCCGACCGGTCCATTGGGCCAACAGGCCAGTTGGTCCGACCGGTCCAGTGGACCAACAGGCCAGTTGGTCCGACCGGTCCATTGGACCAACAGGCCAGTTGGTCCGACCGGTCCATTGGGCCAACAGGCCAGTTGGTCCGACCGGTCCATTGGGCCAACAGGCCAGTTGGTCCGACCGGTCCATTGGACCAACAGGCCAGTTGGTCCGACCGGTCCATTGGACCAAGAGGCCAGTTGGTCCGACCGGTCCATTGGACCAAGAGGCCAGTTGGTCCGACCGGTCCATTGGACCAACAGGCCAGTTGGTCCGACCGGTCCATTGGACCAACACGCCAGTTGGTCCGACCGGTCCATTGGACCAGTAGGTCCGACCGGTCCATTGGACCAACAGGCGAGTTGGTCCGACCGGTCCATTGGACCAACAGGCGAGTTGGTCCGACCGGTCCATTGGACCAACAGGCCAGTTGGCCCGACCGGTCCATTGGGCCAACAGGCCAGTTGGCCCGACCGGTCCATTGGGCCAACAGGCCAGTTGGTCCGACCGGTCCATTGGACCAACAGGCCAGTTGGTCCGACCGGTCCATTGGACCAACAGGCCTGTTGGTCCGACCGGTCCATTGGGCCAACAGGCCAGTTGGTCCGACCGGTCCATTGGACGAACACGCCAGTTGGTCCGACCGGTCCATTGGACCAACAGGCCAGTTGGTCCGACCGGTCTATTGGACCAACAGGCCAGTTGGCCCGACCGGTCCATTGGACCAACAGGCCAGTTGGCCCGACCGGTCCATTGGACCAACAGGCCTGTTGGTCCGACCGGTCCATTGGACCAACAGGCCTGTTGGTCCGACCGGTCCATTGGACCAACAGGCCAGTTGGTCCGACCGGTCCATTGGACCAACAGGCCAGTTGGTCCGACCGGTCCATTGGACCAACAGGCCAGTTGGTCCGACCGGTCCATTGGACCAACAGGCCTGTTGGTCCGACCGGTCCATTGGGCCAACAGGCCAGTTGGTCCGACCGGTCCAGTGGACCAACAGGCCAGTTGGTCCGACCGGTCCATTGGACCAACAGGCCAGTTGGTCCGACCGGTCCATTGGGCCAACAGGCCAGTTGGTCCGACCGGTCCATTGGGCCAACAGGCCAGTTGGTCCGACCGGTCCATTGGACCAACAGGCCAGTTGGTCCGACCGGTCCATTGGACCAACGGGCCAGTTGGTCCGACCGGTCCATTGGACCAAGAGGCCAGTTGGTCCGACCGGTCCATTGGACCAACAGGCCAGTTGGTCCGACCGGTCCATTGGACCAACACGCCAGTTGGTCCGACCGGTCCATTGGACCAGTAGGTCCGACCGGTCCATTGGACCAACAGGCGAGTTGGTCCGACCGGTCCATTGGACCAACAGGCGAGTTGGTCCGACCGGTCCATTGGACCAACAGGCCAGTTGGCCCGACCGGTCCATTGGACCAACAGGCCAGTTGGCCCGACCGGTCCATTGGGCCAACAGGCCAGTTGGTCCGACCGGTCCATTGGACCAACAGGCCAGTTGGTCCGACCGGTCCATTGGACCAACAGGCCTGTTGGTCCGACCGGTCCATTGGGCCAACAGGCCAGTTGGTCCGACCGGTCCATTGGACGAACACGCCAGTTGGTCCGACCGGTCCATTGGACCAACAGGCCAGTTGGTCCGACCGGTCCATTGGACCAACAGGCCAGTTGGCCCGACCGGTCCATTGGACCAACAGGCCAGTTGGCCCGACCGGTCCATTGGACCAACAGGCCTGTTGGTCCGACCGGTCCATTGGACCAACAGGCCAGTTGGTCCGACCGGTCCATTGGACCAACAGGCCAGTTGGTCCGACCGGTCCATTGGACCAACAGGCCAGTTGGTCCGACCGGTCCATTGGGCCAACAGGCCAGTTGGTCCGACCGGTCCATTGGGCCAACAGGCCAGTTGGTCCGACCGGTCCATTGGGCCAACAGGCCAGTTGGTCCGACCGGTCCATTGGGCCAACAGGCCAGTTGGTCCGACCGGTCCATTGGGCCAACAGGCCAGTTGGTCCGACCGGTCCATTGGGCCAACAGGCCAGTTGGTCCGACCGGCTATTGGACCAACAGGCCAGTTGGTCTGACCGGTCCATTGGACCAACAGGCCAGCTGGTCCGACCGGTCCATTGGACCAACAGGCCAGCTGGTCCGACCGGTCCATTGGACCAACAGGCCAGCTGGTCCGACCGGTCCATTGGACCAACAGGCCAGTAGGTCCGACCGGTCCATTGGACCAACAGGCCTGTTGGTCCGACCGGTCCATTGGACCAACAGGCCAGTTGGTCCGACCGGTCCATTGGACCAACAGGCCAGTTGGTCCGACCGGTCCATTGGACCAACAGGCCAGTTGGTCCGACCGGTCCATTGGACCAACAGGCCAGTTGGTCAGACCGGTCCATTGGACCAACAGGCCAGTTGGTCCGACCGGTCCATTGGACCAACAGGCCAGTTGGTCCGACCGGACTAATGGGCCAACAGGCCAGTTGGTCCGACCGGTCCATTGGACCAGTTGGTCCGACCAGTCCATTGGACCAACAGGCCAGTTGGTCCGACCGGACTAATGGACCAACAGGCCAGTTGGTCCGACCGGTCCATTGGACCAACAGACCAGTTGGTCCGACCGGTCCATAGGACCAACAGGCCAGTTGGTCCGACTGGTCCATTGGACCAACAGGCCAGTTGGTCCGACCGGTCCATTGGACCAACAGGCCAGTTGGTCCGACCGGTCCATTGGACCAATAGGCCAGTTGGTCCGACCGGTCTATTGGACCAACAGGCCAGTTGGTCCGACCGGTCCATTGGACCAACAGGCCAGTAGGTCCGACCGGTCCATTGGACCAATAGGCCAGTTGGTCCGACCGGCCCATTGGACCAACAGGCCAGTTGGTCCGACCGGCCCATTGGACCAACAGGCCAGTAGGTCCGACCGGCCCATTGGACCAACAGGCCAGTTGGTCCGACCGGCCCATTGGACCAACAGGCCAGTTGGTCCGACCGGCCCATTGGACCAACAGGCCAGTAGGTCCGACCGGTCCATTGGGCCAACAGGCCAGTTGGTCCGACCGGTCCATTGGACCAACAGGCCAGTAGGTCCGACCGGCCCATTGGACCAACAGGCCAGTTGGTCCGACCGGCCCATTGGACCAACAGGCCAGTTGGTCCGACCGGTCCATTGGACCAACAGGCCAGTTGGTCCGACCGGACTATTGGACCAACAGGCCAGTTGGTCCGACCAGACTATTGGACCAACAGGCCAGTTGGTCCGACCGGTCCATTGGTCCAACAGGCCAGTTGGTCCGACCGGTCCATTGGACCTACAGGCCAGTTGGTCCGACCGGTCCATTGGACCAACAGGCGAGTTGGTCCGACCGGTCCATTGGACCAACAGGCCAGTAGGTCCGACCGGTCCATTGGACCAACAGGCCAGTAGGTCCGACCGGTCCATTGGACCAACAGGCCAGTTGGTCCGACCGGTCCATTGGTCCAACAGGCCAGTTGGTCCGACCGGTCCATTGGACCAACAAGCCAGTTGGTCCGACCGGACCATTGGACCAACAGGCCAGTTGGTCCGACCGGACCATTGGACCAACAGGCCAGTTGGTCCGACCGGTCCATTGGACCAACAGGCCAGCTGGTCCGACCGGTCCATTGGACCAACAGGCCAGTAGGTCCGACCGGTCCATTGGACCAACAGACCAGTTGGTCCGACCGGTCCATTGGACCAACAGGCCAGTAGGTCCGACCGGTCCATTGGACCAACAGGCCAGTTGTTCGACCGGTCCATTGGACCAACAGGCCAGTGGTCCGACCGGTCCATTGGACCGACAGGCCAGTTGGTCCGACCGGTCCATTGGACCAACAGGCCTGTTGGTCCGACCGGTCCATTGGTCCAACAGGCCAGTTGGTCCGACCGGTCCATTGGACCAACAGGCCAGTTGGTCCGACCGGTCCATTGGACCAACAGGCCAGTTGGTCCGACCGATCCATTGGACCAACAGGCCAGTTGGTCCGACCGGTCCATTGGACCAACAGGCCAGTTGGTCCGACCGGGTCCATTGGACCAACAGGCCAGTAGGTCCGACCGGTCCATTGGTCCAACAGGCCAGTTGGTCCGACCGGTCCATTGGACCAACAGGCCAGTTGGTCCGACCGGTCCATTGGACCAACAGGCCAGTTGGTCCGACCGGTCCATTGGACCAACAGGCCAGTTGGTCCGATCGCCCATTGGACCAACAGGCCAGGCCAGTTGGCCCGACCGGTCCATTGGGCCAACAGGCCAGTTGGCCCGACCGGTCCATTGGACCAACAGGCCAGTTGGCCCGACCGGTCCATTGGGCCAACAGGCCAGTTGGCCCGACCGGTCCATTGGGCCAACAGGCCAGTTGGCCCGACCGGTCCATTGGGCCAACAGGCCAGTTGGCCCGACCGGTCCATTGGACCAACAGGCCAGTTGGTCCGACCGGTCCATTGGACCAACAGGCCAGTTGGCCCGACCGGTCCATTGGACCAACAGGCCAGTTGGCCCGACCGGTCCATTGGGCCAACAGGCCAGTTGGCCCGACCGGTCCATTGGGCCAACAGGCCAGTTGGCCCGACCGGTCCATTGGACCAACAGGCCAGTTGGCCCGACCGGTCCATTGGACCAACAGGCCAGTTGGCCCGACCGGTCCATTGGACCAACAGGCCAGTTGGCCCGACCGGTCCATTGGACCAACAGGCCAGTTGGCCCGACCGGTCCATTGGGCCAACAGGCCAGTTGGTCCGACCGGTCCATTGGGCCAACAGGCCAGTTGGCCCGACCGGTCCATTGGGACAACAGGCCAGTTGGTCCGACCGGTCCATTGGGCCAACAGGCCAGTTGGTCCGACCGGTCCATTGGACCAACAGGCCAGTTGGCCCGACCGGTCCATTGGGCCAACAGGCCAGTTGGTCCGACCGGTCCATTGGGCCAACAGGCCAGTTGGCCCGACCGGTCCATTGGGCCAACAGGCCAGTTGGTCCGACCGGTCCATTGGACCAACAGGCCAGTTGGTCCGACCGGTCCATTGGACCAACAGGCCAGTTGGCCCGACCGGTCCATTGGGCCAACAGGCCAGTTGGTCCGACCGGTCCATTGGACCAACAGGCCAGTTGGTCCGACCGGTCCATTGGGCCAACAGGCCAGTTGGTCCGACCGGTCCATTGGACCAACAGGCCAGTTGGTCGGACCGGTCCATTGGACCAACAGGCCAGTTGGCCCGACCGGTCCATTGGACCAACAGGCCAGTTGGTCCGACCGGTCCATTGGACCAACAGGCCAGTTGGTCCGACCGGTCCATTGGACCAACAGGCAGTTGGCCCGACCGGTCCATTGGACCAACAGGCCAGTTGGTCCGACCGGTCCATTGGACCAACAGGCCAGTTGGTCCGACCGGTCCATTGGACCAACAGGCCAGTTGGTCCGACCGGTCCATTGGACCAACAGGCCAGTTGGTCCGACCGGTCCATTGAACCAACAGGCCAGTTGGTCCGACCGGTCCATTGGACCAACAGGCCAGTTGGTCCGACCGGTCCATTGGACCAACAGGCCAGTTGGTCCGACCGGTCCATTGGACCAACACGCCAGTTGGTCCGACCGGTCCATTGGACCAACAGGCCAGTTGGTCCGACCGATCCATTGGACCAACAGGCCAGTTGTCGACCGGTCCATTGGACCAACAGGCCAGTTGGTCCGACCGGTCCATTGGACCAACAGGCCAGTTGGTCCGACCGATCCATTGGACCAACAGGCCAGTTGGTCCGACCGGCCCATTGGACCAACAGGCCAGTTGGTCCGACCGGCCCATTGGACCAACAGGCCAGTTGGTCCGACCGGCCCATTGGACCAACAGGCCAGTTGGTCCGACCGGCCCATTGGACCAACAGGCCAGTTGGTCCGACCGGCCCATTGGACCAACAGGCCAGTTGGTCCGACCGGTCCATGGGCCCACAGGCCAGTTGGTCCGACCGGTCCATTGGACCAACAGGCCAGTTGGTCCGACCGGCCCATTGGACCAACAGGCCAGTTGGTCCGACCGGCCCATTGGACCAACAGGCCAGTTGGTCCGACCGGTCCATTGGACCAACAGGCCAGTTGGTCCGACCGGACCATTGGACCAACAGGCCAGTTGGTCCGACCGGTCCATTGGACCAACAGGCCAGTTGGTCCGACCGGTCCATTGGACCAACAGGCCAGTTGGTCCGACCGGTCCATTGGACCAACAGGCCAGTTGGTCCGACGGTCCATTGGACCAACAGGCCAGTTGGTCCGACCGGCCCATTGGACCAACAGGCCAGTTGGTCCGACCGGCCCATTGGACCAACAGGCCAGTTGGTCCGACCGGGTCCATTGGACCAACAGGCCAGTTGGTCCGACCGGTCCATTGGACCAACAGGCCAGTTGGTCCGACCGGTCCATTGGGCCAACAGGCCAGTTGGTCCGACCGGTCCATTGGACAAACAGGCCAGTTGGTCCGACCGGCCCATTGGACCAACAGGCCAGTTGGTCCGACCGGCCCATTGGACCAACAGGCCAGTTGGTCCGACCGGTCCATTGGACCAACAGGCCAGTTGGTCCGACCGGTCCAATGGACCAACAGGCCAGTTGGTCCGACAGGTCCATTGGACCAACAGGCCAGTTGGTCCGACCGGTCCATTGGACCAACAGGCCAGTTGGTCCGACCGGTCCATTGGACCAACAGGCCAGTTGGTCCGACCGGTCCATTGGACCAACAGGACAGTTGGTCCGACCGTCCATTGGACCAACAGGCCAGTTGGTCCGACCGGTCCATTGGACCAACAGGCCAGTTGTTCGACCGGTCCATTGGACCAACAGGCCAGTTGGTCCGACCGGTCCATTGGACCAACAGGCCAGTTGGTCCGACCGGTCCATTGGACCAACAGGCCAGTTGGTCCGACGGTCCATTGGACCAACAGGCCAGTTGGTCCGACCGGTCCATTGGACCAACAGGCCAGTTGGTCCGACCGGTCCATTGGACCAACAGGCCAGTTGGTCCGACCGGTCCATTGGACCAACAGGCCAGTTGGTCCGACCGGTCCATTGGTCCAACAGGCCAGTTGGTCCGACCGGTCCTTTGGACCAACAGGCCAGTTGGTCCGACCGGTCCATTGGACCAACAGGCCAGTTGGTCCGACCGGTCCATTGGACCAACAGGCCAGTTGGTCCGACCGGTCCATTGGACCAACAGGCCAGTTGTTCGACCGGTCCATTGGACCAACAGGCCAGTTGGTCCGACCGGTCCATTGGTCCAACAGGCCAGTTGGTCCGACCGGTCCATTGGACCAACAGGCCAGTTGGTCCGACCGATCCATTGGACCAACAGGCCAGTTGGTCCGACCGGTCCATTGGACCAACAGGCCAGTTGGTCCGACCGGTCCCATTGCCAACAGGCCAGTTGGTCCGACCGGTCTATTGGACCAACAGGCCAGTTGGTCCGACCGGTCCATTGGTCCAACAGGCCAGTTGGTCCGACCGGTCCATTGGACCAACAGGCCAGTTGGTCCGACCGGTCCATTGGACCAACAGGCCAGTTGGTCCGACCGGTCCATTGGACCAACAGGCCAGTTGGTCCGACCGGTCCATTGGACCAACAGGCCAGTTGGCCCGACCGGTCCATTGGGCAACAGGCCAGTTGGCCCGACCGGTCCATTGGACCAACAGGCCAGTTGGCCCGACCGGTCCATTGGACCAACAGGCCAGTTGGTCCGACCGGTCCATTGGACCAACAGGCCAGTTGGTCCGACCGGTCCATTGGGCCAACAGGCCAGTTGGTCCGACCGGTCCATTGGACCAACAGGCCAGTTGGTCCGACCGGTCCATTGGACCAACAGGCCAGTTGGTCCGACCGGACCATTGGACCAACAGGCCAGTTGGTCCGACGGTCCATTGGACCAACAGGCCAGTTGGCCCGACCGGTCCATTGGACCAAAAGGCCAGTTGGTCCGACCGGTCCATTGGACCAACAGGCCAGTTGGTCCGACCGGTCCATTGAACCAACAGGCCAGTTGGTCCGACCGGTCCATTGGACCAACAGGCCAGTTGGTC